>SJYX01021672.1:519075-557669 GCA_006410675.1 Oreotragus oreotragus
CTGATCTCCTTTAGAACGGACTGGTTGGGTCTCCTTGCAATCCAAGGGACTCTCAAGAGTCTTCTCCAACACCACAGTTCAAAAGCATCAATTCTTCGGTGCTCAGCCTTCTTCACAGTCCAACTCTAACACCCATACATGACTACTGGAAAAACCATAGCCTTGACTAGACAGACCTTAGTCAGCAAAGTAATGCCTCTGCTTTTGAGGATGCTATCTAGGTTTGTCATAACTTTTCTTCCAAGGAGTAAGCATCTTTTAATTTCATGGTTGCAGTCACCATCTGCAGTGATTTGGGGGCCCCCCAAAATAAAGTCTGACACTGTTTCCACTGTTTCCCCATCCATTTCCCATGAAGTGATGGGACCAGATGCCATGATCTTCGTTTTCTGAATGTTGAGCTTTAAGCCAACATTTTCACTCTCCTCTTTCCCTTTCATCAAGAGGCGTTTTAGTTCCTCTTCACTTTCTGCCATAAGGGTGGTGTCATCTGCATATCAGAGGTTATTGATATTTCTCCTGGCAATCTTGATTCCAGCTTGTGTTTCTTCCAGTCCAGCGTTTCTCATGATGTACTCTGCATGTAAGTTAAATAAGCAGGGTGACAATATACACCTTGACGTACTCCTTTTCCTATTTGGAACCAGTCTGTTTTTCCATGTTCAGTTCTAACTGTTGCTTCCTGACCTGCATACAGATTCCTCAAGAGGCAGGTCAATAATGGGTATTAATTATTTGCAATGACAGTTGGGAAAATATGTCCCATCTGAAAACAGTCTCTGGGTTCCTGCTGTTTCTCCATCATTGAATTAAATAGTATGTCCCTGGAGACATCAGTTGGTTATATCTACAATTTTTCACTCCACTGGTTTTAAAATATTTCCTACAAATGACATGAACCTCTCTGAAAAGACTAAGTCCTTCTTCCTTTGGACATGTGCCTTATAAAATCCCTTGAGGTACATATGGCAAGGCCAACCTTGCTTTAAATAAATTATCACAGGAAAATGGCCATTCATGCAGAGAAACTAAAGAAAAACTCTAAAAAGTAAAAAGTGCAGATCTGGCTCAACTAAGATGAAGACACTAACAAAGCTAATGGCCAACATCATTTAGCGCCACCCTAGCTCTTAAATTCTCAAGATTTTTCTATACATCAGTAAGTAATGGAAACGGTTTCCTTTGGTGACTCTTCCACCCTCCAAAGGAGTGATCTCTTTGCGAGCCTCTCATACCAATTAATAGCTTATACAAGGAGAATAAAAGAATATTCTTTGTTTTCAAACTGTGAGATTTTTCCTGTCTCTTCAATCCTTTTTTTGCTATGTAAGTCCTATTTTGCCTTTGTTAGGTAAGATCAATTTATTCACAGTTTCTCTTTTAAGCAAATAAAACAGCATACTAATAGTCCATGGTGCCTTATTCTTTGACTTGTAGTTTCTCTAATAATTAATTTTGTCTTAACTACTTCAAGATGGCAAAAAGGCCATAATAAGTAGAATAAGCTGTGAAGTAACTAAAATCTGTTATCCATGAAGTCATCTTTTTTCTCATACTTCTCCTTCTGAATGCACACCACGCCAAAATTGTTAGTGAAATACTCTTCTCAACCTTGCTTTATCCTCTGCAGTGCCTCATAAACAGTAAAAAGTGTATCTCTCTGCTAAGTCATCAAATTACTGTCTGTTGAGTAAGTTAGATATTAAGGGCTTCCCAGGTGGCTCCAGTGGTAAAGAACCCGCCTGACAGTTCAGAAGGTATAAGAGACTAGGGTTCGATCCCTAGGTTGGAAAGATTCCCTGTAGAAGGGCCTGGCAACCCACTGCAGTATTCTTGCCTGGAGACTCTCCAAGAACAGAGGAGCCTGGCAAACTATAGTCCATAGGGTTGCCTAGAGTCTGACACAATTGAAGCAACTAAGCAGGCATGAAATAGATGCTAAGGAAAAATTAAAATATTTTTGCTTAAATTTTTCATTATAAAATATAATCTATAATTTAGATTTATAATTTAGAAAATATTGATATTTTAAGCAGTATAATAGTCTTTTGGGGTATAAATTCCAGGGATTTGAAAGGTGTGTTTCTGTGTATTCTTGAATTAAACTGCATAGGTGCCAACTTATCAGTGTAAAAATATATCCCTGGTTATGACCTGAATTTTACAAAGGACTATTGGATAATTCATTCATACTATGTCTGCTGCAAGTTTCCATATTACAAACTGAAACAAGTTTAAGCATATCATACAAGAAAATAACAACACATATTTCTTACTTTTATCTCTCAAAAGAGAAAGTAGTTCTCCTAGCTCTCTTATGGTACTTATTCATTTGACAATTTTTCCTGGCTTCAGCTGGCAGCTCCCTACTCTCTTTGCCTGAGTGTGATAAGGGAGATGCCCCTCTGCACTCATCTCACAGGATCTTCACCCTACATTTTCTCTCTGGTCATCTTTGGAGGGTCTTCCATTTTCATATCAGATAGAGACTTTCATTAGAGACTCTCTTATTTTAAACTTCGGAAACACTTTCCTTTGGACTGTGTCATGAGGCAAGGAGGACCAGAAGTAAGGGAGGAGAACAAAAGAAATTCCTTTGGAATCTGGAAGAACTATGATGGTTCTAAGCAGGGAGTTGGCTTTCCTACTCCAACATTAAGGATATTTACAGTCTTCGCTCAAGCTTCTGGAGGTTCCTTGGGATCATCTGAATGAATAAAGTAAATAATCCTCAGTAATCTAGGTTCTGACATCACTAACAAACCTTTTGCTTAATGAACTTTGGCAAAGCAAGAAAAACAGGCGGCAGCAGGGACACCTGTCTTTTGAGAGGGTAGATGGAACAGTAGCATCAAACAGAGGACAGGTTCCCATTTTACTAATAAAAAAACAAACAGACAAACAGATTTAATCCCCTACTACATTTCCTAAAAATATGAAGTTTTAATAATTAACCTATTTTGCTTTCATTTGGGATTTTCCATAATATTTTATGAACTTTTTGATCAATCTAATCTAATCTAGTTCTATTTATTATTAGGATTTATGTTATTGGAGACTATATTATAGGATTTGGCTATTATAATGTCAAGAACTATTCAAATTTTTGGTCTAGGCCATAGAAGAGGTTAAAAGAGTGTATTTGATTAAAATTTATAAAAGTTATGATTTTATATGTAGGACTTCATGTGAGAATGAATCATACAGAGAAAGTACTACTATGTAACTACACACGGATTTAGTCCTAGGTATTTTATTATTCTATTTTATCCCCTTTACTATTCTTTTTTTTTTTTGCTAATGTATATATGTGATATATCTAGCCAGTATTTTTGCAATTAGTAAAGGCCATGATCTTCAAAATTCTTCAAAAACATGTAATCACATTAGGAATAAATTAATGTTTCTTTGTATGGGTTTGCCAGTGGAATTTACCTTACCATAGAGTTGTATTATTGCACAGCTTTAAGGAGAACCTTTTTTTTCTTAATGAAATCTATCATGCATGAAAAACAATGTATATTCATAGAGGTATCCACTTTACAGGTTAAGAAACAGAACATCCCCTGTACCTTAGAAACCTCCTGTTTGTCCTCTGTAATCACATCCTTCTCAACTGCTGCCTGTTGAATTAATGGACCACTTAGTTACTATTTGCACTCTTCTTCAACCTGCTCTGTGCTGGAGGAGGCTGACCCATGAGGACGAGGCACCAGCTCCTTTTTCCAGTGGACTTGACTTTGTTTAACCATTGAGAGCCCCTTGTAATATCATTGTCAAGTCTTATATCAAGATTATACTGCTTTCATTTTTTGAAATTTGTACATACTCTTTTAGTTATGCCTGGAAAGCTCTGTGTAAAATTGGTATTATTATTTTTTTGTATACATTTGCTAAACACTTTGTAGAAACCATTAGATTCTGGATTTTTTAATGAGTTGTAATAACTATACAAGTATTCAAATTTTATATTTTTTTCTGTACCAGTTATATTTTATAGAACAACACTATTTACAAACTTATCGGAAAAATTATAATTATCCCACTTTCACGTCTATGTTTATGTGCAGTGCTGTGCTATTTCCCAATACAATGCTTGGATTTCTCTTTTTTTCCCTAAACACTCAAAAAAGATTTAATTATCTCTGTAGTCCACTTATTTTCTTTTGCCTTGCTGTCCTTCATTTACTGCTTATTCTCTATTTTCTTTTTCTATACTTTCTGCTTTATTCTTTACTACTTTTTTCTTTGAAATTTAATTAAGTTTAATGTCTTGCCTATTTCCTTTGCATTAATGCTTAGATAATTGGTTTCAAGATTGTATTAATTTTTTTTTCTAATGGGATTTGGACTCCACATATGCTGCTAGTCACCACTTTTTCTGTATCTTACAAATTTGATACTTCATAACTTTATATGACAGAGGAGCCCGGCAGGCTAGACCATGGGCTCAGTAAAAAGCTGGACAGCAATCATTTCCTTTGTCTCTAGTTCTTCCATTGTTTGTTGTTGTTTAGTCACTAAGTGGTGTCCAACTCTTTTTGACTCCATGGACTATAGCCCATCAGGCTCCTCTGTTCATAGGATTTACCAGGCAAGAATATTGGAGTGGGTTTCCATTTCTTTCTCCAGGGGATTGTCCAGACATAGGGATCAAACGTGTGTCTCTTGTGTCTCCTGTATTGGCAGGTGGATTCTTTACCACTGAGCCACCTGGAAAACCCATGGGACGTGCATAGGTTGCTAATGCTGGCAGTTTCAGATTTGCATGTGGAAAGGATGGTTTGCAAGAGCAATCTCCATATCTGGTGTCATCACTAGGATAGTTATCTCAGGTAATTTTCATAGCAAAGATGATGCTTTTCTTGTTTTCATGTTTCTCTAATTAACATTATTTGACACATAAAATTTGATATTTGCTTGTATATCAGATATTACTATATTCCATAAATTAGTTCCAAGTTCTTTTAAAGAAAAAATTAAGGCAGTAGATATATATATATATATATATATATATATACATATATTCTTATATATTCACATAAATAAATAAAAATATATACAAGTAAATATATATACAATGTAAGTACATGTGTATGTTGTTTAGTTGCTAAGTCGTATTTAACTCTTTGTGACTCCGTAAACACACCATGAAGCCCACCAGGCTTCCCTGTCCTGTGTTGTCTCACCAAGTTTACTCAAACTCATGTCACTGAGACAGAGATGCCATTCAAGCATCTTATCCTCTGTCGCCCCCTTCACCTCTTGCCCTCAATTTTCCCCAGCATCAGGGTCTTTTCCAAAGAGTTAGCTGTTTGCATCAGGAGGTTAAATTATTGGAGCTTCAGCTTTAGTACCTGTTTTTTCAATGAATATTCACGGCTGATTTCCTTTAAGATTAACTGGTTTGATCTCCTTGCTTTCCAAAGAACTCTCAAGAGTCTTCTCCAGCACCACAGTTCAAAAGCATATATTCTTTGGTACTCAGCCTTCATCATGGTCCAGCTTTCACATCCAAACATGACTGCTGAAAAAATCATAGGTTTGACTGTACAGACCTTTGTTGGCAATCTGATATCTCTGCTTTTTAATACACTGTCTAGGTTTGTCACAGCTTTCCTTCCAAGGAGTAAGCATCTTTTCATTTTGTGGCCTCAGTCATCATCCACATTGTATAGGTATATCATTTTATACATTTATATGATTTAATACACTTGATGTGAGGTGAGGTGAAGTCACTCAGTCGTGTCCGACTCTTTGCCACCCCATGGACTGTAACCTACTAGGCTTCTCTGTCCTTGGGATTCTCCAGGCAAGAATACTGGAGTGGATTGCCATTTCCTTCTCCAGGGGATCTTCCCAACCTGGGGATCGAACCCAGGTCTCCCGCATTGGAGGCAGACGCTTTAACCTCTGAGCCAATGATCCTTTTATACATTTATAGCTAAAAAGACTAATGCCATATGCTGTTTGAATAAATTAGGTTGTGATAAATATCATCAAAATGAATATTATTGGAAGTACCTACATTAATAGAAGACTAGCTTCAGCCATTTCCTTACATTATATCATAGGGAAATGCTATGGATCATTTCATAATGATTTTGTGCTTATATACATATATAGAGAATTGTATTTTAAGAATACTGGATCCAAAACACCATAAACAATTATATTTCTGAGAATNCGACCCAGGGATCAAACCCGGGTCTCCCACATTGGAGGCAGACGCTTTAACCTCTGAGCCACCAGGGAACTAAAGAGACCCTATTACCTCATTGTACATAAGAGACAAAATGCCATAGTATTGAAGATATTTTCAACAGGGTAAACATGGAAAAAGTTCACTTGCATTTTCTTCCCCAGTCTCTCTCCCTTCGAAAACCAACAACAAAGGTCTACAAGCAGTAAAGGGCTAGACTCTTAGTTCCTCTCCCTAATGTCGAGTTTTGAGAGTTCATCACATATTTTGGATATCAGATGTGACGTGCGATTTATAAATATTTTCCTAGAGTCTGTGATTTCTATTTTCATCCTCTCCATATTACTTTTAGAAGACTAGTTTTTACTTTTGATGAAGTGCAATTTATCAATTTTTCTTTCACAAATCATGCTTGTGGTATTGATTCTAAGACATTTTTCCTTAACTCAATGAGAAAAAAAAATTTTTTTAATGGTTTCTTCTAGAAGTTTTATAGCTTTGGGTTTTACATTTAAGCTTAGGTATAACATATAAGTAGGTCTAATTTTGGATGCTGTATTTTTTTTTTTGGTCTCCTATAGCTGCTTTTTTGAGGAGGGGCATACTGCATGTAGGGTCCTAGTTCCCTGACCAGGGGTTGAATCCCAGCCCCCTGCAATGGAAGCGTGGAGTCTTAACCACTGGACAACCAGGGAAGTCCCTGGATGGGTGTGTTCTGAACCACTGATCTGTTTATCTTTACAGTATCACACTGTCTTAATTACTGTAATTTAAAAATAGGTCTTGTCTGACTCTTTGGATTTTAAGATGAATTTTCAACTCAGCTGTTGATTTCTACAAGAAAAGCCTGCTGGAATTTCAGCTGGTATCAGCTGACTTTATAGGTCACTTTGGCGAGAATTGACATATTAACAATATTGGTTTCTGATCCACAAGCACAGTATGCCTTTCAAAGTATGGGGTGCTAGTCTTTTGCAGGGCAGTTGCTAGAGTACAGGTCACATTTATCCCTACTGCTGCTGCTGCTGCTGCTAAGTCACTTCAGTCGTGTCCGACTCTGTGTGACCCCATAGACGNAGTAGATATATATATATATATATATATATATATATATATATATACATATATTCTTATATATTCACATAAATAAATAAAAATATATACAAGTAAATATATATACAATGTAAGTACATGTGTATGTTGTTTAGTTGCTAAGTCGTATTTAACTCTTTGTGACTCCGTAAACACACCATGAAGCCCACCAGGCTTCCCTGTCCTGTGTTGTCTCACCAAGTTTACTCAAACTCATGTCACTGAGACAGAGATGCCATTCAAGCATCTTATCCTCTGTCGCCCCCTTCACCTCTTGCCCTCAATTTTCCCCAGCATCAGGGTCTTTTCCAAAGAGTTAGCTGTTTGCATCAGGAGGTTAAATTATTGGAGCTTCAGCTTTAGTACCTGTTTTTTCAATGAATATTCACGGCTGATTTCCTTTAAGATTAACTGGTTTGATCTCCTTGCTTTCCAAAGAACTCTCAAGAGTCTTCTCCAGCACCACAGTTCAAAAGCATATATTCTTTGGTACTCAGCCTTCATCATGGTCCAGCTTTCACATCCAAACATGACTGCTGAAAAAATCATAGGTTTGACTGTACAGACCTTTGTTGGCAATCTGATATCTCTGCTTTTTAATACACTGTCTAGGTTTGTCACAGCTTTCCTTCCAAGGAGTAAGCATCTTTTCATTTTGTGGCCTCAGTCATCATCCACATTGTATAGGTATATCATTTTATACATTTATATGATTTAATACACTTGATGTGAGGTGAGGTGAAGTCACTCAGTCGTGTCCGACTCTTTGCCACCCCATGGACTGTAACCTACTAGGCTTCTCTGTCCTTGGGATTCTCCAGGCAAGAATACTGGAGTGGATTGCCATTTCCTTCTCCAGGGGATCTTCCCAACCTGGGGATCGAACCCAGGTCTCCCGCATTGGAGGCAGACGCTTTAACCTCTGAGCCAATGATCCTTTTATACATTTATAGCTAAAAAGACTAATGCCATATGCTGTTTGAATAAATTAGGTTGTGATAAATATCATCAAAATGAATATTATTGGAAGTACCTACATTAATAGAAGACTAGCTTCAGCCATTTCCTTACATTATATCATAGGGAAATGCTATGGATCATTTCATAATGATTTTGTGCTTATATACATATATAGAGAATTGTATTTTAAGAATACTGGATCCAAAACACCATAAACAATTATATTTCTGAGAATCAATAAAAGAAAACAGAAGAGATAAAACAATTATTTATCATTTCTCTGATAAAAGTTGCTGTGTGTTTCAGTTATAAATATTCATGAAATCAATGGTTTGGAGAACAGTATCTTTCTCATAATATCTTTAAATGCTTGTTTCACCTGCTGGTTCCATAAGGTATAAATAAATGGGTTCAGCATAGGAGCCAAGGAGGAATCAAGTATAGACACCCCCTTTGTCAAAGCAATCCTTTCTTTCGCTGAGGTTTTCACATACATGAAGATGCAGCTTCCATAGAGGGATTGAGACAACAATCATATTAGAGAAGCAGATTGGAAAAGCCTTTTTCATTTGTTGAGCAGAGGAGATTCTCAGAATTGATCTGAGGATATAGAAGTAGGAGAGGATTACCAGAATCAAGGTGGACATGAGCGTCAGCACAGCTAAAACAAAACTCAAGAGCTCTAGTGTGCTGGTGTCTGTGCAGGAGAGTTCCAGTAAAGGAACGGAATCACATGTGAAGTGGTAAATGACATTAGAGTCACAGAAATCCAACTGCAGCCCCAAGGTCAGTGGTGGAAAGATCACTAAGAATCCAGCCAGCTAAGAGCCGCCTAGAAGCTGGTAGCAGATCTTGTTATTCATGATGGTTGTATAATGCAGAGGTTTGCAGACAGCCATATAACAATCATAGGACATAGATGCCAGGAGAAAAACTCTGTTGAACTGAATAGAATCAAGAAAAATAGCTGAGCTACACAAGTATTATAGGAGATAGATTTGTCTCCAGTTAGAATGCTCATCAAAAATTTAGGTATACAGACAGAAGTAAATGAGATTTCTAAGAAGGAGAAATTCTTGAGGAAAAAATACATGGGCGTCTTCAGATGGGAATCCAGCAGTGTAAGAATGATGATAGTCAGATTTCCACAAACACTCAGCACATAAGTGAGAAATGAAGAAAATCACAGCTTGTATTTCTATGTTATCAGTCAGACCCAGTAGGATTAAATCTGTCACTGATGATCTGTTTCTCATTTCTGGCTGTTGATTTTTGGCAAATCTTGCGGACAACAGTAAATGGATTAGACAAGCATAAATATTAACATCTACTTTTTAAAGTAATAATTGTGTCTTCACCAAAAGTATGTACATTCTTCATTTCTTCCAGTTTCATTATTCATCTTAGATTTGTGTCTTTTGTTTAATGTAAGTCTTATTACTCTGTATAATGTCCTCTGATTTCTTGCTGCATGTTCACTCTGCTTTCACTTACCATAATTGCTACTTGGGAAATCTAGTGATTGAACATGAGCTCTTCTCAAACTTCACTGTTGAGCTAACATGGAGAGAACCTTACTCTTTTGTTATTTAAGCTTTTTAGGGTTAAAAAGTACTAACTGATGATGGAAATAATTGGTCAACCCAAATCTAATTATTATAGGTCAGTGACATTCTGAATGCTCTCTGAGAAAATAGCCAATCATACACTTACTTGTTCATATATTTCCCATTTCTTCTAAAAATTAGAGTATAAGTCATTCTAATGTTGTATTCAGAACATTTATGTATATTAAAATGATTTATATAAATAAAATAAAATATTTTGTAACCAAATACTTATATCATTTCACATATATTAATGAGGCCTCTGAACCCCTAAATTTCTTTTTGCATTACTTAACATGAAAATTTAAGTTCATGTTTTTACTTATTGGTTCCAGGCATACGTGTGTTAAGTCACTTCAATCGTGTCTGACTCTTCACAGCCCTATGGACTGTAGGCCACCTGGCTCCTCTATCCATGGGATTATCCAGATAAGAATACTGGAGTGAGTTGCCATGCTCTCCTCCAGGGGATCTTCACAACCCAGGGATCAAACCCACGTCTCCTGCGTCTCCTGCATTGCAGGTGGATACTTTACTGCTGAGCCACCGGGGAAGCCCTCGTGGTTTCACAATGCCTAATAATTCCTTTTGAAAATCTACCAAATAATGGTATCAAGCAACATGTTCACAAAGTATGCTAATGATCTCTAAGAATGATTCACACGTAAATTTAGATGAGAAATGCACAAATACTTTACAGATATCTAAACCTATTCTAGACACCAACACCAAGAGTATCCACATGTCCTTCTAACGTATAAGTGTAATTTAAGGAAAGCAACCTGTGCTGCACATATTTCTACTAATTGCCATTGAAAGTGCTAAAATCTAGAAATCATTTAAACTTCTCAACTATTTAGATTGTTGATTTTAACTTTAATATGAATATGCATATATATTTATGTGTATTCTTATGCATTTATATATGAGAGATATAGGCATCAGAGAATCAATGCTATATAACATATAAAAGCTGAAAACATATAAAAATAAATTGTGATTACTTACATAAAATTGATCATAAATCACCATTTAAGGTTCTCAACTATTTAGATTATCAATATGCTATTATATTAATATGTATGTATATTTATGTGTATACATATATATTCATGTGTATGAGAGACAGGCAGCAATCAATGTTATATAAGATATAAAAGCTGAGCATCCTATGAAAATAAGTTGAAAATACTTATTGTGAAATGCTTGATGGTTAGAGTTAATTATTTAAAGTGATATATTTGATTCTCTTAAATCAGAAGTGATCAATCATAGATATGTTTCTTTCCCTCCAACAGAGCTATAAATCCCTCATAAATATCTTTTTATCCCATCTCCAAATACCTATTGAGGTATTTTCTACATATCTTTTCCCAACATTGTCCAAAAACCTGGAATCTTGAAATATTTTACTTGTCATATTGACATAAATCTCTAAATGAAAGAAGTTTACTGCTATTAATGCTGCAAATTTGAGAATATTTCTTTAATAGGCTTGTCTGATATTTTGAGGTAAGTGGGCATATCCATTTATTTTCCTTTGAAAAGGAGTCAACTTAGCATCTTTAATGTGCCTTGCTACATATAACTTCATAAATATTCCTTGAGACAAATTTTTAATGACTTTTGGGGTAAACAGTAATAGGGCACTAATGAGTAACGTACAAGATCTGCTTTGGCAATCATGTTTTAATTGGTTGATCATGGGACCTATAGTGCAGGGGAAATTTGAGGAAATCATGTAGCTGGATGTTAGCCAATATTTGAGGAGAACTCAGGGTAAGCAAACCAACATGCTCTGATTTTTATTTTTATATGATCTAAACATGATTCTTAAATGATGTGCAGAAATCTGTTTAATGTGAAAAAAAAAATAAGGTACAGAATGATTAAAGAAAAACACCAAGTTCCATGGGCTGCGAATCGTTGTTAAAATTACGAGGACTTTTTGAGATAGAGCATTGTAGCAAATATTTCTTTAGAATGAATTTGCCTTTCAATACTTGAGCAAAGTCACTAAAATTAAAAACACATCAGATTTCACATTAACATTTGCTTATTCCTTCCAACTTCTGAGTATGAAATCCAATACACATTTATATAAAGAATATATATGTAATGTATATCAAAACTATTCTTTATGGGGTCACAAAGAGTTGGACAGCATTGAGTGACTAAGCACACACATACATAGCTATTCTTTCCAAGTGAGCACATTAAGTGGAATTTATCCCACTGTGACCAAATTCAGTGTTATCACACACACAGTGAGCTATCTGGAGAATGGCCACCTAATGTCAACAGTAGAAATAATATCTGGGCTGTGGGATTTTGGATCATTTTAATTGTGTGGTTTTGTGTGCTTTTTTTCCATCAATACAGAACTATCAAACCCTCCCCCAAAAGAAATATGCACTAGTGTAATATCTTCTTAATGAACATATTATATCAGTAAAATCTATTCAATAACTTTTTTTACAATCAATAACATTTTAGTACTAGAAGTCTAATCAATAAAAGTTATTAAAATATATCACAATGACAATGTCAAATATAACATAAATAAAAACATCACAATGTGTATCTTTCCACTTCAAAGAACTTGTTTTGCCTTCATGTGATCTTACTTTTAAGAAAATCTACTTGAAGTGTATATTTATTTTGAAATAGTTACCTTCACTGGTAAGTGTTCTTAACAAATTATAATACACATTGTTGATACATCTTTAAAAACATTCTAATTTTGGAAATTTGCCCTTGGCATTTAGTAATATATAATTAGTTCTCTTGTTACAAAGTTATATTTAAGCATTCAAAGTGAGCATATGCATTTATAAAAGTTACATAGTTGATTACCATTTTGATGTTCAGTTGCTCAGTTATGTTGGTCTCTGTGACCCCAGTGACTGCAGCATGCCAGGTTTCCCTGTCCTTCACCATCTCCTGAGCTTGCTCAACTCCATAATCAACCAAATTAGTACTTAGGGGTATTATGAATGATCAAAAATTTCTAAAATTAAATCATATATTAGAGTAAGTCACACACATACATTTTAATATAATTGTTCTATTTCATTTTGAATGTAGATTCTACAAATGAAATTACTTTTCCTCCTTAAAATTTTCATACATATTCTTATACAACTGTTTGTGTTTATCTCATATGTTTATAAGAATGGCTATTTTATCACAAGCTCAGTGCTACAGGATAGTTTAAACTAATATAAATGTTGTAAAAAAAAATGTCTGGGTATTTGTTTCTGAATGGATATTCTATTTTGGTAATATATTATTGATTTCATAATTTTAATTAAGGTCATTTACCCTTCAGCATGATGCTTACCCAAGCCATGTCTTCATGATGAAATTTGAATATGAGATATAAGGCCCCATGTACTTGGTAGAAGTGGCTTATTCATACTGATAGAGCTCATTATAAAATAGAATTTTATGGTAATATGAAAATCTGAAAAAATGGTAAAAAGATGTACACAAAAAAGAGAAATATCACAAACATTTAGTTCTAAGGGGTAAAATGAGAAATTAAGCACTAAATAAGGGAAGAGAGAAGAAATAAATGTAGTTCTTCAATAAAAATCAAGACATTGAGAAGTTAGATAAATTTGTGCCCATCACTGATAATTCAGAGCTGATTTTAGAGGATGAGGAGCCTCATCATATATCTGCTTGTCTGGTTTAAAGCAAACCATAGCAGCAAAAAAAGAAAAAAGCAATGATATTCATTTTCTATACCAATCTGTTTTCTAAAGTACTGTTTCGTTAGTACATACTTGCTAAGAATGTGTCTACCTCTACATGAAAATTTAAGCACTGAAAACTTTTTTAAAAAATTGATTTATTTTTATTTATTTTTGACTGTGCTGGGTCTTTGTTGCTGAGTGTGGACTTTTCTCTAGTTGGGGCAAGCGGGGAATACTCTTTGTTGCAGTGTCCTGGCTTCTTACTGCAGTGTTTTCACTTGTTGCAGACCATGGGCCTTAGGTGTGTGAGTTTCAGTAGTTACTGCCCCCGGACTCAGTAGTTGTGGCACAAGGGCTTAGTGGCCCCAGGGCAAGTGGGATCTTCCCGAACCAGGGATCAAACCTGTGTCCTCTGCACTGACAGGTGGATTTTTAAACAATGGAACTCCAGGGAAGTCTCTGAAACCTTTTTAAAAGAGATTCACTCACATTGGGTTTTACTACATGATCTTTTGACTCTGATTGGTAAGATTGCAAGTCTGATGAAATATGACACTTGGACAAGGCAAAGGGCCAATTCTTTGTGTTCATAAATCTATCTGGTCTATGCTATCCTTTTAAGAGTATCTGTAAGTGGCTATTACCTTAGGAAGTGCTTCTATCTCTGGAGATAGACCTGTTTTCCATACAACCAAACTGGCAAAATGAAGTTGGCTGAAATAAAATTGAGTGGTTACTCCAAAACTACTTCTCATTGTCAAGCAGGATTTTCTGCCATCTCCACCTACATCTCAACTGACAATGTGACCCAGACTATGTGACTGAAATTAGTCACTATAACAACAATAATAATAAATGTTAACATTATTGCACCATTACTCAATTACTAGCAGTTTTAGATGCTTAAACTATATGTAACATAACAAATCTATGATTAAACAGAATGATTGACTTTCCTTTGCATGTGAAAAGTTTGCAACCAAGAGAACTAAAGCTACAAATGGCAAAACTAGAGGCAAATTTAGACAACTGAATTCTAGCATATAAAAATCTAAGCAGCATCCTATGGCTATGAAACATAGTTCATGGTCGGGGATCAAAGAGATGATTCTTTAATTGACATCTACTCAGAGGTGTATCAATAAGCTTCTTCCAACTGATACTTCTATTGAACTGAGTGGCAGGGAGTCTTGCTTTTTATCATGAAGTGAAAAGGATGAACTGAAGTCTACAAGGAACTGTACTATCTATTATGTGATGAAGAACAACTTACTCTGGAAGAATGAAACAAAATTAAACCAAATGAAGATAGATTAAAATCTTTAACAGAGAAAAAGGGAAACATTTGAGAGAAATTATGAACGATAAATAGTCATGGGATAAGCAAATCTATCTTTCTAGTTCCTGAGTTAAGCAGAATTTTCTGGGATCCTACAAATTTTCCTGAGTTTTTTGTTCTGTATCTTATTTCCCCTTAACTTGATTTTACTTTTAATGTTTATTTGGCAAGCAGTATAATCCCACATAATATATTGGTCAAATCTTATCAAAGTTTATTAGATATACCAATAAAGAAAAAATACTATTAGCTAGTATTTGTATGTGTGAAGTAAGATTCTCATAATGGAAAATATTTCCAAGCCAAATACTGCCTCCTCTGTATATAACTACCTTCTAAAAATCTGTTTACATGGTATGGCAATTTCTTTAAGTATTAGCTCTATAAAAGTTCTGCATTCAAGACATTTTTATTAAATAAATAGTTTCTGCATTATTTTTCTCATCTAAATTCTCATACAATGAATTGCTAAAAAGAAACATAAATGTAGAAAAGTATTTTTCCATTACTAACCTGTTGTCCTGATGACGAGTACATAGAATATTTTAAAATTTTTATGTAGAATGTAAGTAAATTGTAAGTTAAATTTCATGCTCAAAATATTATTTTTCCACATTGCCTAAATCCTATATTTCTTAGTTATTTCTACACCTTTATGACTGAGTTTCCTCTATTTCACTTGCTGAAAACCATTAAAAGTATAGTATGTGTAAATATATATATATAGACATATATATGATTGTATACACATAGAATACATATATACATATTTGCATATACATATATGATTGTAAACACATATATACATATCTGCATATACATATATACATATTTGCTTCTAGAGACATGACTATGTACTTTTGAATTTAGACATATATGAATTAATAGTAATTTTATTCTGCTCAAGTATTTTAGGTGATGTTTAATGTCATGCATACTATTTGAAATTAATAAATGGAGCTTCCCATGTAGCACTAGTGATAAAAAGCTTGCCTGCCAATGCAGGAGTTTTAAGAGATGTGGGTTCAAACCCTGGGTCACGAAGATCCCCTGGAGAAGGGCATGACAACCCTCTCCAGTATTCTTTCTGGAGAATCACCTGGACAGAGAAGTCTGGCGGGCTACAGTTTGCTGGGATGCCAAGAGTCGGACATGAATGAAGTGACTTCGTACTCACACACATGTTAATATATGAAGGGCCTTTAGTTCTAAATTTAAGTTTATAATATGAAATTGCATAAAAACATTCCGAAATGATACTGTGCTAAAGTTTATACAAGGAAGATTTACAATAAGAATATTAAATTCAAAATAGCCTAAACAATACTGTTTCTGTAAAGAAATAGAATAAGGTACAATATATGTTAGAAAAGATATTATTCATTGGTTCTCTAGTTAAAATTGTATTTGTTTTAGTTAAAATTTAAGTCAGATCAATGTTTTAAGAACAGCATCTTTCTCACAACATCCTTAACCGCTTGTTTTACTTGCTGGTTCCGTAAGGTGTAGATAAACGGATTGAGCATAGGAGCCACAGAGGTATTGAGCATAGCTACTCCCTTTGTCAAAGCAACCCCTTCCTTTGCTGAGGTTTTCACATACATGAAGATGCAACTTCCATAAGAGATTGAGACAACAATCATATGGGAGGAGCAGGTTGAAAAAGCCTTTCTTCTTTGTTGAGCACAAGGGATTCTCAGAATTGTTCTGAGGATGTAGAAGTAGGAGAGGATTACTAACATCAAGGTGGACATGAGCGTCAGCACAGCTAAAACAAAGCTCATGAGTTCAAGTGTGCTGGTGTCTGTGCAGGAGATTTGCAGTAAAGGAGCAGAATCACAGGTGAAATGGTCAATGATATTGGAGTCACAGAAATCCAGCTGCAGCCCTATGGTCAGTGGAGGAAAGATCACCAAGAATCCAGCCAGCCAAGAGCTGCCTACAAGCTGGTAGCAGATCTTGTTACTCATGATGGTTGAATAATGCAGAGGTTTGCAGATAGCCACATAACGATCATAGGACATAGATGCCAAGAGAAAAAACTCTGTTGAACCAAGAAGGATAAAGAAAAAGAGCTGAGCTGCACAAGCATTATAGGAAATAGATTTGTCTCCAGTTAAAATGCTCACCAAAAATCTAGGATTACAGACAGAAGTAAATGAGATTTCTAAGAAGGAGAAATTCCTGAGGAAAAAATACATGGGCGTCTTCAGATGGGAATCCAGCAGTGTAAGAATGATGATAATCAGATTTCCACTAACACTCAGCACATATGTGAGAAATAAAAAGAAAAAAATCACAGCTTGTATTTTGGGATCATCAGTCAGACCTAGAAGGATGAACTCTGTCACTGATGTTCTGTTTCTCATTTCTGGTGGTTGATTTTTGACAAATCTTACTGGCAGATACAAGATAGTAATAAATTGATTAGATAAGCATAAATGCCTGCACCTGTTTTTCAAGTAATAATTTTATTTTCACAAAAAGTTTCTGGACTTTTATATTTGCTTTCCTAATTTTATTATACATCTTAGGAGTGTTTCTTTTGTTTAATATTAGTCTCATCTGTAGGATGTAATGTCCTCTGATCCTTACCTCATGTCTATTGTGTCTTCATTTGTTACTCTTGTTACCTGGAAAATCTAGTGACTGAACATGAACTCTTCTCTTGCTTCATTGTTAAGCTAAAATACAGAAGAAATTATGTTCTCAAGTTGTCTTTTCCAGGCATTAAAACTCTGACTGATAATGGAAATCAGCAATCAGCCTTAATTAATTTTTCATAGGGAAAATTCTAAATGTTCTTTTGGAGAAGTAGTGAATACTACCTCTGTTAATTTATTCATTACCCTTTTTAAAAAATACAGATATCAAGTCATTGTAATGTATTATAGATTTTATTTGCATTAAACTATAGTTTATATAATATTATCCATATTTTAAAACCCAGTAGTCCATTCGATTTCCAGAAGTTAGAATCTCTTAACTCTTACCTTTATTCTTGATTTCTCAAAAATATGACTTTTCATGACATGCAATTAATGCAGTGATTTTTAATAGATTGTTTAAAAACTTCTAATAAAATAAGTTTTACAGATTGAGTTAACAGCTTAAACAATATATTTACAAATATGTTAATGAAGAACAGAAATACTTATATAAAATTAAAATATGCAAACACTTTATATATGTCATTTAGAACTATCTTGGACATCCAGGCCAAGAATATGTATCAAGTTTTTGTAAAATGTGATTATACCAAAATTAAGGAAAATGTGATGTGTTCTACACATTTCTGTTAATGATAGAAATCACCATTTCAAATATCTTTACATTTCAGTTTATTGGTTTAACTATTGAATATATATGTAAGATAATATACTGTAATATTATTATATATACTGTATGTAATTATATGTATCAGAGAAGAAGAGAATCACAACAGAGGTCATAATCAATGCTTTGTAATAAATAGAAGCATCATATTAAAATAAACAGAATACTTACATATGGTCAAAAGACTGATGATTTGTATGACATATTGAATACAAAATAATGTGTTCAGTTAAGATAAATCAAAAGAAAAGTAGTAGTCTAATGCTTCATGGAGAAATAACTATTCTCCCTGTCTTTCCATAAATCTCTCTATTCTTCCATAAAACATTTCAAGTTTCAGGAGCTAAATAGCTAATGGAACAGTTTTCTCATATTTGTCTTCACCATTTGTCCCAAATATGGAATCCTGAATATATCCTACCAGCTACCTTAGCAGCAACATTTTTCATGTGAAAGCTAAAAACGAAAAACATTTGAGAAATCTTTTGTAATAAGCTCTTCTGATATTTCACAGAAGGCCATTTCCATTTATTTTTCTTGGGAAAAAGAAAACCTAGAAAATTTAAAGTGTTTTGTTACAGAATTTTTTTTTTTTTTTTTTGCTTCAGAAATATTCTTTGAGATAAATCCTTAATGACTTCTGGGAAAAATAATAATAGGGCACTGATGAATCATGCACAAGGTTAGCTTTGATGAGTATATTTTAANTTTTCTTGGGAAAAAGAAAACCTAGAAAATTTAAAGTGTTTTGTTACAGAATTTTTTTTTTTTTTTTTTGCTTCAGAAATATTCTTTGAGATAAATCCTTAATGACTTCTGGGAAAAATAATAATAGGGCACTGATGAATCATGCACAAGGTTAGCTTTGATGAGTATATTTTAATTGATATTATGGGACCTGTGTCCCAGGAGAAGGTTGAGAAAATTATCCAGCAGGGTGATGGTCAAATATTTGGCATGGTGGAAAGTGTAGTGAAAATAAACCAACATTTCCTGATCATATTCTTATGATGGATATATCCTTCACACCATATGGTATATGTTTAAAATATGAAAGCAAAATAGACAAAAGACTATTAATGAAGAAAGACACGGTCTCATCATATATAAAATAACTTTAGAATTACTAAATCTTTTGAGTTGCATCATTTCAGCTATATTTCCTTTATTTATATATATATATATATATTTGCTAATCACTCAAGCCCTTTGTTATTATTTTTTTATTAATTAATTAATTTATTTTTTTTTAGAGCTTCCATTTTACTTTATTTTGCTTTACAGTACTCTATTGGTTTTGGCATATATTGACATGAATCTGCCACGGATGTACACTAACTCCCAAACATGAACCCCCCTCCCACCTCCCACCCCACATCATCCCTCTGGATCATCCCCATACACCAGCCCCAGGCATCCTGTATTTCCTTTAGAAGTACTTCTACTTTCATCAGTTGAGCTAAATAACTAGTATACACCAAAATTAGAAACAACCGAAATTTCAACTTTATGTTTCTGTATTATTTCCAAGTATTGGCATAGACTCTAAGATATACTTTAATGTGTACCAAAACTGCTCTTAGTAATGAGCAAATGAGGCACAGTTCATTCCACAGTGAGTAAATACAATGCAGAAAAAGATAACTTCTTCAAAATAGCATCATGTTGTTGAATATATCATATAAGTGAAAACTAAGATACTTAAATTACTTCTGTGTACCCAATAATGATACTTCAAAGCAGAGGCTTTATTAATAGTTGAATTATTAGATATTTTATCACCACTGTAAGTATAAATATAATTATAAAAATACAAAATGATTTTTTCCATTTTAAAGAATTTGTCTTCATGTGATATATACATTACTTCAAGCACTTGATAATTAATAGGAAATCTTCATTTTAGCCAATAGTTAACCATTGGCTATGGGCTTCCCTGGTGGCTCAGTAGTAGAGAATATGCTTGCCAATGTAGGAAGCGTGGGTTCAGTCCCTGGGTTGGCTTCAAACCCTGAGTTGGGTTTTCCACGTTGGATTTTTTTTTAATTTCAATTTTAAATTAAACTTCACATTTAATTTCAACAATTCCATTCCTTCTTATTAAATAGTGTGAGATACTTAAAATGATTGAAAATGGTAAAGGTGTGTGATTTATCTTTCAATTTCCCTTATTTGAGTACCAATAACTGTGTTCTCTGATCCTTATATATGTATGTTAAATAGGTGTGTAAGCATCTTGCACTGATTTTCAGTAATTTCATGGACTAAGCCTTTTATGTTTACCTACTTCTGACTATTTAATGTTAAAAATTTTCTGATGTTATGATATGGCCAAACAGGTGATGCAAGCACAATGTTAGCCCCTTGTTAGCCCAATGTTAGCCCATAAACAAAGTTACAAGGTAAAATTTCCTGTTGGACTCCTTAAATATAGTCAATCATTAAACAATGAAAGAGATCGTATTGTTTCCTATAAGACTATATACTTAGTTCAGAAAGTTATTGCATGACAACCTTTATCAAGTTCTGCTTTCAAAAATTATACTTTGATAGCTGTATTGTTTATTAAACTAGTTTTGAAGGATGCAATAGGTAAAGAAAGTATATTAGAAGGAAGATAATAACAGCAATGATAACAGTAATTAATCATACAACAAAGTATAATGAGTTTTATTATTAGTGTTATTATCAGTATTATTCATATTATAACAAAGATGTAAACAGCTTTTTACTCTGTGCCCAAAATGCTTTTGGTTGGTCCCTTTAAGAGACTCATTATGCAGATGAAGGAATTGACTGAAAAAATACTACCTGACTCCCTCCTCAGGCAAGTGTGATACATTTATGAGTTCAGCTCTGACAAATTTACAAAGTTATAGGCAGAAAAAATAATGCAAGAATTGACAGAGCGCCTTCATGCTGCATTTTAAAGAGAGTAATTTTTAGAGATATATGATTTCAAAAAGATAATTAATGATGTAGATAAAGAAAAAACACACTCACCTTTATGATAGTCGATGGAACAGAGTCATGGTTTAAACCTGAATATTTTTCTGATTATCTATAATAAGAGAAACATGATGTTTTAGGTAGAAAAGATTTCCTTCATTTTGACATATTTTATAAAATTAATTCACATTTGTGCACTCATGATTAAAAATTTAAATCTTTGGTTTGCATTTTCCTAGTCATAAACCTACCATTTCTCAAATACCCAATCTGTGAGGATGAAAAAATCCAGTCAGCAAATGTGCAAAAAAATTTTTTTGCAATTTAAATGTCATAGGTTTTACGACTTTTTTGATATTGCTCAGTGATATAGGTTTCCCAAAATGCTTTTCTCCAAAGAAACTGACCCATTTAACATATTTTGAGTGTACTGTTACAGATGAGTTTTTTTTTTGGGGGGGGGAACATAAAGAAAACTTCTCTGAGGAAGAAAAACCAAGGCATCTACAACGCAATTAATTTTAGCTACAATTTCTAGTAAGGTTCCTTTGGGAGCCATTAGATATTGAAGGACTATTAAAAATTTATTTGGAGCCTAGAAGAAATACCTTACCTATGTGTTTATATAGTACAAACAATGATGAAAAGATGTTTTTTGTTTTTCCTTTCTTTTTTAAATACAGCTGATGTTCTCTTTGGAAAAGGTCATACATTTTTAATGAGAGATTTAATAAAGTATTACAGATTTCTTCAAGTAAATATTTTGCATACTTGGATTTAGATTTGAGTACCAATAACTGTGTTCTCTGATCCTTATATATGTATGTTAAATAGGTGTGTAAGCATCTTGCACTGATTTTCAGTAATTTCATGGACTAAGCCTTTTATGTTTACCTACTTCTGACTATTTAATGTTAAAAATTTTCTGATGTTATGATATGGCCAAACAGGTGATGCAAGCACAATGTTAGCCCCTTGTTAGCCCAATGTTAGCCCATAAACAAAGTTACAAGGTAAAATTTCCTGTTGGACTCCTTAAATATAGTCAATCATTAAACAATGAAAGAGATCGTATTGTTTCCTATAAGACTATATACTTAGTTCAGAAAGTTATTGCATGACAACCTTTATCAAGTTCTGCTTTCAAAAATTATACTTTGATAGCTGTATTGTTTATTAAACTAGTTTTGAAGGATGCAATAGGTAAAGAAAGTATATTAGAAGGAAGATAATAACAGCAATGATAACAGTAATTAATCATACAACAAAGTATAATGAGTTTTATTATTAGTGTTATTATCAGTATTATTCATATTATAACAAAGATGTAAACAGCTTTTTACTCTGTGCCCAAAATGCTTTTGGTTGGTCCCTTTAAGAGACTCATTATGCAGATGAAGGAATTGACTGAAAAAATACTACCTGACTCCCTCCTCAGGCAAGTGTGATACATTTATGAGTTCAGCTCTGACAAATTTACAAAGTTATAGGCAGAAAAAATAATGCAAGAATTGACAGAGCGCCTTCATGCTGCATTTTAAAGAGAGTAATTTTTAGAGATATATGATTTCAAAAAGATAATTAATGATGTAGATAAAGAAAAAACACACTCACCTTTATGATAGTCGATGGAACAGAGTCATGGTTTAAACCTGAATATTTTTCTGATTATCTATAATAAGAGAAACATGATGTTTTAGGTAGAAAAGATTTCCTTCATTTTGACATATTTTATAAAATTAATTCACATTTGTGCACTCATGATTAAAAATTTAAATCTTTGGTTTGCATTTTCCTAGTCATAAACCTACCATTTCTCAAATACCCAATCTGTGAGGATGAAAAAATCCAGTCAGCAAATGTGCAAAAAAATTTTTTTGCAATTTAAATGTCATAGGTTTTACGACTTTTTTGATATTGCTCAGTGATATAGGTTTCCCAAAATGCTTTTCTCCAAAGAAACTGACCCATTTAACATATTTTGAGTGTACTGTTACAGATGAGTTTTTTTTTTGGGGGGGGGAACATAAAGAAAACTTCTCTGAGGAAGAAAAACCAAGGCATCTACAACGCAATTAATTTTAGCTACAATTTCTAGTAAGGTTCCTTTGGGAGCCATTAGATATTGAAGGACTATTAAAAATTTATTTGGAGCCTAGAAGAAATACCTTACCTATGTGTTTATATAGTACAAACAATGATGAAAAGATGTTTTTTGTTTTTCCTTTCTTTTTTAAATACAGCTGATGTTCTCTTTGGAAAAGGTCATACATTTTTAATGAGAGATTTAATAAAGTATTACAGATTTCTTCAAGTAAATATTTTGCATACTTGGATTTAGGAAGGAACAGATAAAATGTGTCACCAAAGATTGGGTGTATTAAACTTTAATTTTAGTTTAAATTAATTAACATAATGGTTTGTAGACTTCAATTAATGGTATTATAGGGATGCCAGTCCACTTGGTCTGTGATCAACCAAGGTAAAATAACAGCTGTTTACTTTGCATGATAAGGGGTATTTGTAGGGCTGAATGTAATGATTATGGTAAATAGGGCTCTATTATCAGGCAGAGGTAAAGAAAAGATAACACTTAATAGTATGACTCTATCTGGAGGAGTTCAGTTCACTTCAGTTCAGTCGCTCAGTGTTGTCCGACTCTGCGACCCCATGCACTGCAGCACGCCAGGCTTCCCTGTACATCACCAACTCCTGGAGTTTATTCAAACTCATGTCCATTGAGTTGGGGATGCCATCCGACCATTTCATCCTCTGTCGTCCCCTTCTTCTCCCGCCTTCAATCTTCCACAGCATCAGGGTCTTTTCAAATGAGTCAGCTCTTCATATCAGGTGGCCAAATTATTGGAGTTTCAGCTTCAACATCAGTCATTCCAATGAACACTCAGGGCTGATCTCCTTTAGGATGAACTGGTTGGATCTCCTTGCCGTCCAAGGGACTCTCAATCTTCTCCAACACCACAGTTCAGAATCATCAATTCTTTGGTGCTCAGCTTTCTTTATAGTCCAAATCTCACATCATACATGACTACTGGAAAAACTATAGCTTTGACTAGACAGACCTTTGTTGACAAAATAATGTCTCTGCTTTTTAACAGGCTGTCTAGGCTGGTCAAAGCTTTTCTTCCAAGGAGCAAGTGTCTTTTAATTTCATGGCTGCAGTCACCATCTGCAGTGATTTGGGAGCCCAAAAGATAAAGTCTGCCACTGTTTCCCCTGATTCACCATCTATTTGCCATGAAGTGATGGGACAGAATGCCATGATCTTAGTTTTCTGAATGTTGAGCTTTAAGCCAACTTTTTCACTCTCCTCTTTCACTTTCATCAAGAGGCTCTTTACCTCTTCTTCACTTTCTACCATAAGGGTGGTGTCATCTGCATATCTGAGGTTATTGAGATTTTTCCCAGCAATCTTGATTCCAACTTGTGCATCATCCAGCCCAGCGTTTCTCTTGATGTACTCTGCATATAAGTTAAATAAGCACGGTGACAATATACACCCTTGACACACTCCTTTTCATATTTGGAATCAGTCTGTTGTTCTATGTACAGTTCCAACTGTTGCTTCCTGACCTGCATACAGATTTCTCAAAGGCAGGTCAGGTGGTCTGGTATTCCTATCTCTTTCAGAACTTTCCACAGTTTATTATGATCCACACAGCCAAAGGCTTTGACATAGTCAATAAAGCAGAAATAAATGTTTTTCTGGAACTTGTTTGCTTTTTTGAAGATCCAGTGGATGTTGGCAATTTGATCTCTGGTACCTCTGCCTTCTCTAAATCCACCTTGAACAACTGGAAGTTCACAGTTCACATATTGCTGAGGCCTGGCTTGGAGAATTTTGATCAGTACTTTACTAGCATATGTGATGAGAGCAATTGTACGGTAGTTTGAGCATTCTTCGCATTGCCTTTCTTTGGAATTGGAATGAAAACTGACCTTTTCCAGTCACATGGTCACTGTTGAGTTTTCCAAATTTACTGGGATATTGAGTGCAGCACTTTCACGGAATCATCTTTTAGGATTTGAAATAGCTCAACTGGAATTCCCTCACCTCCAGTAGCTTTGTTCGTGGTGATGTTTCCTAAAGCCCACTTGACTTCACATTCCAGGATTTCTGGCTCTAGATGAGTGATCACACCATCGTGATTATCTTGGTCATGAAGATCTTTTTTGTAGAGTTCTTCTGTGTATTCTTGCCACCCCATCTTAATATCTTCTGCTTCTGTTAGCAAGCAGAGATAAGAAAGCCTGCTATTCATTATTGTTGTGTAATGCAATAGCTTATAGACAGCCACATAATGATCATAGGGCATGACAGTCAAAAGAAAAAATTCTGCTGAACCAAGGAATATGAAGAAAATGTCCTGGGCCATGCAAGAATTATATGAAATGATCATATCCCTGTTACAATGTTGACCATAAATCTAGGAATACAAACTGCAGTGAATGAGATTTCTAAGAAACTGAAATTAATTCCTAAGTAAGAAATACATGGGTGTTTTGAGGTAAGTTTAATAGGGTAAGGGTGATAACTGTCATGTTTTCAGTCACACTCAGTAAATATGTGCAAAATAGAAATAAAAAAATGAAAACATTTAGCTCTGGATCATCTGTTAATCCCAGAAGAATGAACTCTTTCGCAGAGGTGTGATTTCTCATTTCTTATTGCTTACTTCTTCCTGGTCTGTAAATACAAACAAGAAACATGATTTAGTGACTACAGGATTCCTTTTTTCTAATGTCTGCTTGTTTAAGAAATGTATAATATAATGGATCAATACATTAGCCACTTAGTGTTACCACCACTTTTGAAATCAAGTCTAAGCCAGGACAAGAAACTTACATGTTTAGACATTTTCCTTTTACTATTGAGTGAGTCTCTTGATCGCTTCAAGAAAATTAGAGATAACAAGGGAACATTTCATTCAAAGATGGTCTCGATAAAGGACAGAAATGGCATGGACCTGACAGAAGCAGAAAATATTGAGAAGAGATGGCAAGAATACACAGAAGAACTGTACAAAAAAGATCTTCATGACCCAGTTAATCACGATGATGTGATCACTCATCTAGAGTCAGACATCCTGGAATGTTAAATCAAGTGGCCCTTAGGAAGCTTCACTATGAATAAATCTAGTGGAGGTGAGGGAATTCCAGTCCATTCTAAAGGAGATCAGACCTGGGTGTTCTTTGGAGGGTCTGATATTGAAGCTGAAACTCCAATACTTTAGTCACCTGATGCGAAGAGCTGACTCACTTGAAAAGACCCTGATGCTGGGAAAGATTGAGGGTAGGAGGAGAAGGCGAGGACAGAGGATGAGATGGTTGGATGGTATCACCGACTCAATAGACATGAGTTTGGGTGTGCTCTGGGAGTTGGTGTTAGACAGGGAGGCCTGGCATCCATGGGGTCACAAAGAGTTGGACATGACGAGCGACTGAACTGAACTGAACTGATTCCTTTGAAAGGACTAATAATCATGTTTGTGTAAGAAAAATATGTTTATCACATGTAGTTAACTTTCTTTTCAGAGTTTGATCATATGGGTAAAGAAGTTAAGTAATACTATAAAATGTTTTAATGTTTGTTCAATCACCACATGTATAATGATTTTGCATTATTATTATTATTTTGAAAATGAAACATTTTGAAATTTGTCTTTAAGAGTTATTTTCCATATTTTTAAATCTTAATGTCATTCTGGTTACATAATTAATAACTTACCAAAAGATTAGAGCCATCAAAATTAATATGCATATACACCTAAATAAACAAACTCAGAACTTAAGGATTTTCTTTTCTGAGTTAAACAATAATCTATTGCTTTTGAGAATAGATTCTTACAAGCAAAGTTAATTAATATAAACATAAATTGATTAGAAAATGGGAAAAATAAATGAGGTGAGAAAAGAAAAATATACTTACAATTATATAATCCCATGTAGTAGCAATTTTACTGTTCAACCCAAGTAATCTGTTGCTTTAATTTGAGTGTCGGTGTGGAATCTTTACTTATGGAGTATTTCATAGACTTCCCAACTTGTTTGTTTCTGCCTTTGATTTTTCTATGCAATAACATACTTACATAGTGCATTGGTGGAATTTGGCAGTACTATCCTGCTGTGTAGAGTGAGATGAACATATTGAAGGATAAATCCTGCAGAAATTTTATTCCTGAAGTTGATGAGGCCCTAACAGAAAAGTGACATAGTCCCAGGTGCTGACTGAAGGTGTTACATCCAGAAGGCAAGCAAAGAGTTCAAGAGGTCCCTCAGGAAAGGGCTGGTGACACAGTGGCAGAGGTTTTGCGGCAGTCCCACCTAGTCAGTTCATGTGGAGTCTGAAAGGATGAGACTCAGGTAATATTGCAAGATTTTTTATTGAATAACAGTGTCTCTGATACTAGCTTGTTGTTTAGGAGGATAGCTAGAAGAGCTGGAAATGGGAGAGGGTAACAGCGAAATGAACCTTTGTCCTGAGTGTTTAACTGGTTGCACAGCAGAACTAGAGACCAAGCTTTCCTGGAATGTGGGTCAGACTCTCAAAAAACTAAATAGATAATAGAAAAAGGGAAAGGAAAAGGAGAAAGTGGGATCAGAACAGTAGTTACTTGGGTGAAACAGGCAAATAAAAGGGATAAAGCTATGTGTTTTGCTGGTTAATAAAGTGAAGCTCCTAGCTCCTAAGGAGCAAGCTCACACTAATCTAGTAATATAATAATATCTTACTTGGTTCTCAGTAACCTTTGTGAAAGAAAGATAGTTTAAATTTTTGTTTTACTTTGCTTACCTTCCAGGACAAAGACTATATTGACTAACTAGTGCTTCCAAACCAAACATTGCTTTTTTTTCCCCTCAAAATGGTCACAGGGGATTGTTGCAGTGAAATAGAATTCAAATGTCTCTGGAGAGTGATGGTGTGGTTATTTCACCCTAAATTTAGCTGAATAATTTAAATTAGGTGTTCATGGGGATTTTTTTTTTTTTTTAAAGAAAAGATGTCAGGGAACAACTGCAAAGAACAACAGCAAGGAATTAGAAATCTTTGAAATTTTGGATTTCATATCATCCATGTTATTTTATTTTTCCTGAAATAAATGTTAGCTGAAGTGATATATTTCCATGAATGTAAACTTGTGAAGAAGCAGAAAATAGCAAGAGGAAAGTGCTACCAGTAGGTTCCATGTGCTATTCAAATGTTTTATTTTTTATAAAATTATTCAGACTCCTTTCCATGGGTAATTTGTGTATTCCTTCCCACATATTAATGTGTTCAATTATTTATTTAGATCAGTATGAATTTGTGAATATTCATTTAATAGTTTGAATTATATCCAATGCTAATTTATTTTGTTGCCAAATTTTTTTCCAGCTTCGGCCATTGAAAGCCCTCTCAATTGGCTACTGTCCTTTGATCTACTGCTATCATAGTGCTTTAAAAGGTAATTTCTTTATTTTCTGGCATTATACAATGCTTCAGGATCATCCTGTATATTCCTTACCAGCCCTTTAGTCAGATATTTCATCAGTGATGCCTGAACATTTTTATTGGAGAATGGTATTAGAAAGTGTTAGTCACTCAGTTGTGTCCAGCTCTCTGTGACTGCATGACTGTAGCCCACCAGGCTCCTCTGTCCATGGAATTCTCTAGGCAAGAATACTGGAGTGCGTTGCCATAGAAATCAGGATCTCAACTCTGGGTTTGTTCATTGCTGTCAGAGTGCCATTGATTCTAGGTCCCCTGTAGCTCAAATGATTAAGAATCTGTCTGAGAAGCAGGAGCCCAGGGTCTTATCCCTGGGTTGGCTAGTTCCTCTGGAAAAGGAAATGGCAATCCACTCCAATATTTTTGCCTGGAGAATTCCACGGACAGAGAAGCTTGGTGGGCTACAGTCCACTGGGTCGCAAAGAGTTGGACACAGCTAAGCAACTAACACAGTCACACACAAGAGGACAGAACCAGGGAAAATGTATGAGCCTATGAACCTGTTATAAATACATATGCCTCATGTTATTCTATCTTAGCTTCTGGATTTATACTAAGCTCAAAATGAATCTATACTGTATCTCTGTTACCAGGTATATTATAATAACTTCTTCCTCTAGCTCCTCTGTAAGCTCTCACTGCAAAAGTAAGATTCCTGGCATCCACCATCCATTTACTAAATCCTTCAATTTCTACATATTTATATAACATGTCAAAATTATTGACCTATACAATCATAGGAAAATGCTTATAAGCTAGAGTGTAGAACTTATGCACCTTTTCTTTTTTTTTAGTCTTACAAATTTCAATCATTTTTGAAGTTACTTAAGTCAGCAACTTTGAACCCTACTCCCTTCAGTGAGATTATTGCAGACATTTAAAATACGGCTATTTTGGAGGTCATATTCTGCATTCCATTCTGTAATCCCCAACCTCTTAAATGATTTTTTTAAACATTTATGTAAATTAATGTTTAATTCCTCTTTTTAAAAAATAATTTTTGGCTGTGCTATGTCTTCATTTCTGCAGGGGGACTTTCTCTAGTTGTGAAGAGTGAGAACTACTCTCTAAGTTGTGGTGCACAGACATCGAATTGCCGTGGCTTCTTTTGTGGAGCACAGGCTCTAGGGCGTAGGCTCAGTAGTTGTGATGCATGGGCTTAGTTGTTTCATGGCATGTGAGATGTTTTTTACCAGGGATCAAATAGGTGTTCTCGACATTGGCAGTTGGATTGTTAACCACTGGGCCACCAGGGAAGCCCAAAGTTTACTCTTTGGAATGTAATTTTCTATGAATTTTGACAAATGCATAGGACCATGAATTCATCATTACAATATTATAAAAAATAATTTATTTGCCTTAAAGTCCCCATTCGTGTCACCTATGTAATCTCTTTTTCTCAATAATCCCTGGAGGGCATTGATCTTTTCACATTATGTATTGTTTTCCTTTTTCTAGGATATCATATAATTGAGGTCATATAGTATGTTGCCTTTACAAACAGGTTTCATTCAATTAAAAATATTGATTTATAGATCATCCATGTCTTCACAGTTTGATAGCTCATTTCTTTCTGTCACTGTATATATTCATTTACCTTTTTAGGAGCATTTTGAATACTTCTAGTGTTTTGTAATTATAAATAAAGTTTCTAGCAAACATTTGCATGGAGTTTTTGTGTGGAAATGAGTTTTCAAATCAGTAGGGTAAGTATCTGCAAGGGCAATTGCTGGATCATGTAGAAATTTATATTCAGAATTTTTTTTTTTCTTTTTCCACTTGGCTTGTGGGATCTCAGTTCCCCGCCAGGGACTGAATGTGGGCCATGGTAGTGAAGCCTAGAATCTTAATCACTGGGTCACCAGGGAACTCAGGAAATCCCCATAGTATTTTAAATTTTATTTAATTTTAATTGCAAGATAATTGCTTTTCAATATTGTGTCGGTTACTGCCTACATGAATAAGCCATAAGCATAGCTTTTTAAGAAACTGAGAAATTCCTTCCAAAGTGACTGCATCATTTTGTGTTACCATTAGCAATGAATGAGAATATCAGACTTCCTGTTACTCTGCATTATCTTTAGCAATTAGTGTTGCTAATGTTTTACAGTTTAGTCATAATATGTGCATAGTGGTAGCTCATTATTGGTATAATTTGCAGTTGTCTAAGGATAGTGATCCCTAACATCTTTTCATTCTAATCCCTCTGATTCAAGGAATTAGATCTGGTAGACACAGAATTATAGACAGAAGTTCCTAATATTGAATAGAAGGTGGTGATCAAAACCATCTCAGAGAAAAAGAAGTGCAAGAAAGAGAAGTGGCTGTCTGAGGAGGTTTTACAAACCACTGAGAAAAGAAAAGAAGTGAAAAGCATGGGAAAAAGGGAAAGATATACCCAACTGAATGCAGTGTTCCAGAGAATAGCAAAGAGAGAGAGAGAGAGAGAGAGAAGGCCTTCTTAAATGAACAATACAGAAAGGTAGAGAAAAACAAAAGAATGGGAAAGACTAGATGTCTCTTCAAGAATATTGAAGAGGTCAAGGAAATATTTCATGCAAAGATAGACATGATAAAGGACAGACATGACATGGGCTAAGAAAAGCAGAAGAAATTAAGAAGAGGTGGCAAGAATACACATAAAACATACACAAACAATGTTTTAATGACTGGGATAGCCGTGATGATGTGGTCACTCACCTAGAGCCAGACATCCTGGAGTGTGAAGTCAAGTGAATCTTTGGAAGTATTACTATGAACAAAACTAATGGAGGTAATGGAATTCCAGTTGAGCTATTACAAATCCTAAAGCATAATGCTCTTAATGGGCTGAACTCAATATGGCAGAAAATTAGAAAACTCAGCAGTGACCACAGAACTGGAAAAGATCATTTTTCATTCCAGTCCCAAAGAAGAGCAATGCCAAAGATGTTAAAGCGGCCATACTATTTCAATCATTTCACATGCTAGCAAAGTTATGCTCAAAATCCTTCAAACTAGCCTTCAGCAGTACTTGAGCTGAGAACTTTCACACATGGAAGCTGAGTTTAGAAAAGGCAGAGGAACAAGTAATCAAATTGCCAACATTCGTTTGATCATTGGAAAAATAAGAGAATGCCAGAAATTCATGTACTACTGCTTCATTGACTATAATAAAACCTTCGAATGTATGGATTACAACAAACTGTGGAAAATCCTTAAAGAGATGGGAATAACAGACTATCTTACTTGTCTCCTGAGAAACCTGTATGCAGGTCAAGAAACAACAGTTGGAATCATATCTGGAACAAGTGACTGGTTCACAATTGAGAAAAGAGTACAACATGGGCTTTATATTGTCACTGTGTTTAACCTCTATGCAGAGAACATCATGGGAAATGTTGGACTGAGTCAATCACAACCTGGAATCAAGATTGCTGAGAGAAATGTTAACAACCTCAGATATGCAGATGATACCACTATAATGGCGGAAAGTGAATTAAAGAGCCTCTTGTTGAGAGTGAAAGAGGAGAGTGAAAAAGTTAGCTTAAAACTCAACATTTAAGAAACTAAGATCATGGCATCTGGTCCCATAAGTGCACAGCAAATACAGAAGGGGAAAACTGGAAGTACCATCAGATTTTATTATCCTGGGCTCCAAAATCACTGCAAACAGTAACTGCTGCCATGAAATTAAAAGATGCTTACTCCTTGTTAGAAAAGTCATGACAAGACCTAGACGGCATACTAAAAAGTAAAGAGATAACTTTGTCGACAAAGGTCAGTATTGTCAAAGCTATGGTATTTCCAGTAGTCATATATAGATGTGAGAATTGGACCATAAATAAGGCTAAGTGTCAAAATATTGCTGGAGAAGACACTTGAGAGTCCCCTGGATTGCAAGGAGATCAAGCCAGTCAATCTTAAAGAAATCAACCCTGAATATTCATTGGAAGGACTGATACTGAAGCAGAAGCTCCAATATTGGCCACCTGGTGTGAAGAGTTTACTCGTTGGAAAAGACCCTGATGCTGGGAAAGATTGAAGGCAGGAGAAGAAGGGGGTAACAGAGGATGAGATGATTGGATAGCCTCACTGACTCACTGGACATGAGTTTGAGCAAACCCCAGGAGATAGTGAAGGACACAGAAGACTTGTATGCTACAGTGCACAGAGTTGCAAAGATTTAGACACAACTTAATGACTGAACAATAATATTTCCCTTCTGTAGTTGACCTTTGAGGAGGTGTCCATGAGATCTTTAACTCACTTTGTAATTGAGTTGTTCCTATTCTTATTGAATTCTAAAAGTTTTCGTTTATTTTTTCGTAAAGTTTTGAGTAAATCATCTTTTATCAAAACATGGACAGAGAACCTAAATAGATATTTTTCCATAGAAGACATACAGATAGCCAACAAGCAAATGAGAAGGAGCTCATTATGAATAATCAATAGGGAATGCAAATCAAAACCATAGTGAGATATTGCCTTATATTTGTTTGGTTATTATCAACCAGACAAGAAATTAGAGAAGATGTACAGAAATGAGAACTCTTGGCCCTGTTGATGAGAATGTAGACTGGTGCAATCATTATGGAAAACTGTATGGAGGGTTTCATAATTAAAAATAGAACATATGATCCAACAATTCCATTTCTGGATATTTCTCTGAAGGAAGTAAAAACTGTAACTTGAAAATATGTCTCTACTCCATGTTTATTGCAACATTAATTATATGTAGCAAGCATAGCAACAGCTTAAGTGTCCACTGATCAGTGAATGAATGAGGAATCAACACCCTCTCAAACATTTCTTTGAATAAGAGGAAGTAGCAGCATATACAGTTTTGTGAGGCTAATTATGGCTAGGATGATGGTTTCTTGTATTTTGGAAAATGGGATTAGACATTGATTTTATTTTGCAATAAGTTCAGATTTAAAAGACTGACAAACAGTACCAGAGCAACCTTATATATTAATATTTTGTTCCACTTCCTCTAAGTGCAACTTCTTATGTATAAGCACAGAACATTATTAAAACTAAATAATTTTATTGTGCATGCATGCTAAGTCATTTCAGTTCTGTTCTTTTTGTGACCTCATGAACGGTAGGTAGCCCACCAGGCTCCATGAGATTCTACAGGCAAGAATAGTGGAATGGATTGCCATGCTCTTCTCCAGAGGATCTTCTCCAGAGGATCTTCCCAACCCAGGGATCAAACCCATGTCTCTTGCATTTCCTGCATAAGCAAGCAGATTTTTTACCAAAAGCCAAGTGGAAAGCCCCATAATTTTGTTACAAGAATAATTATTAAATTACATATTTTATTTGGATTTCATCATCAATTTTTCTATCAACATACTTTACCTGTTGAGGATCAAATCTCAAATCCTTCATTGAATTAGAGATCATGTTCCTCTGCTTTCTCCAATTTGTGAAAAAAATCCCATCTTTCCTTGTTTTTCATGATCTTACTATATTTGAAGAATACTGAATAGGTATATTTTAAGAATTCCTCCCCATTTTTCCTGTGTTTTCTCACAATTGTTTTGAGGCTGTACAGTTTCTGTGACTACATTTTGTCATAAAGAATAATATTTCCCTTCTGTAGTTGACCTTTGAGGAGGTGTCCATGAGATCTTTAACTCACTTTGTAATTGAGTTGTTCCTATTCTTATTGAATTCTAAAAGTTTTCGTTTATTTTTTCGTAAAGTTTTGAGTAAATCATCTTTTATCAAAACATGGACAGAGAACCTAAATAGATATTTTTCCATAGAAGACATACAGATAGCCAACAAGCAAATGAGAAGGAGCTCATTATGAATAATCAATAGGGAATGCAAATCAAAACCATAGTGAGATATTGCCTTATATTTGTTTGGTTATTATCAACCAGACAAGAAATTAGAGAAGATGTACAGAAATGAGAACTCTTGGCCCTGTTGATGAGAATGTAGACTGGTGCAATCATTATGGAAAACTGTATGGAGGGTTTCATAATTAAAAATAGAACATATGATCCAACAATTCCATTTCTGGATATTTCTCTGAAGGAAGTAAAAACTGTAACTTGAAAATATGTCTCTACTCCATGTTTATTGCAACATTAATTATATGTAGCAAGCATAGCAACAGCTTAAGTGTCCACTGATCAGTGAATGAATGAGGAATCAACACCCTCTCAAACATTTCTTTGAATAAGAGGAAGTAGCAGCATATACAGTTTTGTGAGGCTAATTATGGCTAGGATGATGGTTTCTTGTATTTTGGAAAATGGGATTAGACATTGATTTTATTTTGCAATAAGTTCAGATTTAAAAGACTGACAAACAGTACCAGAGCAACCTTATATATTAATATTTTGTTCCACTTCCTCTAAGTGCAACTTCTTATGTATAAGCACAGAACATTATTAAAACTAAATAATTTTATTGTGCATGCATGCTAAGTCATTTCAGTTCTGTTCTTTTTGTGACCTCATGAACGGTAGGTAGCCCACCAGGCTCCATGAGATTCTACAGGCAAGAATAGTGGAATGGATTGCCATGCTCTTCTCCAGAGGATCTTCTCCAGAGGATCTTCCCAACCCAGGGATCAAACCCATGTCTCTTGCATTTCCTGCATAAGCAAGCAGATTTTTTACCAAAAGCCAAGTGGAAAGCCCCATAATTTTGTTACAAGAATAATTATTAAATTACATATTTTATTTGGATTTCATCATCAATTTTTCTATCAACATACTTTACCTGTTGAGGATCAAATCTCAAATCCTTCATTGAATTAGAGATCATGTTCCTCTGCTTTCTCCAATTTGTGAAAAAAATCCCATCTTTCCTTGTTTTTCATGATCTTACTATATTTGAAGAATACTGAATAGGTATATTTTAAGAATTCCTCCCCATTTTTCCTGTGTTTTCTCACAATTGTTTTGAGGCTGTACAGTTTCTGTGACTACATTTTGTCATAAAGAATGCTGAGCACTGCAGGATTGACGCTTTTGAACTGTGGTGTTGAAGAAGACTCTTGAGAGTCCCTTGGACTGCAGGGAGATCAAACCAGTCAATCCTAAAGGAAATCGATCCTGAATATTCATTGGAAGGACTGATGCTGAAGTTGAAGCTCCAATACTTTGGCCACCTGATGTTAACAGTTGAATCACTGGAAAAGACCCTGACACTGGGGAAAATTGAGGGGAGGAGGAGAAGTGGGCAACAGAGGATGAGATGGTTGGATGGCATCGCTGACTCAATGGACATGAGTTTGAGCAAGCTCCAGGAGATGGTGAAGGACAGTAAAGTCTGGCGTCCTGCAATCCATCAGGTTACAAAGAGTTGTACACAACTGAACAGATGAACACCAACAGGAACAAGTTTCTGTGGAGAGTACCACAGAGGCATCATATCCTTTTCAGCACTTCAGGGAGAATATGATATGTGGATTTCTTATCACTGATGTTAACTTTGTTAAGTGTGGTTATTGCTATCGTTTAGGCCTTTGCATCGGAGAAGGCAATGGCAACCCACTCTGGTACTCTTGCCTGGAAAATCCCATGGACGGAGAAGCCTGGAATAAGAATATTATTAATTATTAATAAGAATATTAATAATTGTGTATAAGGTTTCATTTAAAGTTCCAGTCATGCATTTCTTTACAATTAAAATTTTATTTGAGAAGCATTTTTTGACCAAATCTTAAAGAACCACTTTATCTGCTGGTTCCTTAAGAAGGAAATGAAAGAATTTAGCTTTGGGGCAACAGAGGTATGAAGCACTACTATACCCTTAGTCGAAGCCATTCCTTCTGTGACTGAAGTTTTGACATACATGAAAATGCAACTTCCATAAGAAATAGAGAAAATAATCATGTGTGAGGAACAAGTGGAAAATGCCCTTTTCCTTTGCTCAGCAGAGGGGATCCTCAGAATTGTTTTAAGGATGAATACATAGGAAAGAATCACCAATGTTAAGGTTACCATAAGTGTGAATACTGCCAGGAAAAATGCCATGATCTCTAGGAAGGCTGTGTCTGTGCAGGAGATCAGTAGCATGGGGGAAGAGTCACAGGTGATGTTGGAATCACAGAAATCTAATTGAAGTCCCACAATCACTGGTAGGAAGATAGTGAGAAACCCAGCCAGCCAAGAACTAATGACAAGCTGATTGCAGATTCTACTATTCATTATTGTTGTGTAATGCAATGGCTTACAGATAGCCACATAACGATCATAGGACATGCAGTCAAAAGGAAAAATTATGTTGAACCAAAGAGTATGAATAAAAACACTTGAGTCATGCAAGAATTATAGGAAATGGTCATATCTCCCATTACAATGCTGACCAGAAATCTAGGAATACAAACTGTTGTGGATGAGATTTCTAGGAAAGAGAAATTTCTAAGGACGAAATACATGGGTATTCTGAAGTGTGAGTCTACCAGAGTAAAGGTGATAATTGTCAAGTTTCCACTTATACTCAGTATGTATGTACAAAATAGAAATAGAAAAGTAAAAACATTTAGATCTGGATCATCTGTTAATCCAGAAGAATGAACTCTTTCACAGAGGTGTGATTTTTCATTTCATATTACTGACTTATTCCAAGTCTATAAATGCAAAAAGAAGCAAGATTTTGTGGGTCCAGCCTTGCTTTTTCAAAATCAATTCTGCTGGTTTAAGAAATGTGCCTCTGTGTGTGTGTGTGTGTGTGTGTGTGTGTGCGTGTGCGTGCGTGCACGCACTTAATCACTCAGTGATGTCCCACTCTTTTTTTAAAATTCTTTAAAAATATAAATTTATTTTAATTGGAGGTTAATTACTTTACAATATTGTATTGGTTTTGCCATACATCAACATATATCCGCCACAGGTATACACTTGTTCCCCATCCTGAACCTTCCTCCCTCCTCCCTCCCCATACCATTCCTCTGGGTCATCTCAGTGCACCAGCCCCAAGCATCCAGTATCATGCATTGAACCTGGGCTAGCAACTCATTTCATATATGATATTATACATGTTTCACCGCCATTCTCCCAAATCATCCCACCCTTTCCCTCTCCCACAGAGTCCAAAAGACTGTTCTATACATCTGTGTCTCTTTTGCTGTCTCACATACAGGGTTATCATTACCATCTTTCTAAATTTCATATATATGTGTTAGTATACTGTATTGGTGTTTTTCTTTCTGGCTTACCTCACTCTGTATAATAGGCTCCAGTTTCATCCACCTCATTAAAACTGATTCAAATGTATTCTTAATGGCTGAGTAATACTCCACTGTGTATATGTACCACAGCTTTCTTATCCATTCATCTGCTGATGGACATCTAAGTTGCTTCCATGGCATGGCTATTATAAACAGTGCTGTAATGAACATTAGGGTACACGTGTCTCTTTCAATTCTGGTTTCCTTGGTGTGTATGCCCAGCAGTGGGATTTCTGGGTCATAAGGCAGTTCTATTTCCAGTTTTTTAAGGAATCTCCACACATGGACTATAGCCCACCAGGCATCTCTGTCCATGGAGATTATCCTGGCAAGAATACTGGAGTGGGTTGCATGGTCTCCTCCACGGGATCTTTCCAATCCAGGGATTTCACTCAGATCTCTCACATTGTGGGAGGATTCTTTACTGTCTGAATCACCAGGGAAGCCCGAGAATACTGGACTGGGTAGCCTATCCCTTCTTCAGGGGCACTTCCTCATCCAGAAATTGAACCAGGGTCTCCTGCATTGTAGGTGGATCTTTACCAGCTGAGTTTCAAGAGAAGCCCATATATTTGTGTATATATAATGGAGAAGTAAATTAGTTTAGTTCAGTTCAGTTGCTCAGTCATGTCCCACTCTTTATGATCCCATGAATCGCAGCACGCCAGGCCTCCCTGTCCATCACCAACTCCCGGAGTTCATTCAGACTCACGTCCATCG
>SJYX01021672.1:559799-571591 GCA_006410675.1 Oreotragus oreotragus
CTTTGGCTCCATCCCTTCATTCTTTCTGGAGTTATTTCTCCACTGATCTCCAGTAGCATATTGGGCACCTAATGACCTGGGGAGTTCTTCTTTTGGTATCCTATCATTTTGCTTTTTCATACTGTTCATGAGGTTCTCAAGGCAAGAATACTGAAGTGGCTTGCCGTTCCCTTCTCCAGTGGACCACATTCTGTCAGACCTCTCCACAATGACCAGCCTGTCTTGGGTTGCCCTGCAGGCATGGCTTGGTTTCATTGAGTTAGACAAGGCTGTGGTCCTAGTGTGATTAGATTGACTAGTTTTCTGTGAGTATGGTTTCAGTGTGTCTGCCCTCTGATGCCCTCTTGCAACACCTACCATCGTACTTGGGTTTCTCTTACCTTGGACGAGGGGTATCTCCTTACTGCCTCCGTTCCTGACCTTCAATGTGGGATAGGTCCTCTAGGCCCTCCTGCACTTGCGCAGCCACCACTCCCCTGCTTGCTCCTTCTGGCAGCCGGCCCTGGCCTCCGGTGTTGGTGGCTCCTCCAAGCTGCCGCCCCTGGCCTCGGACTCGCGGTGGCTCCTCAGTGTCACTGCCCCTGGCCTCAGGTGCGAGGTGGCTTCTCACAGCCGCCCCTGACCTCGGACACGGGGTAGCTCCTCCTGGCTGCCACTGACCTCGAACGCAGGGTAGTATCTCTCGGCCACCATCTTTGACCTCGGATGTGGGGTGTCTCTTCCTGGCAGCCGCCCCTGACCTCAGTTGTGGGATAGCTCCTCCCAGCTGCCATTTACCTGGGATGCGGGGTAGCTCCGGGGAAGGCAACGGCACCCCACCCCAGTACTCTTGCCTGGAAAATCCAATGGACGGAGTAGCCTGGTGGGCTGCAGTCCATGGGGTCGCTAACAGTCGGACAGACTGAGCGACNAGCTCCTCCCAGCTGCCATTTACCTGGGATGCGGGGTAGCTCCGGGGAAGGCAACGGCACCCCACCCCAGTACTCTTGCCTGGAAAATCCAATGGACGGAGTAGCCTGGTGGGCTGCAGTCCATGGGGTCGCTAACAGTCGGACAGACTGAGCGACTTCACTTTCACTTTTCTCTTTCATGCATTGGAGAAGGAAATAGCAACCCACTCCAGTATTCTTGCCTGGAGAATCCCAGGGATGGGGGAGCCTGGTGGGCTGCCCTCTATGGGGTCACACAGAGTCGGACACGACTGAAGTGACTTAGCAGCAGCAGCAGCGGGGTAGCTCCTCTTGGCTGCCGCCCTTGACCTCAGACACAGGGTAGCTCCTCTCAGCTGTTCCTGCTCCATCACAGCCTGGCACTCTAGGCCGCTGTCCCTGACCTCAGACGTGGGGTAGCTCCTCTTGGCCACTGTGCTTAGTGTGCTGACTGGCTCTCACAGCCACCTGTGCTTAGTGAGCCGGCTGGCACCAAATATTACTGAATTTTGAAAATATAGCTAAGCCGTGAGAAGAAAACTTACATCTCTTAGATCACCAACATTTTCATATTGAGTGAATCACTTGATAGGACCAATAATCACATTTATATAAGAAAAAATATACCTATAATGTGTCTCAATCTCAGAGTTTGATCATATGTGTCAAAACTTAGGTAGAACATTATAAAATGTTCTAAAGGATGCTCAAACTACCGCACAATTGCACTCATGTCACACGCTAGTAAAGTAATGCTCCGTGAGAAGAAAACTTACATCTCTTAGATCACCAACATTTTCATATTGAGTGAATCACTTGATAGGACCAATAATCACATTTATATAAGAAAAAATATACCTATAATGTGTCTCAATCTCAGAGTTTGATCATATGTGTCAAAACTTAGGTAGAACATTATAAAATGTTCTAAAGGATGCTCAAACTACCGCACAATTGCACTCATGTCACACGCTAGTAAAGTAATGCTCAAATTTCTCCAAGCCAGGCTTCAGCAATACGTGAACTGTTAACTTCCAGATGTTCAAGCTGGTTTTAGAAAAGGCAGAGGAACCAGAGATTAAATTGCCAACATCCGCTGGATCATCAAAAAGAGAGTTCCAGAAATACATCTATTTCTGCTTTATTGACTATGCCAAAGCCTTTGACTGTGTGGATCGCAATCAATTTTGGAAAATTCTGAAAGAGATGGGAATAACCAGACCACCTGACCTGCCTCTTGAGAAACCTATATGCAGGTCAGGAAGCAACAGTTAGAACTGGACATGGGACAACAGACTGGTTCCATATAGGAAAAGGAGTACATCAAGGTGTATATTGTCACCCTGCTTATTTAACTTATATGCAGAGTACATAATGAGAAACGCTGGGCTGGAAGAAACACAAGCTAGAATCAAGATTTCTGGGAGAAATCTCAATAACCTCAGATATGCAGATGACACCACTCTTATGGCAGACAGTGAAGAGGAACTAAAAAACCTCTTGATAAAAGTGAAAGTGGAGAGTGAAAATGTTGGCTTAAAGCTCAACATTCAGAAAACGAAGATCATGGCACTCAGTCCCAACACTTCATGGAAAATAGATGGGGAAACAGTGGAAACAGTGGCAGACTATATTTTTTTGGGCTCTAAAATCACTGCAGATGGTGACTGCAGCCATGAAATTAAAAGACACTTACTCCTTGGAAGGAAAGTTATGACCAAACTAGATAGCATATTCAAAAGCAGAGATATTACTTTGCCAACAAAAGTCTTTCTAGTCAAGGCTATGGTTTATCCAGTGGTCATGTATGGATGTGAAAGTTGGACTGAGAAGAAAACTGAGTGCCGAAGAATTGATGCTTTTGAACTGAGAAGGGAATGGCAAGCCACTTCAGTATTCTTGCCTTGAGAACCCCATGAACAGTATGAAAAGGCAAACTGATAGGATTTCAAAAGAGAATCTCCCCAGGTCATTAGGTGCCCAATATGCTACTGGAGATCAGTGGAGAAATAACTCTAGAAAGAATGAAAGGATGGAGCCAAAGCAAAAACAATACCCAGTTGTGCATGTGACTGGTGATAGAAGCAAGATCCAATGCTGTAAAGAACAATATTGCATAGGAACCTGGAATGTTAGGTCCATGAACCAAGGCAAATTGGAAGTGGTCAAACAAGAGATGGCAAGGGTGAACATCGACATTCTAGGAATCAGTAAACTAAAATGGACTGGAATGGGTGAATTTAACTCAGATGACCATTATATCTACTACTGCGGGCAGGAATCCCTCAGAAGAAATGGAGTAGCCATCATGGTCAACAAAAGAGTCCGAAATGCAGTACTTGGATGCAATCTCAAAAACGACAGAATGATCTCTGTTCGTTTCCAAGGCAAACCATTCAATATCACAGTTATCCAAGTCTATGCCCCAACCAGTAATGCTGAAGAAGCTGAAGTTGAACGGTTTTATGAAGACCTACAAGACCTTGTAGAACTAACACCCAAAAAAGATGTCCTTTTCATTATAGGGGACTGGAATGCTAAAGTAGGAAGTCAAGAAACACCTGGAGTAACAGGCAAATTTGGCCTTGGAATGCGGAATGAAGCAGGGCAAAGACTAATAGAGTTTTGCCAAGAAAATGCACTGGTCATAGCAAACACCCTCTTCCAGCAACACAAGAGAAGACTCTACACATGGACATCACCAGATGGTCAACACCGAAATCAGATTGATTATATTCTTTGCAGCCAAAGATGGAGAAGCTCTATACAGTCAACAAAAACAAGACCAGGAGCTGACTGTGGCTCAGATCATGAACTCCTTATTTCCAAATTCAGACTTAAATTGAAGAAAGTAGGGAAAACCGCTAGACCATTCAGGTATGACCTAAATCAAATCCCTTATGATTATACAGTGGAAGTGAGAAATAGATTTAAGGGCCTAGATCTGATAGACAGAGTTCCTGATGAACTATGGAATGAGGTTCGTGACATTGTACAGGAGACAGGGATCAAGACCATCCCCATGGAAAAGAAATGCAAAAAAGCAAAATGGCTGTCTGGAGAAGCCTTACAAATAGCACTGAAAAGAAGAGAGGCGAAAAGCAAAGGAGAAAAGAAAAGATATAAGCATCTGAATGCAGAGTTCCAAAGAATAGCAAGAAGAGATAAGAAAGCCTTCTTCAGCAATCAATGCAAAGAGATAGAGGAAAACAACAGAATGGGAAAGACTAGAGATCTCTTCAAGAGAATTGGAGATACCAAGGGAACATTTCATGCAAAGATGGGCTCGATAAAGGATAGAAATGGTATGGACCTAACAGAAGCAGAAGATATTAAGAAGAGGTGGCAAGAATACACAGAAGAACTGTACAGAAAAGATCTTCACGACCCAGATAATCATGAGGATGTGATCACTAATCTAGAGCCAGACATCTTGGAATGTGAAGTCAAGTGGGCCTTAGAAAGCATCACTAAGAACAAAGCTAGTGGAGGTGATGGAATTCCCGTTGAGCTGTTTCAAATCCTGGAAGATGATGCTGTGAAAGTGCTGCACTCAATATGCCAGCAAATTTGGAAAACTCAGCAGTGGCCACAGGACTGGAAAAGGTCAGTTTTCATTCCAATTCCAAAGAAAGGCAATGCCAAAGAATGCTCAAACTACCGCACAATTGCACTCATCTCACACGCTAGTAAAGTAATGCTCAAAATTCTCCAAGCCAGGCTTCAGCAATATGTGAACCGTGAACTCCCTGATGTTCAAGCTGGTTTTAGAACAGGCAGAGGAACCAGAGATCAAATTGCCAACATCCGCTGGATCATGGAAAAAGCAAGAGAGTTCCAGAAAAACATCTATTTCTGCTTTATTGACTATGCCAAAGCCTTTGACTGTGTGGATCACAATAAACTGTGGAAAATTCTGAAAGAGATGGGAATACCAGACCACCTAACCTGCCTCTTGAGAAATCTGTATGCAGGTCAGGAAGCAACAGTTAGAACTGGACATGGAACAACAGACTGGTTCCAAATAGGAAAAGGAGTACGTCAAGGCTGTATATTGTCTCCCTGCTTATTTAACTTATATGCAGAGTACATCATGAGAAACGCTGGACTGGAAGAAACACAAGCTGGAATCAAGATTGCCGGGAGAAATATCAATAACCTCAGATATGCTGATGACACCACCCTTATGGCAGAAAGTGAGGAGGAGCTAAAAAGCCTCTTGATGAAAGTGAAGGAGGAGAGCGAAAAAGTTGGCTTAAAGCTCAACATTCAGAAAACGAAGATCATGGCATCCGGTCCCATCACTTCATGGGAAATAGATGGGGAAACAGTGGAAACAGTGTCAGACTTTATTTTTTTGGGCTCCAAAATCACTGCAGATGGTGACTGCAGCCATGAAATTAAAAGACGCTTACTCCTTGGAAGAAAAGTTATGACCAACCTGGATAGTATATTCAAAAGCAGAGACATTACTTTGCCGACTAAGGTCCGCCTAGTCAAGGCTATGGTTTTTCCTGTGGTCATGTATGGATGTGAAAGCTGGACTGTGAAGAAAGCTGAGCACCGAAGAATCGTTGCTTTTGAACTGTGGTGTTGGAGAAGACTCTTGAGAGTCCCTCGGACTGCAAAGAGAACCAAGCAGTCCATTCTGAAGGAGATCAACCCTGGGATTTCTTTGGAAGGAATGATGCTAAAGCTGAAACTCCAGTACTTTGGCCACCTCATGCGAAGGGTTGACTCATTGGAAAAGACTCTGATGCTGGGAGGGATTGGGAGCAGGAGGAGAAGGGGACAACCAAGGATGAGATGGCTGGATGGCATCATGGACTCAATGGACGTGAGTCTGAGTGAACTCCGGGAGATGGTGATGGACAGGGAGGCCTGGTGTGCTGCGATTCATGGGGTCACAAAGAGTCAGACACGACTGAGAGACTGAACTGAACTGTTGGAAAAGACTCTTGAGAATCCCTTGGACTGCAAGGAGATCCAACCAGTCCATTCTAAAGGAGATCGGTCCTGGGTGTTCTTTGGAAAGACTGATGCTAAACCTAAAATGCCAATACTTCAGCCACCTGATGTGAAGAGTTGACTCATCGGAAAAGTCTCTGATGCTGGGAGGGATTAGGGGCAAGAGGAGAAAGGGACAACAGAGGATGAGATGGCTGGATGGCATCACCGACTTGATGGACATGAGTTTGGGTGAACTCCTGGAGTTGGTGGTGGACAGGGAGGCCTGGCATGCTGCATTCATAGGGTCGCAAAGAGTTAGACAGAATTGGGCAACTCAACTAAACTGAACTGAATCCTCAATCACCACATAGTCTAATGATTTTTCTGAAAGTAAAACATTTTGAAAAATATCTTTTAGAGAGTTACTTTCCATATGTTTAATTTTTTTTAGGTTTATTTATTTGTTTTTAATTTTTATTTTACTTTATAATACTATGTGTCATTCTTGCCTACATAAATAATTAATAACTTACCGAAAGGATCAGAGCCATAACAATTAATATGCATATACTCCTAGATAAACTCAGAAGTTAAAGTTTCTGTTTTATGAGTTAAATAATAATCTATTACTTTTTAGAAGAGACTCTCATAACCAGAGTTAATTGATCTAAGTATAAATTTATTTTAAAAATGAAAAAGTAAATCAGGTGAGATAAGAAAAATACACTTACAATTATATAATCCCATGTAGTAACAATATGACTGTTCAAACCCAAGTAATCTGTTGCTTTCATATGAGTGTTGGTGTGGAATCTTTATTTTTGGAGTGTTTCATAGACTTCAAAGCTTGTTTCTATCTCTTCTGATTTTCCATGCAATAACATACTTACATAGTGTGTAGGTGGAATTTGGCAGTATGATCATGGCTGCATAGAGTGAGATGGACATATTGAAGGATAAATCCAGTACGAAGTTTATTCCTGAAATTGACAAGACCCTAACAGAAAAGTGACATAATCCCAGGTGCTGATAGAAGGTGTTACATCCAGAAGACAAGCAAAGAGTTCAAGAGGTCCCTCAGGAAAGGGCTGGTAACATGGTGGCAGAGGCTCCATGGCAGGCCCATGTAGTCAATTCATGTTGTTGTGAAAGCCTGAGCCTCGAGTAGTATTGCGAGACTTTTAATTGAGTAACAGTATCTCTGATACTAGCTTGTTGTTTAAGAGGAAAGCTAGAAGTGCTGGAAATGGGAGAGAGTAGAGCGACTTCACTTTCACGTTTCACTTTCATGTAATGGAGAAGGAAATGGTAACCCACTCCGGTGTTCTCGCCTGGAGAATCCCAGGGATGGCGGAGCCTGGTGGGCTGCCATCTGTGGGGTCGCACAGAGTCAGACACGACTGAAGGGACTTAGCAGCAGCAGCAGCAGCTAAATGAAAGTTTGTCCTAAGTGCTTAAATAGTTGCACAGTAGAACCAACCAGAGACCAAGCTTTCCTGAAATGTGGGTCAGACTCAAAGAACTAAAGAGATAACAGAAAAAGAGAAAGGAAAAGAAGAAAGTGTAATTAGAGCAGTAGTTACTTTCATGAAACAGGCAAATAAAGGCAATAAAGTTATTTAGTTTGCTGGTTAATAAAGTGAAGCTCCTAGTTCCTAAGGAGAGAGCTCAAATTTCTGAGTAAGAATCAGGAAATAGAAGCTCTGGAAAAGAGATGCAATATGCATGCATATCAGTAGAAACTTGTGAGAAAAATGCACTTGGAACTATTCCACGTTTCCCCATCCAAGATCAGGCGTTTAGTACCTCATTTCCCAACATTTTCATAAAACTAGCAGTGGCCTAACCTTAGATATAGGGAAAATCTAGCAATATAATATCTTACTTAGCTCTCAGTAACCTTTGTGAAAGAAGGATTGTTTATAATTTTTGTTTTCACTTGTTTACCTTCCAAGGGTGAAGACTAGAGTGTTTAACTACTGTTTCCAAAACAAACAGACTGGTTTTGACCTGCTATTTTTTTCCCCTCAATATAGCCACAGGGGATTGTTGCAGTGTAACAGAATTCAAATGCCTCTCGAGAGAGACGGTGCTTATTGCTGCTGCTGCTGCTGCTGCTAAGTCGCTTTAGTCGTGTCCAACTCTGTGTGACCCCATAGATGGCAACCCACCAGGCTCCCCCGTCCCTGGGATTCTCCAGGCAAGAACACTGGAGTGGGTTGCCATTTTCTTCTCCAATGCATGAAAGTGAAAAGGGAGAGTGAAAAGTGAAAGTTAAAAGTGAAAGTGAAGTAGCTCAGTCCTGTTTGACTCTTAGCGATCCCATGGACTGTAGCCTACCAGGCTTCTTTGTCCGTGAGATTTTCCAGGCAAGAGTACTGGAGTGGGTTGCCACTGCCTTCTCCAATGGGGCTTATTAGTTCAACCTAAATTTAGTTGAATAATTTTAATTAGGTATCCTTGGGAAATAATTTTTTTAAAAAACATTAAATGTCAGAGGACCCCTGCAAAAATCAACAGCTAGGAAGTAGCAGTCTTTTAAATTTTGGACTTTGTATTGTCAGTGTTATTTTTGCTTGATATAAATGTCTGCTGAGGTGTAGTATATTTCAATTAATATAAACTTGTGAATAAACAGAAAATAGCAAGAGGAAAGAGTTACCAGGAGACTCAATGGGCTATTCAAATGTTTTGTTATAAAGTTATTCAACAGTCCTGTACATGGGTAATTAATGCATTGGTCTCATGTATTAATTTTTTCAATTTTTTTTAGGTCAGTTTGATTTCATGGATATTTATTTTATACTTTGAATTATAACCATTGCTAATTTATCTCATTGCTAGATTATTCCCCAGCTTTGGTCATTGGGAGCCCTTTCAATGGGTTGCTACTTCTTTTGACTTATTACTATCCTAATGCTTAAAAAAAAAAGGAAAGAAAGAAAAGGCCTTTCTTTATTTTCTGAAATTATAAGATGCTTCAGGATCATCTTGTATATTCCTTTCCTTAGCCCTCAGTTATTTCTTCAATGATGCCTGGATTCTTTAGGATTATAAAGTTTTAGACATTCAGTCCTGTCTGACTCTCTGTGACCCATGAATGTAGCCCACCAGGTTCCTCTGTCTATGGAATTCTCCAGGTAAGAATACTGGAGTGAGTTGCCATAGAAACCAGGATCCTGGGTCTGGGTGTGTTCATGGCTGTCATGTGCTGTTGATTCTAGGCCCTCTAACAGGACAGAACCAGGAAAAATGTATGAGACTGCTAAGCTGTGTATCAATATGTATGTATAATCTTTATGCTACCTTCTGGATTTATATTAAACTAAAAATGAATCTATACTCTTATCTTCATTACCAGATTCATTATAATAACTTCAGGTCTCTGTAAGCTCCCACTGCAAAAGTAAGAATCCTGGCACCCACTATCCATTTACTTAAATCTTCAATTGGAGAAGGAAATGGCAACCCACTCCAGTATTCTTGCCTGGAGAATCCCAGGGACAGGGGAGCCTGGTGAGNTTCATTATAATAACTTCAGGTCTCTGTAAGCTCCCACTGCAAAAGTAAGAATCCTGGCACCCACTATCCATTTACTTAAATCTTCAATTGGAGAAGGAAATGGCAACCCACTCCAGTATTCTTGCCTGGAGAATCCCAGGGACAGGGGAGCCTGGTGAGCTGCCATCTATGGGGTCACACAGAGTCAGACACAACTGAAGCGACTTAACATACCTGCCTACTTATATAACATTATCAAAATTATTAACCTATACAATGATGGTCAAAGGGAAAACCCTTTATTAACTAAATTGTAGAACTTACATATCTTTTCTTTGTTTTTAGTCTTACAACTTTCAATAATTTTAAAGCTACTTAGGTCAGCAACTTTCAACCCTACTCCCTTCAGTGTGATTATTGCAGACATTTAAGATACAGTTGTTTTGGGAGTCATATTTTTCATTCCAGTCTGTGATTCCCCAACCTCTGAAGTGATTTTTTTTTTAGCATTTGTGTAAATTAAAGTTTACCTCCCTGCCCCCCTTTCTAAAACAACCTGCTTTGGTTACACTGTGTCTTCATTTCTTCGGGAGCTTTCTCTAGTTGTGATGAGAGAGAACTATTCTCTTAGTTGTGTGCACAGGCTCCTCATTGCAATGGCCTCTTTTGTGACACACAGGCTCTAGGGCATGGAGTCAGTAGCTGTGATGCATGGGCTTAGTTGCTTCATGGCATGTGGATACATTTAGACCAGCATCAGATAGGTGTTCTCTACACTGGCAGTTGGATTGTTAATTACTGGACCACCAGGGAAGCCCAAGGTTTACCCTTTGGAATGTAATTTTCTATGAATTTTGACAAATGCATAGGACCATGAATTCATCATTACAAATTAAGCAAAATAGTTTCTTTGCCTTAAAGTCCCCATTCATGTCACCTATGTAATCCTCTGTTTCTCAACAATCCCTGACAGTCATTGATCTTTTTACATCATGTATTGCTTTTGTTTTTCTAGAATATCATATAACTGAAATCATACATTATGTTGCCTTTCAAACTGGTTTTATTCAATTAGAAATGCTGATTTATGGTTCATCCATGTCTTTTCCAGTTTGATAGCCATTACTTTCTTTCATTGACTATATAGATGANATCATATAACTGAAATCATACATTATGTTGCCTTTCAAACTGGTTTTATTCAATTAGAAATGCTGATTTATGGTTCATCCATGTCTTTTCCAGTTTGATAGCCATTACTTTCTTTCATTGACTATATAGATGAACCTCTTTTTTTTCATCCATTTCCCTATGTAGGAGCATCTTGAATACGTCTAGTTTTTGGTGATTATAAATAAAGCTTCTAGGAACTATTTGAATTCAGTTTTTGTGTAGGTTTGAGTTTTCAAATCAATTGGGTAAGAATCTAGAACTGCAATTGCAGGATTATGTGGAAGACCATACTTAGATTCTTCTATTCTTTTTAACACTTGGCTTTTGGGATATCAGTTCCCCGCCTGGGGACTGAACCTGGGCCATGGCAGTGAAAGCCCAGAATCTAAACCACTGGGCCCACCAGGCAACTTAGAAACTCCCCATATCTTTTTAATATTTTTTATTTTTAATTGGAAATAATTGCTTTACAATATTGTGTTGGTTTCTGCCATACATGAGTCAGGCATATGTATAGTTTTTTAAGAAGCTGAGAAATGTCTCCTAAAGTGACTATATCATTTTGTGTTACTATTTGCAGTGAATGAAAATATCAGACTTCCTGTTACTTGCATTATCTCTAGCAATTGGTGTTGTTAATGTTTTACAGTTGAGTCATAATATATGCATAAAGATAGCTCATTATTGATATAATTTGCAATTTTCTAAGGACAGTGATGCCTAACATCTTTTCATTCTAATCCCTTAGATTCAAGGAACTAGATCTGATAGACAGAGTGCCTGAAGAACTTGGACAGAGGTTCCTAACATAGTATAGAAGTCAGTGACCAAAACCATCTCAAAGGAAAAAAATGCAGAAGGAGAGTGGTTCTATGAGGACGCTTGACAAATAGCTGAGAAAAGAAGAAAAATAAAAAGCAAAGGAGAAAAGAAAAGATATACCCAACTGAATGCAGAGTTTCAGAGAAAAGCAAAGAAAAAAAAGAAGACCTTCTTAAATGAACAATGCAGAGAAGTAGAGGAAAATAAAAGAATGACGGATTCATGTCAATGTATGGCAAAACCAATACAGTACTGTAAAGTAAAATAAAGTAAAAAAAAATTTTTTTTAAAATACAAATTTATTTATTTTAATTGGAGGCTAATTACTTTACATAATTGTATTGGTTTTGCCATACATTGACATGAATCCACCACAGGTGTACATGTGTTCCCCATCCTGAACCTCCCTCCCACCTC
>SJYX01021672.1:573151-594004 GCA_006410675.1 Oreotragus oreotragus
TTGATTTGCATTTCTCTGATAATGAGTGATGTTGAGCATCTTTTCATGTGTTTGTTAGCCATCTGTATGTCTTCTTTGGAGAAATGTCTGTTTAGTTCTTTGGCCCATTTTTTGATTGGGTCCTTTATTTTTCTGGAATTGAGCTGCAGGAGCTGCTTGTATATTTTTGAGATTAGTTGATTGTCAGTTGCTTCATTTGCTATTATTTTCTCCCATTCTGAAGGCTGTCTTTTCACCTTTTTTAAAAAGAATGTAGATGACTAGAGATCTCTTCAAGAAAATTGGAGAGATCAAGGGAATATTTCAAGCAAGGATGGGCATGATAAAGGATAGAAATGGTAAGGACCTAACCAAAGCAGGAGAGATTAAGAAGAGGTGGCAAGAATACATAGAAGAAATATACAAAAAATGCCTTAACGATGTCTTAAAATAACCATGAAGGTGTGGTCACTTACCTAGAGTCAGACTTCCTGGAGTGTAAAGTCAAGTGTGCCTTAGGAATTATTACTATGAAGAAAACTAGTGGAAGTAATGGAATTCAAATTGAGCTATTACAAATCTTAAATGATGGCGCTGTTAAAGGGCTACACTCAATATGTCAGAAAATTTGGAAAACTCAGTAGTGGCCATAGGACTGGAAAAGTTCAGTTTTCATTCCAGTTCCAAAGAAGAGCAATGCCAAAGAACATCAAGCTGCCATATAATTTCACTCATTACACATGTTAGCAAAGTTTTGCTCAAAATCCTTCAAGCTAGACTTCTGCAGTATGAGAAATGAGAACTTTCATATGTGCAAGCTGAATTTAGAAAAGAAAGAAGAAGCAGATCAAATTGCCAATATCTGTTGGATGTTAGAAACAGCAAGGGAATTCCAGAAATATATGCACTTCTGCTTTATTGACTATGCTAAAGCCTTTGACTCTGTGGATTACAACATACTGGGGAAAATTCTTAAAGAGATGGAGATACCAGGCTACTTAACTTATCTCCTGAGAAATCGATATGTGGTCAAGAAGCAAGCATTAGTATTGGACATGGAATCACAACCTGGAATCAAGATTTCTTGGAGAAATATCAACAACCTCAGATATGCAGATGATATCACTCTAGTGGTAGGAAGTGAACTAAAGAGCCTCCTGTTGAGAGTGAAACAGGAGAGTGCAAAAGCTAGCTTAAAACTTGATACAGCCACTGTGGAAGAGGGTATAGAAGTGAAGTGAAGTCTCTCAGTCATGTCCGACTCTTTGCTACCCCATGGACTGTAGCCTACTAGGCTCTTCTGTCCATGGGATTTTCCAGGCAATAGTCCTGGAGTGGATTGCCATTTCCTTCTCCAGGGGATCTTCCCAACCCAGGGATTGAACCCGGGTCTCCTGCATTGTAGACAGATGCTTTACCGTCTGAGCCATGGTATGGAGATCCCTTAAAAAGCTAGGAATAAAACCATGATATGATCCAGCAATCCTACTCCTAGGCATATAACCTGAGAAAACCAGAATTGAAAGAGACACTTGTATCTGATTGGTCACTGCAGCACTATTTACAATAGCTGGAACATGGAAGCAACCTAGATGTCCATCGACAGATGAATGGATAAAGAAGTGGTGGTATATATACACAATGGAATATTACTCATCCATAAACACATTTGAGTCAGTTTTAATGAGGTGGATAAGCCTAGAACCTATTATACAGAGTGAAGTGAGTCAGAAAGAGAAAGATAAATATTGTATTCTAACACATATATGCAGAATCTAGAAAAATAGTACTGCAGCATTTACTTACAGGGCAACAATAGAGAAACAGACAGAGAGAACTGACTTATGGTCAGGGGGAGGAGAGGATGAGATATATGGAAAGAGTAACATGGAAAATTACATTACCATATGTAAAATAGATAGCAAACTGAATTTGCTGTATGGCTCAGGAAACTCAAACAGGGGCTCTGTATCAACCTAGAGGGGTGGGATGGGAAGGGAAATGGGAGGGAGGTTCAAAAGGGAGGGGACATATGTATACCTGTGGTTGATTCATGTTGAGGTTTGACAGAGAACAACCAAATTCTGTAAAGCAATTATCCTTCAATAAAAAATAAATTAATTATAAGAAAAAAACACTCAACATTGAATAAAATAAGATCATGGCTGCTGCTGCTGCTAAGTCGCTTCAGTCATGTCCAACTCTGTGCGACCCTATAGATGGCAGCCCACCAGGCTCCCCTGTCCCTGGGATTTTCCAGGCAANCTGTGGTTGATTCATGTTGAGGTTTGACAGAGAACAACCAAATTCTGTAAAGCAATTATCCTTCAATAAAAAATAAATTAATTATAAGAAAAAAACACTCAACATTGAATAAAATAAGATCATGGCTGCTGCTGCTGCTAAGTCGCTTCAGTCATGTCCAACTCTGTGCGACCCTATAGATGGCAGCCCACCAGGCTCCCCTGTCCCTGGGATTTTCCAGGCAAGAATACTGGAGTGGGTCATTTGGTCCCAAAATCTTCATGGTAAATATAGAGGGGATAAAAAAAAGGAAGCGTTGTTAAATATTATTTTCTTGGGCTGCAAAATCACTGCAGATGGTTACTGCTGCCATGAATTTGAAAGACACTTATTCTTTGGAAGAAAAGCTATGACACACCTAAACAGCATATTAAAAATCAAAGACATACTTTGTAGGCAAAGCTTTCTATTGTCAAAGCTATGATTTTTCCTGTAGTCATGTATGGATTTGAGGGTTGGACCAGAAATAAGGCTGTTGTCGTTCAGTCACTCACTTGTTTGTGACTCTTTGGGACCCCATGGACTACAGAACACCAGGCTTTCTGTCCTTCTTATCTCCCAGAGTTTGCTCAAAATGATGTCCATCAAGTCAGTGATGCCATCCAACAATCTCCTTCTCTTGATCCCTTTTCCTCCTGCCCTCAACCTTTCCCAGCATCAGACTATTTTCCAGTGAGTCAGCTCTTCACAACGGGTTTTCAAAATATTGAAGCTTCAGCTTCAGCATCAGTCCTTCCAAAGAATATTCAGGGTTGATGCCTTTAGGATTGACTGGTTTGATCTTGCTGTCCAAGGGTCTCTCAAGAGTCTTCTCCAATGCCACAGTTCAAAGACATCAATTCTTTGGTGATCAGCCATTTTTTTATTGTCTGCTTCTCATATCTGCACATGACTACTGGTAAAACCATAACTTTGACTATACGGACCTTTGTTGTCAAAGTAACGTCTGCTTTTTAATATGCCATCTAGGTTTGTCATAGCTTCCTTCCAAAGAGCAAGCACCTTTTAATTTAATGGCTGCAGTCAGCATCTGCAGTGATTTTGGAGCCCAGGAAAATAAAGTCTGTGACTGTTTCCATTGTTTCCCTGTCTATTTGCCATAAAGGGATGGGACAAGATGCGATGAACTTAATTTTTTGAATGTTGAGTTTTAAGCCAGATTTTTCACTCTCTTCTTTCACTTTCATCAAGAGGTTCTTTAGTTCCTCTTCTCTCTGTCCCGTTAAAATGGTATCATCTGCATATATGAGGATGGTGATATTTCTCCTGGCAATCTTGATTCCACCTTGTGAGTCATCTAGCCCAGTATTTCACATGATGTATTCTGTATAGAAGTTAAATAAGCAGGCTGACAATACACACAGTCTTGATGTACTCCTTTCCCAATTTGGAACCAGTCTGTTGTTCCATGTTTGGTTCTAACTATTACTTCTTGTCCTGCATACAGTCTTCTCAGGAGACAGGTAAGGTTGTCTGGTATTCCTTTCTCTTTAAAACTTTTACACAGTTTCTTGTGATCCACACATTCAAAGCCTTTATGAAGCAGAAGTAGATAATTTTCTGGACTTCTCTTGCCTTTTCTATGATACAGTGGATGCTGGTAATTTGGTTTCTGGTTCCTTTGCCTTTTCAAAATCCAGTTGTACATCTGGAAGTTCTTATTTCTCATACTGCTGAAGTCCAGCTTAAAGGATTTTGAGCATAATCTTGCTAGCATGTGAAATGAGTGCAGTTGTATGATAGGGTGAATATTCTTTGACATTGCCTTTCTTTAGGATTGGCATGAAAATTGGCCATTTCCTGTCCTGTGGTCACTACTGAGTTCCAAATTTGCTGGCATGTTTTGTGCAGCTCTTTAGCAGCAGCATCTTTTAGGATTTGAAATAGTTCAGCTGGAATTCCATCACCTCCATTAGCTTTGTATATGATAATGCTTCCTAAAGCCCACTTGACTTTGCACTCCAGGATGTCTACCTCTAGGTGTCTAGCCACACCATCATGGCTATCCAGGTAGTTAAGAACTATTTTGTATGCTTGTTCTGTGTATTCTTGCTTGACCTCTTTTCCTTTTTAAAAAATATCCTTGCCATTTCTGTCCTTTACTGTGCCCAGTTTTGCATGAAGCATTTCTTGGTATCTCTAATTTTCTTGAAGCGATCTCTAGTATTCTCATTCTGTTATTTCCCTCTATTTCTTTGCATTGTTCACTTATGAATGTTTTCTTATTTCTCCTTACTATTCTCTGGAACTCTGCATTCAGTTGGGTATATCTTTCCCTTTCTCCTCTGCCTTTCACTTCTCTTCTTTTCTCAGCTATTTATAAGACCTCCTCAGACAACTGCTTTGCCTTTTTGCATTTTTATTCCTTGATGATGGTTTTGATCAGTTCCTTTGCATCATTATACAACTTTTTCACATTTAATATGCACGAGATCAGTAGCAATCACTTCTTTTTCACTTTTGATTGTATTAATCTGTGTCTTCTCCCCTAACACCTGGTTTAACTTTACTAGGAGTTCAGTAATCCACATGACTTTTCCTTTTTTTTTTCCATTAGGAGATTTGTCTACTAGTATTTTAGGCTACTTAAAGGGGTAAAACAGACTGCTTGTCAAATATCTCTGAATGTTATTTCAAATGGTAATTAACATTTGGTTATTTGCCTACATCATTATTGACAGTAAAAATTAATAGTCTTCCTGTGCCATTAGGCATTTCCTCCTTTGTCTTTTCACCCATTTTTATCCCTCTTTCATAAATTGAACTATATTAATGATTTCATTTTTAGCAGAGATTTAACTTAGATTTTTAAACTTATTTTTATTTAAGATGTTTATTTATTGAGGGATAATTATCTTTTTCAGATTTAAAAATGTATTTTTAAAAATAGAGACATAGTTGATTTGAAATCTTATGTGAATTTCATGTGTGCAACATGCTGATTCACAAATTTTAGTCTTATATTCCATTTATAGTAATTATAAAAGATTGGCTACTTTCCTTGTGTTATACTATGTACTCTGGTAGCATATTTATTTTATACTTACACAAATTATACAGGTAATTTGAATCTCTTTAACTGTTTTCCCTATTTTGCCCCTCTGAACAATCATTTTCTCACTAACTTATTAACCACTAATTTATTTTTTATGTCCGTGAATCTGTTTTCTCTGGCTTGTTTCAATCATTAATTTTTTTTTTATTTCACATATTTTTTAGATTTTCACAGTTAACATACAGTAACTGTCTCTGTCTTGTTTTGCCTAATATAATACTTTCCAGGTCCATCTTGTTGCAAATGGCAAAATTTTATTCTTTAGGTAAGTTTTTGTCAATTGAAATGCTCACCACCCCTTACCGTCTTATTTTCTGACCTTGCTTTCTCTCTCACCCGTCTACTTTTTAGCTATTGATCATATATATCATAACACAGTTTAGATTCATCTAGTTAATATTTCCATGTTGTTTTGCACACTTTTAATTTTCACTTTTGCATTTCTGTTTACTTGTTATAGTTTTCTAAAGGCAAACTTGTATTATTTCTTTACACATTACCCAATAATTCATAATCAAAGAAAATTATCATTTAGTTTTCTTTTTGTGGTAATATTATGTTAATTCTGTTTGAAAAAAAAAAGTAATCCATTCCATAAAAGTATAATTTAAGAATAGGAGAGAGCTTAAGAAGAATCACATTTCTCTATGACCAATTAGAACAGATATTTTTATCATGGACTTGGGTAATATGTAGAGCTCTTTGTTGTTCAGTCGCCAAGTCATGTCCAGCTCTGCAACCACATGCACTGCAGCATGCAGGCTTCTCTGTCTCTCACCATCTCCCAGAGTTTGCCTAAGTTCATGTCTATTGAATTGGTGATGCCATCCAATCATCTCATTCTTTGTTGCCCGTTTCTCCTGCCTTCAATCTTTCCCAGCATCGGGGTCTTTTCCAATGAGTTGCCTGTTCAAATCAGGTGCCCAAAGTATTGGAGCTTCTTTACCTTAACGAAGAGTGTTAGAGCTCTTTGTTGTTCAGTCGCCAAGTCATGTCCAGCTCTGCAACCACATGCACTGCAGCATGCAGGCTTCTCTGTCTCTCACCATCTCCCAGAGTTTGCCTAAGTTCATGTCTATTGAATTGGTGATGCCATCCAATCATCTCATTCTTTGTTGCCCGTTTCTCCTGCCTTCAATCTTTCCCAGCATCGGGGTCTTTTCCAATGAGTTGCCTGTTCAAATCAGGTGCCCAAAGTATTGGAGCTTCTTTACCTTAACGAAGAGTGGTACTTTTATCAGGCCAAGCTGGAAATCAAGAAACCAAAGTCAAATCCTCTTATCCTGTATCTAGTTAGACATAACTACTATCCTAAGGCAACAAATTTTATTACTGATACATTGGAGTTGAGGGGCTCATTAACCACAGGAAACAGGATTTGACACATTTAACAGTTTTCAAATATTAAGTCCCAGGATCATTTTCTTGGCTATGAATGAGGGAGATAGAAACTTCTGTGAAAAAGACAATGGAAAGAGAAAGCCAATATTGTAGATTTGCTAATAAAGGAGAATGAAGGCAAAAAAATTTAATATATTGCCATTTCCAAGATACCCTCCAAAGTGTCAGTCTCCCACCATTCTAGATTCTGAGTTTATCATGTTCTTCATGTCTGTAGGAGAGAACATTCTTGTATGAATTGAAGAGTGTGAATATAAATATGAATTTTATCAGGATAGCTTAATTTGCCTTCAGAGACCATAGTTTTCCTTTTCAAATATGGTTGGCAAAAATAAGCTAATCTTCAGTTAAACGATCTAATTTTCAGGAGGTATTATCAAAGGAAAAATAAGATAAAGTTCATTCTTTCTATTGTACAGAAATTGCCATTATTTTCTGGGGAAAATAATAAAAAATAAATACAGCCTCATTTCAAATAGCAAATTTAATGATACTGACAGCATACTTTATATTAAATTTCTATTTTGTTTTCCAACATGCTTTATTAATAAATTCAAGGAGATATTTTAATAATGCTTCTGAATATTATAACATGTTTTCTTGGTGACATATGACATTTTAATTAAAATACATATTTTTATTTCATATAAAATAGATTTTATTTCTATATGTGGTTTCTAGTAATCTTCTTAAAACAATCTCTATTTTTGTAAGATGCCAAATCTACCTTTCTTTGACATGAGAAACAATGGAGATTACTGACATCTAAAATTTTGTTACACAGGTGAAAACTGATCTTTTTCATGTAACTTAAGAGTTAAGATCTTGATTTTTGGCTAATAAGAAAAATGGATATTGATGATGTATACATCTGTCTTAACAGAAATAATGAAATGAGGTGTTGAAAGAATTTATGTTGAGAGCAGAGAGATTTTCATTCAGCTTTCTTTTTAGAGGTACTGTTTTTATATGATCACATTCACTTATTTGAAGAAAAGGCCATTCTCTGGACCATGTTCTTGAAGGCTTGCTGCACTTGCTGATTTCGTAGGGTGTATATAAATGGATTCAAAAGAGGAGCCACTGAGGTATTGAGCACAGCCACTCCTTTGCTTAGGGTCACTCTTTCCCTTGCTGAAGGCTTAATGTACATGAACATGCAGCTGCCATAAGACAGAGAGACAACTATCATGTGGGAGGAACACGTAGAAAAGGCTTTTTTCCTTTGATTCGCAGAAGGAATTCTCAGAATTGTCTGGATAATATATGTGTAGGAGAGAATAACTAATGTTAAAGTGACCATGAGTGTTACCACAGCTAAAAATAATGCCATGAGTTCTAGAAAGCGAGTGCTTGTGCAGGAAAGTTGCAAGATGGGAGAAGCATCACAGATGAAATGATCAACTATATTGGAGGCACAGAAATCCAACCGCAGCAGCAGGATTATTGGTGGAAAGATGATCAGGAATCCTGCAAGCCAGGAGCTAAAGACAAGAAGTATACAGACTCTACTGCTCATGATGGTGGTGTAATGTAGAGGTTTGCAGATGGCCACATAGCGGTCATAGGACATGGCAGCCAGGAGGTAAAATTCTGTCACCCCCAAGAAGATGAAGAAAAACAGCTGAGCCACACAACAGTTATAAGAAATGGTTCTGTCCCCGGTCATGATCGCAATAAGAAATCTGGGAATGCAGACAGACGTGAATGATATTTCTAGGAATGAGAAGTTTCGAAGGAAGAAATACATTGGAGTCTGCAGATGGGGATCTGAAAGGGTGAGGGTGATGATGACCAGGTTCCCAGTCACGCTTAGCATGTAGGTAACAAGAAGAAATAGGAACAGTACAACCTGCCACTGTGGATCACTTGTCAACCCAAGAAGGATAAACTCGGTAACTTCTGTGTAATTTCTCATTATTTTCCTTCATTATAATGATATTCTCTGTTTTAGCTGTAAAACAGATGAAGAAATTAAAAATATATATATGGCACCAGCAAAGAAACACACACATACACATGCAAACACACAATATTGCTTCCTTGTACTTTTAGGGGAAAATGTTTTAGTAGTATATAGTAACAAAAGACTTTTAAAGTTTTGCAATTTATTATGTTACATATTAATTCACTCTCCTGTATTTCCTTCGTTGTTTTCTCACACATATCAGTAAAAAAAGCTTTCTTCTGAATGCTTCAATATATTCCTGACAAAAAGAGAAAAGGAGGCTCAAATCTCTGCTTTTAAAACTTCAAATAAAACTGAGAGCTTACCTCCAGCGTATCCAAATATTATGGAAGATATAATTTTATTGCTTTCTGCTTCATACAAATTTTTAATTTGTCTATTTTTTATAAGCATTTCTTTTTCCTTATCCATTTGTAACTTTCACAATCTGTGGAGATACCTTAGTAACTTAGTTGTCCAATTGGTAGAGTAACATGTTCCTGATAATAGTATAGTACTAGAGCCACATATATATATGTAAAATACATAAAAGTAGTACTTTTACTTAAGTCTTCCCTGGTGGCTCAGAGGTTAAAGCGTCTGCCTTAGATGTGGGAGACCTAGGTTCGATCCCTGGGTGAGGAAGATCCCCTGGAGAAGGAAATGGCAATCCACTCCAGTATTTTTGCCTGGAGAATCCCATAGACAGAGAAGCCTAGTAGGTTACAGTCCACGGGGTCGCAAAGAGTCAGACATGACTGAGTGACTTCACTTCACTTTCACTAGCAACCTTACTTATTTCCAAAATCTTTTGGCACTTCTCCACAATCTTGCTTATTCTTTTCTTAAGGGGTAATGAAAAAGAATAGTAAACATTCAAGGTAAGTTTTGCAGAGGCAAATGTTCTCTTTCTTTTTCTACTCCTTTTTTTTTTTTTTTTGCTTGTATAATAACTCGATATTATACAGAGTTTGTTTAATTATTTGATCCTTATTTAATATTATTTTCCACTAAAACTTTAGATGTGCTGTCACCTAATATAATTCTTTTTAATAGTTTATATCTAGAAAGACTGCCTAAGTTTGCAATGCCTCATGTGTTTTCTATAGTCTTCAGAGGTTTCAGAACTTTCAAAAAATACTATTTTCTCAGTATCAGCCAATTAATTCAATATGTTAATAAACTTACTTAGATTTTTTACTTATAAAATTTCTGGGAGGAATATATTCCACTTTCAGTCTTCTCTTTCTGGTCATAAAATAAGCATTTTTTTTTTGTCTTTTGCCTTTATATGATGAATGCTAACCTTCCCTATATAAAATGTGCAAAACTCATGTTAAAAGAATATCTGTAATTGTTAAAAGACATCAAGTGTATTATTTTGAATAATGTACAAAAATGACTATATGGTGTCTTGATATTTATGATGTTAAAAATGATTATGGAAAGCTATGTAAACAAGAACACAGAAAATCATGAAAGTCCTGTTAATCACAAAATATTTATGCTATAATGAATAAAAATGTTGCATAAAATTATTAAATAGTAGCTTCAAAATTTTCTTTATATATTGCATATAAATGAGTGGTTTATTTATGCATAGTACACAATTGAGATTATTTGTATAAGCATAATTATATACAATTAAGGCCAATTTATATTTTTGTAAAACGCTATCAAAGAAGTACTTACATTTATGGTAAATATGACTGGTTAGTCAATATCTCTTCTAATAGCTTCTTTAATTTGCTTCAACTAAGTACTTTGGGATTTTTCAAAAGCTTTTGCAATCTCTTNATTTGTATAAGCATAATTATATACAATTAAGGCCAATTTATATTTTTGTAAAAAGCTATCAAAGAAGTACTTACATTTATGGTAAATATGACTGGTTAGTCAATATCAATTCTAATATGTTCTTTAATTTGCTTCAACTAAGTACTTTGAGATTTTTCAAAAGCTTTTGTAATCTGTTTCCTTCTGTCATCATATATTTGTAACCAAATAACCAAAATATCAATAATGAAGAATAACTGTAAGACCCCCCTCTCCAATGTTTACAAAAAGGGTATGTATCAACACACTTCTAAATAGTAAAGCAAACATCTCCAAAGATCTCAGTTCCCAGAATTATTTCCTACCTGTTGTCACTTAAAGAAGTATTATCTTAGTACTTGATATAATTGAAATGAAAGCTGATGTAATGCCTTTTCAAGCTTGGTGAGTAAGATGATACAATTTTTTATGCAGAAGTAATATTATTCAAGTTAGCCATACCTTTATCTGCTCTATTACAATGGGCTCAGGGGGATTAATTGATGAAAAAAAAAATGCACAATGGAGATTGGTCTCAAGACCCCAACCACTAAACAGTGGTCCAAATTAGTAAACAATTTCAAATAAAATATTTAGGTGAGAGTGGCCTGAAATCAGAGCAGGAAAACATATAGAAATATATACATTTTCATAATAATCCAAAGCTTCATAAGGAGTAGAAACAATAACCAAGCAGTAGAGATAAGCAGTCTTAAGCAGCAACAGACTAGGCTGTGAACAAGTGAAAGTGTTAGCTGCTCAGTTGTGTCTGACTCTTTGCAACTCCATGGACTGTAGCTCAGCAGGCTCCTCTGTCCCTGGAATNAACATATAGAAATATATACATTTTCATAATAATCCAAAGCTTCATAAGGAGTAGAAACAATAACCAAGCAGTAGAGATAAGCAGTCTTAAGCAGCAACAGACTAGGCTGTGAACAAGTGAAAGTGTTAGCTGCTCAGTTGTGTCTGACTCTTTGCAACTCCATGGACTGTAGCTCAGCAGGCTCCTCTGTCCCTGGAATTCTCTAGACATGAATACTCAAGTGGATTGTCATTCTCTTTTCTAGTGGATCTTCCCGACCCAAGGGTAAAACCCAGGTTTCCTGCATTCCAGGTGGTTTCTTTACTGATTGAGCCATCCAGGAAGTACCATGAAAAAGTGTTTTTTTCTTGAATCATAAAGAAAGCATGAAAAATTCATTGTGATGTTTAAGACATCTATTATTCTACACTATAAGGTATCAATTATTCTACACTATACAGACATCAGGCTAATTTTTAAGCTTTTATATATTTTCATTGAATGTTGACATAAAAAAACCAGATCATGATTTATACATAGTACAATTACCATTGATTCATTCAATAATTATTTCTGACACTTTTTCTGAGAATATAGAGATGACAAAGATAGCTTTCTACATAATTTTCACTTCTTACAAAAATGTGTGAGAATTCTACGTTGTTTTTGAAACCTCAGATTCTCTTTCTCTTGTACAATATAAGCAATATTCTTTCCCAGCATTTTCTTGCTCACTGTTTTGATCTGAAAAGATGTCTATAATATTCCATTAATATTAAGTTTCTGAGATTTATATTATGTTGCTTTTTATTCCAGAGTTCCATAAAATATATAGCTTAAATTAAATGAAACCTGGGATTATTTAATGATCTTAATAGAAATTCTTGAACAAAGAATTTTAAATTATTTTTACTGTTTCTTTGGGAGACGAAGTTATTCACGGTATATGATTAAGTAATACACAGAACATACTGAAGAAAGAGACTATTAAAAACAACTTCACTAACATGACATAAACATACTCATGTTTAATTATAAATGTCACAATAACTTTTATCCAATGTTTATCTGTAAACCACAGTGTTATTTAAAATTACACATCAGGGACAACCTGTCACTAACTAAAGCTACATGGAAAATTAATGTATATGTCCTCATCTTAGCTTGCTTACATATGCAAAGAGTCTATTTTCAAATAAGGTCAAAGCTTCAGACTCCAGATGGACATGAATTTCTTGAAGAGCACTATGCGAACCAGTCAAGTACTGAAAACAAATACTTCTTAGGACAATGTTAAACAATAACTTATATCTCCACCGAGCACAGCAATTCATGTGCTTTCAAAGTTTTTCATAGAATCTGTTTTTTACCAGTGTTTTCAATAATGGATTATATGAATGTACATGCTCTTAAGAAATGATACCTTAAGACTGGGCTTTGAGGACCATTTTAAGCAGTAAAATCGCCAATAAAAATACAAAAATATAAAAATTATGGCATGAGATAGGCCATGAAAAAGGAATGTGTTTAAGACATAAGAGCTGAAAAAAGAAAGGAGAGCATTATTTTGTTTAACCTCAGGTGAAAATGTATGCTTGAATCCAAGACTTAAAGGGCAACTTCAAGAGAAATGTTTAACATATTTCAATAGCAGATCTCCCACTTAAATCATCAATCCCATGTCTCTTTTTCCTCTGTTAAAAAAGACACTGGAAAAACATACTTGCTTCAACTCTGGACATCTTAGAGAAAAAGTTTGTTCTGTTAATGAATAGCTTTATCTTATTTTAATTAGAGAATAATTATTTTATAATATTGAGAAGTCTTTTGCCATACATCAACATAAATCAGCATTAGGTATACATATATCCCCTCCTTCTTGAACCTCCCACCCACCTCCATCCCCATCCCATCCTGCTAGTTGTCACAGAGCACTGTCTTTGAGTTCCCCATGTCACGCTCTCATATCATGTCACCCTCTCCTTCCCCAATCAATAGCTTTGAATACGCTGGATAAATTCCAATCTATCTGTCTCTTTAATCTATATGTTTAAAACTCTAACTTTTATAAATGAACTTATGCTATTTCAACTTATTTTGTAATAAGTTAATTTGAAATTGAAATGTATTAATCACATGAGAATCCAGTGGTACTTCTCCCATCTACCCCAGGTGACATGGAAAATCCAGAATTTTTGATAGGATCACTCATTCCAGTAAATTCACCATGATATAAAGTTAAAATTATGTTTTTTTTTCCTATGCCATGGGAATTCATCCAAACATAAGTTTCCATATTTATGGTAAAATAAATCAGCGATTAGTTAAAATAATCTAGCATCATGTAAAGCAGGGTGATTATAGCTAATAATTCTGTGTTATGTATTTGAAAGTTATTAAGAGAATAGATCTTAAAAGTTCTCATCACAAAAAAATGATTGTAACTATTTGTGGTGGTGGGATGTTAACTAGTCCTATTTTGGTGGTTATTTTGTGATTTATACAAATATCTAATCGTTATGTTGTACCCCTGAAACTAATGCAATGTTATATGTCAATTCTTTTCAATAAAAATAATTTAAAAAAGGAAATAAAACATAAAACAGGTGGGATTCTGTCCATCAACATTTTCATGGCCTTGGAAAAGACAGCCACTCTGTTATCTGATGGTTGGATAATAGTTTAAATCCACAGTGAGTCTCCCTGAAGCTCACAGACTTCCTTTGCTAGTTCCCAGCTTTGTTGGAATTGTCCTGAGTCCTGTGTGTCTGAACCACTGGCCTCCTGCAGTCACAGGAGCAGGTCTAGGTGCTGTCTCTCCTTTCTGGCGCCTCTGGGAGGAGAATTGAAGAACAAGAGCTCTGCCATATCCCCATTTCCAATGTGTTCCTTCCTGTGACTTCATCTTTGCCCTGCCAGGGAGAAACACGCCTTGTGATGCTTTGCACCAGCTCTTTGAATACTCCTCAAACCCAGTCCACTTGTTCCCCATTGTCTGGTGAGCTCAGTCATTTATCCTTTGGAGCTGGACTTTTTTATAAGTGAGAAGAGTTTTGAATCCCAGCATTTCAGAGGCCAAATAATCTAAATTCCTCTGCTGTTGCTGCATTTTGTCTGGTTTGGTTTCATTATCATCATTAAGAAAGGATCAGGAACAAGACAAGGGTGTCCACTTTCACCACTATTATTCAACATAGTTCAGAAAGTCCTAGTAATAGCAATCAGAGAAGAAAAAGAAATAAAAGGAATCCAGATCAGAAAAGAAGAAGTAAAATTCTCACTGTTTGCAGATAACACAATACTGTACACAGAAAGCCCTAAAGATAGTATCAGGAAATTACTAGAGCTAATCAGTGAATTTAGCAAAGTTGCAGGATACAAAATTATAAAAATAATTTAAAAAAGGAAATAAAACATAAAACAGGTGGGATTCTGTCCATCAACATTTTCATGGCCTTGGAAAAGACAGCCACTCTGTTATCTGATGGTTGGATAATAGTTTAAATCCACAGTGAGTCTCCCTGAAGCTCACAGACTTCCTTTGCTAGTTCCCAGCTTTGTTGGAATTGTCCTGAGTCCTGTGTGTCTGAACCACTGGCCTCCTGCAGTCACAGGAGCAGGTCTAGGTGCTGTCTCTCCTTTCTGGCGCCTCTGGGAGGAGAATTGAAGAACAAGAGCTCTGCCATATCCCCATTTCCAATGTGTTCCTTCCTGTGACTTCATCTTTGCCCTGCCAGGGAGAAACACGCCTTGTGATGCTTTGCACCAGCTCTTTGAATACTCCTCAAACCCAGTCCACTTGTTCCCCATTGTCTGGTGAGCTCAGTCATTTATCCTTTGGAGCTGGACTTTTTTATAAGTGAGAAGAGTTTTGAATCCCAGCATTTCAGAGGCCAAATAATCTAAATTCCTCTGCTGTTGCTGCATTTTGTCTGGTTTGGTTTCATTATCATCATTAAGAAAGGATCAGGAACAAGACAAGGGTGTCCACTTTCACCACTATTATTCAACATAGTTCAGAAAGTCCTAGTAATAGCAATCAGAGAAGAAAAAGAAATAAAAGGAATCCAGATCAGAAAAGAAGAAGTAAAATTCTCACTGTTTGCAGATAACACAATACTGTACACAGAAAGCCCTAAAGATAGTATCAGGAAATTACTAGAGCTAATCAGTGAATTTAGCAAAGTTGCAGGATACAAAATCAATACACAGAAATCACTTGCGTTTCTATATACTAAGAATGAAAATCCAGAAAGAGAAATTAAGGAACCAATCCCATTCACCATTGCAACAAAAAGAATTAAATATCTAGGAATAAACTTATCTAAGGAGACAAAAGAACTGTACACAGAAAATTACAAGACACTAATGAAATAAATAAAAGACAACATAAACAGATGGAGAGATATTCCATGTTCCTGGGTAGGAAGTATCAATATTGTGAAAATGACTATACTACCAAATGTAATCTACAGATTCAATATGATTCCTAACAAATTACCGATGGTATTTTTCACAGAACTAGAACAAAAATTTCACAATTCGTAGGGAAGCACAAAAGACCCGAAATAGCCAAAGTAGTCTTGAGAATGAAGAATGGAGCTGAAGGAATCAACGTTCCTGACTTCAGATTATACTGCAAAGCTGCAGCCATCAAGACAGTATAGTACTGGCATAAAAGCAGAAATATAGACCAAGGGAACAAGATAGAAATCTCAGAAATAAACCCATGCACATATCGGTACCTTATTTTTGACAAAGGAGGCAAGAATATACAATGGGGCAAAGACAGCCTCTTCAATAAATGGTGCTGGGAAGACTGGACAGCTACATGTGAAAGAATGAAATTAGAACACTTCCTAACACTGCATACAAAGATAAACTCAAAAAGGATTAAAGATCTAAATGTAAGACCAGAAGCTATTAAACTCTTAGAGGGAAACATAGGCAGAACCCTCAGTGAAATAAATTAGAGCAAGATCTTCTATGACCCACCTCCTAGAGTAACAGAAATAAAAACAAATGTAAAATGGTACCTCATTGTGGTTTTGATTTGCATTTCTCTGATAATGAGTGATGTTGATCCAAAAGTCTACAAGCAATAAATGCTGGAGAGGGTGTGGAGAAAAGGGCACCCTCTTACATTGTTGGTGGGAATGCAAACTAGTACAGCCACTATGGCGAATAGTGTGGAGATTCCTTAAAAAACTGGAAATAGAACTGCCTTATGACCCAGCAATCTCATTGTTGGGCATACACACCAAGGAAACCAGAAATGAAAGAGACATGTGTACCCCAATGTTCATTGCAGCACTGTTTATAATATCCAGGACATGGAAGCAACCTAGATGTCCATCAGCAGATGAATGGATAAGAAAGCTGTGGTACATATACACAATGGAGTATTACTCAGCCATTAGAGGGAATACATTTGAATCAGTTCTAATGAGGTGGATGAAATTAGAGCCTATGATACAGAGTGAAGTAAGCCCGAAAGAAAAACACCAATACAGTATACTAACACATATATATGGAATTTAGAAAGATGATAATGATAACCCTGAATGCAAGACAACAAAAGAGACACAGATNCAGTTCTAATGAGGTGGATGAAATTAGAGCCTATGATACAGAGTGAAGTAAGCCCGAAAGAAAAACACCAATACAGTATACTAACACATATATATGGAATTTAGAAAGATGATAATGATAACCCTGAATGCAAGACAACAAAAGAGACACAGATGTATAGAACAGTCTTTTGGACTCTGTGGGAGAGGGAACGGATGGGACGATTTGGGAGAATGGCACTGAAACATGTATAATATCATATAAGAAATGAATGCCAGTCTAGGTTTGATGCAGGATATAGGATGCTTGGGGCTGGTGAACTTGGATGACCCAGAGAGATGGTATGGCGAGGGAGGTGGGAGTGGGGTTCAGGATTGGGAACACGTGTATTTGAATAAAATAATTTTTAATGGAAAAAATAAAATAGCAAAAAAAAAAATGTAAACAAATGAGAACTGATTAAACTTAAAAGCTTTTGCACAGCAAAGGAAAGTATCAGTTCAGTTCAGTTCAGTCTCTCAGTCGTGTCTGACTCTTTGCGACCCCATGAACCACAGCACGCCAGGCCTCCCTGTCCATCACCAAATCCAGGAGTCTACCCAAACTCATGTCCATTGAGTCAGTGATGCCATCTAACCAGCTCATCCTCTGTTGTCTCCTTCTCCTCCTGCCTTCAATCTTTCCCAACATCAGGGTTTTTTCAAATGAGTCAGCTCTTTGCATCATTTTCTTATAGGAAACTATAAGCAAGGTAAAAAGACAACCCTTAGGATGGGAGAAAATAATAGCAAATAAAACAACTGACAGAGAATTAATTTCCAAAATATACAAGCAGCTCATACAACTCAATGCAAACAACGCAATCAAAAAGTGGGAAAAAGACCTAAACGGACATTTCTCCAAAGAAGACATATGGATAGATAACAAACACTTGAAAAGATGCTTAACATCACTCATTGTTTGAAAAATGCAAATCAAAACTGAAATGAAGTATCACCTCACACTGGTCAGAATGGTCATCATGAAAAAGTCTACAAACAATAAATGCTGGAGAGGGTGTGGAGAAAAGGGAACACTCTTGCACTGTTGGTGGTAAAGAAAATCGATACAGCCACTATGGAAGATGGTATGGAGATTACTCTAGAACACTAGAAATAGAACCACCATATGATCCATCAATCCCACTCCTAGGCATATAACCTGAGGAAACCAAAATTGAAAATGACACATATGTCCCCTTCATTGCATCACTATTTACAATAGCTAGAACATGGAAGCAACCTAGATGTCTATTAACAGATGAATGGAGAAAGTTGTGGTACATTTACACAATGGAATATTACTCAGGCACGAAAAGGAACACATTTGAGTCAGTTCTAATGAGGTGGATGAACCTAGAACCTATTATACAGAGTGATATGACTCAGAAAGAGAAAGATAAATATCATATTCTAACATATATATATGGAATACAGGAGAATGGTACTGAAGAACTTATTTACAGGGCAGCAGTGGAGAAACAGACATAGAAAATAGATTTATGGACATGGGGGGAGCTGAGGAGAGGGTGAGATGTATGGAAAGAGTAACATGGAAACATATTGCCATATATAAAATGGATAGCCAACAGGAATTTGCTGTATGTCTCAGGAAACTCAAACAGGGGCTCTGTATCAACCTAAAGGAAAGGGATGGGGAGGGAGAAGGGAGGGAGGTTCAAAAGGGAGGGGATATATGTATACCTATGGCTGCTTCATGTTGAAGTTTGACAGAAAATAACAGAATGGGAAAGACTAGAAATCTCTTCAGGAAAATTAGAGATACCAATGGAACATTTCATGCAAAGATGGGCTTGATAAAGGACAGAAATGGTATGGACCTAACAGAAGCAGAAGATATTAAGAAGAGGTGGCAAGAATACACAGAAGTGAAGTCGCTCAGTCATGTCTGACTCTTTGCGACCCCATGGACTGTATGTAGCCCACCAGGTTCTTCTGTCCATGGGATTTCCCTGGCAAGAATACTGGAGTGGGTTGCCGTTTCCTTCTCCAGGGGATTTTCCTGGCCCAGACACTTTACCATCTGAGCCACCAGGGAATCCCAGAATACACAGAATAACTATACAAAAAAAGATAGGAGTGAAAAATGCACACAAGAGAAATATAGCTCCTTCATGTGAGATAATGACAGGGTTCCTGAACAATGCTTCATGAAGCAGAGGGAGATGGGTCCTTCTTTTGGCAAGGGAGTCTGTGTGGTGCTTCCAAATTCAGCTTTTGAGTCATCTGAATCTATAGAAGTTTCATACTAATTCTCTGTCCCCAACATTTCCCAGTCAACACACTAATATTCACATGAGACAGGAGGAAAAGTTTTGAATTAAATCATTTATATAATTAAGGAGACCTTAGGACCAGGATTTATTATTGGCAATGCCATCTCCTTGGTTATGAGATGACTAAAATATTAAAGTTAGGTATATATTTTTCTTTTAGCTCTCAGATGTATTTGGAAGATGCCAGCACAGTACACAGGACTTCTATTCATTATGCAAGCTTCTTCAATATTGTTTTAGTAGACACTTAATTCTAAGTGACTTCTGCCTTGCTAGTATCATGTAGAGTACCAAGGTTTCATTGTCTAATGAAGTCATTATTGACTTCAGAACAAACACTAACTAATTGGTTAGATCCTTATTGCTTTGAGAATCTGTTATTTGTATATGCTGTCTATTTATCAAGGGCATGTTAGATTAAAAGTCCTATTTTTGTAAGATTTCCCATTTATTTCTATTATTCATGAAATATTAAAAAATTGTGGTTAATGGAAGTGGTTATTTTATAAAAGGCAACATTGAGGTCTTCTATGGGATACAAAGATGAGCATAGCCATTCTCAAGAGAGATTCACTATAGAGGAGAATTAGGAGGCTACTGAGAATGCCAAGTATGGCTTCCAGAAATCCCTCATGGTCTATACTCTAGCAGAGATTTGGCCTTGACTTTGCTTCATTCCCAGGAGATCAATGTATGACTTTCTTCATAGATCGAAACAACTGGACGTGAAAAATTTGAGCCATTCGTGCAGCCAGAGAGATACCAGATCCTAGTTTAACTATCTATGCTCATAATAACCAATATTGTCATATTCATTGCAGTTCTCTCTTTAAATATTGCTCCCTTAAACTTCTAGACAAATTTTATTGAAAAGGAGGACAGTGTATTTCCACATCTTCTATAGGTTTCTGACATTGTTTTTATTTCCTGAACTATTTCCCTTAAGTCACCATAAAATAGAGAAAATTTAATGAAATTTGATTAATGTGACATGTGCTAGTGTCTGGGAGGGAAGCAATGATTTTGCAATTTATTACTCACAGCAGAAATGTGAATATCAGAAGTAGGGAGAAGGGACCTGTCATGATTTTAGCAAAACAAATAAACAGAGTGATATATCTAGCAGAGATGGGAATTATGTGAATAGGTTTGTATGCATAGGAGAGGTTTACTTACACATTTCTGGAATATCCCTTTGGATCAGTTGCCTCATGCAAAAGATAAACGTGGGGCAGAACTTCAAGGGAGTAAAATGTTTTTTATAAAGCTTAATAGCTGAGAAATAAGGATGTTCAAACGGAAAATGTGCTGGGCTACAATCTGGATGACAGAGCTACTATGATCTGAGGCAAGTGGTTACTTTTCAGTTTGTGCTTCAATACAAAAAGAAAAGTAGATAAATGCTGCATATCCTGCAGATTCATGTTGATGTATGGCAAAACCAGTACAATATTGTAAAGTAATTATCTTCCAATTAAAATAAATTAATTTATATTTAATAAAAGATAAAAAATAGAAATGTATCTATATGTATATTCTTAGCAAATCACAGAAGATGCCAAACATTAATGATTTCAATGGAATTATAGACAAATCTTTAAGTGAATATATTTCCTATTAAATAACATAATTCAGCTATT
>SJYX01021672.1:598938-615240 GCA_006410675.1 Oreotragus oreotragus
CTGTAACTCAGCTCCTTGAAGCAACAGCACATCACCCAGCCCTTTTTTGCCTTCAGTAGCCCTTAGGCATTTATAGTATGTCACGTCCCATAGAGGGCCCAAGAAAAACTACAGACACTATGTGCTTCCCCAGTCCCCAAAAAGCCCAGATGCCAGATACATGCTCCACACTATTCTTTTTCCCTTTTGGGGAGAGTCACTGAGTTGCACTGGCCTCAGTCCGCTACAGGTGGGTCTTCTGGACATAAAATTTTCCAAAGAATCCTCTTATATTGTCATAAAACATGTATTAATTAAGTTACATCCTTCTAAATTATTCAAATCTCAATTTATAGCCTAGTATATGATCAGAGTTTTGTAAACATTTCTCATATATCTGAGAATTATATGTAATGGTAGTTGAATGCATTGTTCTATTTGAGTCAGCTAATATATTTACAAGTTCATTAATCACATGATTTAAATCTGTACATTTACTCTTTGCACCATTACTGACTTACTTAAAATTTCCAAAACAGCTATGGAGCAGGTTCTTTATGTTCATAGCCATGTCATGTTTTTATTTATTCATTTATTTTTAATATAAATTTATTTATTTTAATTGGGAGCTAATTACTTTACAACAATGTATTGGTTTTGCCATACATCAACATGTTTTTATTTTTTTTTAATATTAACACTGTATATTTTTGAAGACCCAAATTTGGGATCATTATATCTTCTGGGACATAATTGTTTATCATTATGAAAAACCACCAGTTCCTCTCTATCTGAAGTATACTTTTTAATGTCAGCATTATCAGCATATTAAATATATATATTATACATTACTTTTAAGGCATATTTTGTGCCTATCAATCATTTATTTTGAATGGATGTTAGCATATTGTGTAGAACATCTGAAACCAGGTACATATTTTTATGTATTTGTCAGCTAGTTATTAGATTTTCCCAATAAGAGCATAAATATTGGTAGAGGAAGAGGATGTAATCCACCAGAAATTTATTTGTAAAAAGTCTAAGTCATCTCTTCATAAATTTTACTTTTGCCTTCTGGACTTGTTCAAGTGTGTTCTCCTAAGTACTCTCTCCCTTTAATGATAGATTGTTGTTGTAAATGACCTGATTTATCAATAAGTAGGTCCAGTAATATTCAGTTCATTATGGAAAGCTCAAATCTAATGGTCAATTGAGGTCCTGTGTTTGGACCTTTAGTTTCTACTAGGACCCAGTAGAAAGCCAGGGAGTATTGTCCCAAAGGAGCATGTTTATTTGTGAAAGATTGTTTCACAATCACAGTTTGTGCTTTGAATGCTTACTTGTGATGAAGTCTTAAAGGATTCCATCTGTCACTGATTGTTCAAGTAACATTGGAATTTCTTGGTCATTTGGCCCATGCAAAATTTCATATGGAAAAGCAAATGCGATAGATAATTAGGAAATCTTGAGAAATAAGAGTGATAGGAGAGGACTAACCATAAAAATATTAAAATATGACCTCAGGCTTCTATAACAAAAACATGTACTCAGGTACAAAAATAGAGATAAATAGAGAAAAAAAAGTGACTGACACATTTCTGAGTATACTTAATTGCATAAACTTTTGAAATATTCTTATTGTTCACATAATCCAAAGATAAAATTAAGCAGGGAAAACACTAAAATTAAACACACACCACTGAGCATAATGTTGTAAAGTAAAACAAACAAACAAAACACATTTCTAACCATGTAGGGAGAAGAGCAAAAAACTAATAAAAGTAATTTTTCAATTTTACTTTTCAAATTCAAAGATAATTTTTTCAATTATTTTGACAATTCACCATCAGTAAGATAGGAACTGCAGAGAAAAACTGAAGTTTATTTAGTATATTTGTTTTTATAATAGTGTAACAACTCAGAAACTATTTTACATGTGTTTTAAACTGAATAATTGATAGGCTAGAAGATTTACATTGGAGCCTGGCTTCTCATGGCAGAGAAAGATCCAATGTTGTGTAAGAGAAGTTGAAAAATTATGTTATTGGATTAGAATAAAATTGTCAGTGTGATGCTATTATTTTTTATGTATTTCTTTTCTCCATTTCATGAAAGTTCCAAGGAGTAATGATAGCTCAATAGCAAACCCCCACAAAGCATCTAGATGCATGGTTCTAAGCATCATTTCTTGCTAAAAATAGTTTCTGAGAACTGGTGAAATGGTTGATTACAGAACTAAATATTTGAAGGATACGATGAGCTAGAATATCTTATTGTTCTAGAAGGTGTAGCAACATGTCAGCAAAGGACTTAGAAGGAGTACTCTATATCAGGACATTTGAGCACTGAAATAAATAATTATATAAATAGATAATAACACATTAATTAGAAAACACTTCAAAATAAATAAATTGTTAATAGGATTAGAGAAAAGAGTGTTGTCCTTCATGGTAAAATCCCAACTAATAGATGTAAAAGAACTGATAGATTTAGAAAAATAAATATTGTGTTAATATTAATGACACTTTATTATATATTTCCACTATCTAGATTAGAGAACAAAAAATACTGATTATAATAGATAAGAGTTTGTTAAGGAATATGATATTTATACAATCTCAAAATATTCCTGCATTGCACAGAATATCACTGCCTAGTCATTGTTAATTACAGAGGGGAAAGTACCTTTACAGTGGAGAACTTTATAATAGAGAAACTAGCTAACTAGTAAGAAATACTAACATCATTGATAATATAAGGTAAGTCGCTTCAGTCACGTCCGACTCTGTGTGGCCCCATAGACGGCAGCGCACCAAGTTCCTCCGTCCCTGGGATTCTCCAGGCAAGAATACTGGAGTGGGTTGCCATTTCCTTGTCAAGCTGACATCAAATATCTCTTAACATGATGTTTTGAGATGTTTCAGTCCTACTGACTATTTGCCTATCATGTACAACTGATACAGTCTTAGTTATGGTGGCTTTATCTGGTAGAATAATTATCCTGGTACCTCGCCTTCTTTTTAGGATTGCCTCAGCAGTATTGTCTTTCCACTTTTATTGAATTTCTGTGCCATCAAGAAAGGTACACATAAAATACATGTGCAACACACCAAACTATGGGAAAAAAATGTGCACACATGTAACCTTTATAATAGATAAGAGTTTGTTAAGGAATATGATATTTATACAATCTCAAAATATTCCTGCATTGCACAGAATATCACTGCCTAGTCATTGTTAATTACAGAGGGGAAAGTACCTTTACAGTGGAGAACTTTATAATAGAGAAACTAGCTAACTAGTAAGAAATACTAACATCATTGATAATATAAGGTAAGTCGCTTCAGTCACGTCCGACTCTGTGTGGCCCCATAGACGGCAGCGCACCAAGTTCCTCCGTCCCTGGGATTCTCCAGGCAAGAATACTGGAGTGGGTTGCCATTTCCTTGTCAAGCTGACATCAAATATCTCTTAACATGATGTTTTGAGATGTTTCAGTCCTACTGACTATTTGCCTATCATGTACAACTGATACAGTCTTAGTTATGGTGGCTTTATCTGGTAGAATAATTATCCTGGTACCTCGCCTTCTTTTTAGGATTGCCTCAGCAGTATTGTCTTTCCACTTTTATTGAATTTCTGTGCCATCAAGAAAGGTACACATAAAATACATGTGCAACACACCAAACTATGGGAAAAAAATGTGCACACATGTAACCAACGGGAAGAGTGAAAATTGATTCTTATCAGACACCCAGAAACTCGAATCATGCTATCTGTACTCATTTGGAATATTTTCTTTGAAAGCCTTATAACTTGGGACCAATACTGGTTTTTAAATAAACACTTCTGTGGTACCTCATGCGAAGAGTTGACTCATTGGAAAAGACTCTGATGCTGGGAGGGATTGGAGAAAGGAGGAGAAGAGGACGACCGAGGATGAGATGGCTGGATGGCATCACGGACTCGATGGACGTGAGTCTGAGTGAACTCCGAGAGACGGTGATGAACAGGGAGGCCTGGTGTGCTGTGATTCATGGGGTCACAAAGAGTCAGACATGACTGAGCGACTGAACTGAACTGAACTGTGGTCCAAATGTTTTAAATTATTTGACATTTTTTTTTTAAATTGAAGGATAATTACTTTACAATGTTGTGGTGGTTTCTGTCATACAGCAATGTGAATCAGTCAGAATTATATATATATCTCCTTCCTTTTTTCCCTGGTGGCTCAGATGGTAAAGTATCTGCCTACAATGTGGGAGACCCAGGTTCAATCCCTGGGTTGGAAAGATCTTCTGGAGAAGGAAATGGCAACCCACTCCAGTACTCTTGCCTGGAAAATCCCATGGACAGAAGAGCGTGGTAGGCTACAGTCCATGGGGTCTCAAAGAGTCGGACACGACTGAATGACTTCACTTCACTTCATTTCCTTCTTTGGAGCCTCTTTTTCCCTGCTCCATCCCACCCCTTTAGGTTGTCACAGAGTGCCAGGCTGGGCTCCCTGTGTTATATAGCAACTTCCCACTAGTTATCTATTATGTATATATATATATGTATATGCTACTTTCTCAATTTTTCCTAGCCTCTACTTCCCTTGCTGTGTCCACAATTCCATTGTCTATGTCTTCATCTCCATTTCTTCTCTGTAAATAGATTGATCAGTACTGTTTTTCTAGATTTCATATGCATGCATTAATATAGGATATTTGGTTCTCTCTTTCTGACTTATTTCACTCTGTATTGCAGACTAGATTCATCCACCTCACAACTGACTGAAACTTGTTCCTTTTTATGAATGCTTGGCTTGCTATGAACCAGTTTATAATCCAGCATATGGTTGTGCGTGTGTGCTCAGTTGTGGCTGACTCTTTGTGACCCTGTGGACTATAGCCTGACAGGCTCCTCTGTCCATGTGCTTAGTCACTTCAGTCACGTCCTACTCTTNTCCAGCATATGGTTGTGCGTGTGTGCTCAGTTGTGGCTGACTCTTTGTGACCCTGTGGACTATAGCCTGACAGGCTCCTCTGTCCATGTGCTTAGTCACTTCAGTCACGTCCTACTCTTTTTGACTCCATGGACTGTAGTCCATCTTAGGGATTCTCCAGGCAAGACTACTGGAGTAGGTTGCCATGCTCTACTCCAGAGTCCCCTGTCCATGGGATTGTCCAAACAAAAAAAAATTTTAAGTATTTTTAGCCTAGTTCCTATAAGTAAAATGAGATTTTAAAAGAATTCTATGGAAAACACACACAGTGGCATATAGTAATAAATTCATTTTTTATTAAATTTATTTATTTTAATTGGAAGTTAATTACTTTACAATATTGTATTGGTTTTGTCATACATCAACATGAATCCACCACAGGTATACACATGTTTCCAATCTTGAACCCCCCTCCCACTTCCCTCCCCATACCATCCCTCTGGGTCGTTTCAGTGCACCAGCCCCAAGCATCCAGTATCCTGCATCGAACCTGGACTGGCAATTCGTTTCATATATAATATTATACATGTTTCAATGCCATTCTCCCAAAACATCCCACCCTCTCCCTCTCCCACAGAGTTCAAAAGACTGTTCTATACATGTGTATCTCTTTTGCTGTCTTGCATACAGGGTTATTGTTACCGTCTTTCTAAATTCCATATATATGCATTAGTATACTGTATTGGTGTTTTTCTTTCTGGCTTACTTCACTCTGTATAATAGGCTCCAGTTTCGTCTACCTCATTATAACTGATTCAAATGTATTTTTTTTAATGGCTGAGTAATACTCCATTGTGTATATGTACCACAGCTCTCTTATCCATTCATCTGCTGATGGACATCTAGGTTGCTTCCATGTCCTGGCTATTATAAACAGTGCTGTGATGAACAATGGGGTATATGTGTCTCTTTCAATTCTGGTTTCTTCTGTGTGTATGCCCAGCAATGGGATTGCAAGGTCATAAGGTAATTCTGTTTGTAGGTTTTTTAAGGAATCTCCACACTGTTCTCCATAGTGGCTGTAATAGTTTGCATTCCCACCAACAGTGTAAGAGGGCTCCCTTTTCTCCACACGCTCTCCATCATTTATTGCTTGTAGGTTTTGGATTGCAGCCATTCTGACTGGTGTGAAATGGCACCTCATTGTGGTTTTGATTTGCATTTCCCTGATAATGAGTGATGTTGAGCATCTTTTCATGTGTTTGTTAGCCATCTGTATGTCTTCTTTGGAGAAATATCTATTTAGATCTTTGGCCCATTTTTTGATTGGGTCATTTATTTTTCTGGAATTGAGCTGCAGGAGTTGCTTGCATATTTTTGAGATTAGTTGTTTGTCAGTTGCTTTATTTGCTATTATTTTCTCCCATTCAGAAGGCTGTCTTTTCACCTTGCTTATAGTTTCCTTTGTTATGCAGAAGCTTTTAAGTTTAATTAGGTCCCATTTGTTTATTTTTGCTTTTATTTCCAATATTCTGGGAGGGGGGTAATAGAGGATCCTGCTATGATGTATGTCGTAGAGTGTTTTGCTTATGTTTTCCTCTAGGAGTTTTATAGTTTCTGGTCTTCTTTTTAGATCTTTAATACATTTTGAGTTTATTTTTGTGTATGGTGTTAGAAAGTGTTCTAGTTTCATTCTTTTACAAGTGGTTGACCAGTTTCCCCAGCACCACTTGTTAAAGAGATTGTCTTTAATCCATTGTTTATTGCTTTCTTTGTCAAAGATAAGGTACGTGGATTTATCTCTGGGCTTTCTATTATGTTCCATTGATCTATATTTATATCTTTGTGCCAGTACCATACTGTCTTGATAACTGTGGCCTTGTACTAGAGCTTTTAAAGAGAGTTATATTTTATTGTTGTTTCAAAGATCTCCCAGGTTAGATCAGTATGGCATAACACTCTCAAATAAATTCCAGTTAGTCTATGAATAATTCTCTTTTATTTCAGCTCTTCTGTTTCTGTTTTCTCCTGAAAGTTACTCAGAAGAAGAAAAAAATGAGAAACTACACGAAAATAAGAGAGTTTATCCTACTGGGACTGTCCGATGACCCACAAGTTCAGGTCGTGATCTTTGTCTTTCTGCTCATCACCTACATGCTCAGCATCACTGGGAACCTGATCATTATCATCCTGACCTTGCTGGATGTCCACCTCCAAACCCCCATGTGTTTCTTCCTCAGAATTTCTCCCTATTAAAGGTGTCATTCACAACTGTCACTATATCCAGGTTTCTGGCTGCCATTATTATAGGAGATAAAACCATTTCTCTTAATGATTGTATGGTTCAGTTATTTTTATTTTTTCATTCTCTTTGATGTCACTGAGTTTTGTCTTCTGGCTAGCATGTCCTATGACCATTACATAGCCATTTGAAAACTGCTGCATTACATGACCATCATGAATCATAGAGTCTGCACACTGCTTGTCTTGGTTTCTTGACTGGCTTCATTCTTTATCACATTTCCATTATTCATGTTCTCCCTACAGCTTGATTATTGCAAGTCCAATGCTTTTGAAATTATACCTGTAATCCCGCCCCCCCCGCCTTTTACAACTTTCTTGTTCAGACACCAAATTCCTAGAGATAATGGTGTTTTCTTGTGATGTGTTTACTCTGATATTCACTTTGGCATTAATAATTCTGTCTTACACATATATCATCAGAACAATTTTGAGGATCCCTTCTACCACTCAGAGGACAAAGGCCTTTCCACGTGTTCTTTCCACATGATTGCCATCTCTATCTCTTTTGGAAGCTGCATTTTCATGTACATGAGTCCATCAGCAAAAGACAGGGTCTCTTTGAGCGAGGAAGTAGCTGTGCTAAATACCTCTGTAGCCCCCATGCTAAACCCATTTATCTACACCTTAAGGAATTAGCAAGTTAAGCAAGCCTTCATGGATATGGCAAGGAAGAATGTACCTTTCTCAAGGAAATGAAAAAATAAAAGTCCTATTTATTAGAGGCATAATGAAACGCAATTAAATAAAACTCAGAGCTTTTCAAAATCTATTAATATTCATATTGTCTCCATGGAGTTATTTTTTATTACTCATATTTTCATTGACAGCAGCTTTGCAAGCGTACTGTAGACACTTTTTTTTCTATTCATATTCCCATCCTTCTCTCATGCACTTCCCTTCTTTTGGGCTCAGCTTTTCGTTCTGTGCTTCCCAGTTGGCACCAGGGGTAAAGAATCCACCTGCCAATATAGGAGACACAAGAGACACAGGTTTGATCCTTGGGTGGGGAAGATCCTATGGAGTAGGAAATGGCAGCACACTCGAGTATTCTTGCCTGGAAAATTCTATGAACAGAGGATCCTGATGGGTTATAGACCATGCTGTTGCAAAGACCAGGCATGATTGTGCAGCTGCACATGTGTATTCCACTCCATAACTATGAAACTGCCATTTCCTTCTTTGAAACTTTTAAAATCCCATTTTTTCCACAATATTTCTTGGGAAATTAAATTCAGACAGAAAGAAGCAGAACAAGAATGTGTGAGAGAGACCTGTGTTTTATGATTTCTGTCTAGAAATTCAGGAAATAACAAATCATGCTAAACACTATTTTTAATTTACTATACAAGACCATGAACATAATCTGACCATCTTATTAGAGCATTACATGTATTATTCTCTCCATACTATGGCCTACTTAGTAACTGCGTAAAAAACAGCACAACTAAAAAATTAATGAAATTATGGTTTCTGGAGAAATCAAAAAACTTTTCTTATATAACCCATCTTAAAATCTTATCTGCCATATAATTTATCAATTTGAGAACAATTATGAATATATACTTTCAAGAAAACTGAAATTGTCCTTCTTTTTGGGAACTCTTTAATTAACACATATAACATAACAATTTCTAATAAAACTCTGAAGAATTAGATACTATTGGAAACTATATATGACTACATTTGCTATAGTCAGTTGTATATTTAAATTAATGCTTGATGTCAAGCTGTTTTTTTTTTTTTTTAAATCAATAGCTGACACTTTTTACAGCCATCTCATATTAGTCTCATATTAATGGTTATTTTGAGTTAATACTATACATATAATTCATTCAATTACCTAATTAAATGACAAAAAGAATTAATAGGAATAAAGATGCTAACATAGGCAAAATTTTACTGTATATATATTTTAGCTTTTATTTTGTTAAAAATTTGTATGTTTACTCTGTTTTAAGCATTATAATGCATCATTGCATTTGAAAATGTATTGATTAGAATTTAGAAGATGATTATACAAGATCTTGGTCTCTGGCACTAAAGTAATTTTTTTTTTTTTGCTTTTCCATGAAGCCAAAATTTCAAATAATATGAATGTTACACAAACTCATCTTATATTTTCTAATCATTTTTCTAGAAAGATGGTAATTGTAATTCATTGAGCCAAATTCTTCCTGATATGCAGGTACTGTACTCATTTGAGAGATGTAAAGCCATACTTTGCTGAAAAAGAAAGCAACTTTAAATAATACTAAAGCGTTTTCCAGTTTGGAAAGAGTTATAGAGCTACGATTTTCTACCTTCTTGTTGTCTACAGTTAATTGGAAATATTTGAAAATACTGAAGCTTAGAATTGATTGATGATGTGGGTTCTTTATATCTGAATAAAAATATACCATAAACTAGCTAGTTGTATTGCCAAGAATTAAAAGAACTGTAAAATTATTACAAAAGATGTGAGGGAATTTATGCTGATATCAGGTAATGTGACTGTTTATATAATTCTACACAAACTATTAAGTGGTTATTATAAAGATTTCATCAGTATAAGCATTTTAATTATCAGTATCAGAAGTCAACAGAATTTGTGTCTGAAGGGCACTATAGTAATAATTTGGAATTTGCAGACCATATCGTCCCTGATGCAATTACTCAACGCTTCCCTCTCTGTAATACAAGTGAAGCCATAAACAATGGTTGAATGAAAGTGCTCAGGTGTGTCCAGTTAAACTTTTAGCACAAAGAGGGGGTGGACCAATTGTTGTCCATGGACCACAGTTTGCACACCTCTGTTTTAGACTTTTCCATAAACATAGTTAGTATATTATTTCTTATTTAATATAAAGTAATTTGACTAAAATTTGAAAACTCAATAAAGATACAAGCATTTTAAATTTAACAGCAAAATTATTTATTTTTTATTTACTGTTAAGATGGTAAATGAGCACAATCTTATAAAGTATTTTCAGAAAAAAGATGAGGCATACATTTCATATTCATTTTTGTACATTTATAATGTTCATGATATCAAAAGATTAAGTGAGAAATAAAGTCACCAGCAATTTGACTCATAAATAAGGAGATAATGCACTAAAATAAATTATCAAATTAGTATTTCATTTTACATGTGGTCTTAGCTCAAAGAAAATTTATCTTTAGAAAATTTGTGAAATTTGCTGCATTAAAAGACTGAAAATGAAAACAAAAATTGAAAAATAAAATCACATATCCTCTGATAAAATTCAATGTCCATTTATGATTTTTTAAAGTCTCTTAGTAAAATAGAATAAAACATTATTTCAGTAGCATAAGTAACCTGACTAAATAGATGATCACAACTAGATATGCTAAATGCTCCTTGTCTGGTTCCAATTTAAACAAGTCAACAAAAAATGATGTTTTGAGACAACTGGGTATCTAGGAGTATGTTCCCAGTGGCTCAGTGGTAAAGAATCCTCCTGCCAGTGCAGAAGACTCAGGAGACATGGGTTCAGTCTCTGGGTTAGGAAGATCCCCTCAAAGAGGAAACAGCAACCTCCTTCAATGTTCTTGCCTGGGAAATCCCATGAACAGAGGAGCCTGGTGGGCTAGAGTCCAAGGGGTCTCAAAGAGTCAAGCACAACTGAGCAAGTGAGCATGAAATAGCACAAGTGTATGCAAGGTGATAAATGATACCAAAGACATTTTGTTAATTTAGCTAGCTTGGGAATTGCATCAAGGTTAAGCGGAATTCACACTGAAAATATACAGGTAAGAAAACGTATGCTGTATAAGTTCTGATTTAAAATACAACAAAATATTTAATAGCTTTTCAAAAAACAGGTAAAGCAATATAAATTAGCCTTCATATGTATTGAATCTGCTTGATCTGTACTTGAAACTATTTCTCCAGTTCTCTATCCTAGTGTATACTTGAAAATATTCAAAATTTAAAGTTTACAGCAAACATCATTTTTAATGTTTTAAATAGTAGCTGTAGTCTTGGTAAAATCTGTTATAAGATGTAAAGGACCACTATAACTGTTTTTATTCAATACTTTCCTGGAGAGTCTATCCAAGAAACTAGTCCAACAAAAATTGAAAAATATCAGAAAGGAGAAAACAAAATAAACAACCCAAATCATTCTTTTCAAGTAACGTGATTTTCCTTCTAGGACTTTACTGTATTTACACTACATGCTTCTTAAAATGGAAAGTCTCCTCTCCCAGATAATCACATGGTTAGCACCCATCCCTCCTTCAGATCTCTGCCCAAATATCACCTCAATACAATCTACGCCATTAACACTATTTAAAATTATACTAGCCCACCCCAAGGCATTTCAGTTTTCTCTATTTCAAAATAATTATCATATAAAATACTATATAGTTTACTAGTTAATTACATTCATACTTGCTGTCTACATTCTCTCACATCCCTCACTCCATGAAAGCAAGGATATTTGTCCACTTTGTAGATGAACTGGTTCACTCCCAACAGTGGTGTGCTGGAGACTGTCTGGACCACATCACAGGACCCAGCTGTGCACTGGTAGCTTGAAATCTGCCACAGTGAGGGATTTGCCTTTATATTTGAAGCGACTGGCAACCCACTCCAAGATTCTTGGCTGGATAATTCCATGGACAGAAGAGCCTGGTGGGCCACAGTCCGGGGGGTCACAAGGAGTAGGACACAACTGAACGACTGATTTTGGTATCCAAATAGAGAGTCTTTTCATACTTTGTTTCTCAAATTCTTTAACAATCAGTTTTTAGGATTTTATTAGTACTGGAGATTGATTATACACCAAAATTATTTCATTTTATTTATTCACTCAGAAATATGTATTGCGTACCCACCACATGACTGACAGATGTTCTAAATGAGAGAATAGTGAATGTTTTTTTTTTTTTTGCTTTTCCATGAAGCCAAAATTTCAAATAATATGAATGTTACACAAACTCATCTTATATTTTCTAATCATTTTTCTAGAAAGATGGTAATTGTAATTCATTGAGCCAAATTCTTCCTGATATGCAGGTACTGTACTCATTTGAGAGATGTAAAGCCATACTTTGCTGAAAAAGAAAGCAACTTTAAATAATACTAAAGCGTTTTCCAGTTTGGAAAGAGTTATAGAGCTACGATTTTCTACCTTCTTGTTGTCTACAGTTAATTGGAAATATTTGAAAATACTGAAGCTTAGAATTGATTGATGATGTGGGTTCTTTATATCTGAATAAAAATATACCATAAACTAGCTAGTTGTATTGCCAAGAATTAAAAGAACTGTAAAATTATTACAAAAGATGTGAGGGAATTTATGCTGATATCAGGTAATGTGACTGTTTATATAATTCTACACAAACTATTAAGTGGTTATTATAAAGATTTCATCAGTATAAGCATTTTAATTATCAGTATCAGAAGTCAACAGAATTTGTGTCTGAAGGGCACTATAGTAATAATTTGGAATTTGCAGACCATATCGTCCCTGATGCAATTACTCAACGCTTCCCTCTCTGTAATACAAGTGAAGCCATAAACAATGGTTGAATGAAAGTGCTCAGGTGTGTCCAGTTAAACTTTTAGCACAAAGAGGGGGTGGACCAATTGTTGTCCATGGACCACAGTTTGCACACCTCTGTTTTAGACTTTTCCATAAACATAGTTAGTATATTATTTCTTATTTAATATAAAGTAATTTGACTAAAATTTGAAAACTCAATAAAGATACAAGCATTTTAAATTTAACAGCAAAATTATTTATTTTTTATTTACTGTTAAGATGGTAAATGAGCACAATCTTATAAAGTATTTTCAGAAAAAAGATGAGGCATACATTTCATATTCATTTTTGTACATTTATAATGTTCATGATATCAAAAGATTAAGTGAGAAATATAGTCACCAGCAATTTGACTCATAAATAAGGAGATAATGCACTAAAATAAATTATCAAATTAGTATTTCATTTTACATGTGGTCTTAGCTCAAAGAAAATTTATCTTTAGAAAATTTGTGAAATTTGCTGCATTAAAAGACTGAAAATGAAAACAAAAATTGAAAAATAAAATCACATATCCTCTGATAAAATTCAATGTCCATTTATGATTTTTTAAAGTCTCTTAGTAAAATAGAATAAAACATTATTTCAGTAGCATAAGTAACCTGACTAAATAGATGATCACAACTAGATATGCTAAATGCTCCTTGTCTGGTTCCAATTTAAACAAGTCAACAAAAAATGATGTTTTGAGACAACTGGGTATCTAGGAGTATGTTCCCAGTGGCTCAGTGGTAAAGAATCCTCCTGCCAGTGCAGAAGACTCAGGAGACATGGGTTCAGTCTCTGGGTTAGGAAGATCCCCTCAAAGAGGAAACAGCAACCTCCTTCAATGTTCTTGCCTGGGAAATCCCATGAACAGAGGAGCCTGGTGGGCTAGAGTCCAAGGGGTCTCAAAGAGTCAAGCACAACTGAGCAAGTGAGCATGAAATAGCACAAGTGTATGCAAGGTGATAAATGATACCAAAGACATTTTGTTAATTTAGCTAGCTTGGGAATTGCATCAAGGTTAAGCGGAATTCACACTGAAAATATACAGGTAAGAAAACGTATGCTGTATAAGTTCTGATTTAAAATACAACAAAATATTTAAAAGCTTTTCAAAAAACAGGTAAAGCAATATAAATTAGCCTTCATATGTATTGAATCTGCTTGATCTGTACTTGAAACTATTTCTCCAGTTCTCTATCCTAGTGTATACTTGAAAATATTCAAAATTTAAAGTTTACAGCAAACATCATTTTTAATGTTTTAAATAGTAGCTGTAGTCTTGGTAAAATCTGTTATAAGATGTAAAGGACCACTATAACTGTTTTTATTCAATACTTTCCTGGAGAGTCTATCCAAGAAACTAGTCCAACAAAAATTGAAAAATATCAGAAAGGAGAAAACAAAATAAACAACCCAAATCATTCTTTTCAAGTAACGTGATTTTCCTTCTAGGACTTTACTGTATTTACACTACATGCTTCTTAAAATGGAAAGTCTCCTCTCCCAGATAATCACATGGTTAGCACCCATCCCTCCTTCAGATCTCTGCCCAAATATCACCTCAATACAATCTACGCCATTAACACTATTTAAAATTATACTAGCCCACCCCAAGGCATTTCAGTTTTCTCTATTTCAAAATAATTATCATATAAAATACTATATAGTTTACTAGTTAATTACATTCATACTTGCTGTCTACATTCTCTCACATCCCTCACTCCATGAAAGCAAGGATATTTGTCCACTTTGTAGATGAACTGGTTCACTCCCAACAGTGGTGTGCTGGAGACTGTCTGGACCACATCACAGGACCCAGCTGTGCACTGGTAGCTTGAAATCTGCCACAGTGAGGGATTTGCCTTTATATTTGAAGCGACTGGCAACCCACTCCAAGATTCTTGGCTGGATAATTCCATGGACAGAAGAGCCTGGTGGGCCACAGTCCGGGGGGTCACAAGGAGTAGGACACAACTGAACGACTGATTTTGGTATCCAAATAGAGAGTCTTTTCATACTTTGTTTCTCAAATTCTTTAACAATCAGTTTTTAGGATTTTATTAGTACTGGAGATTGATTATACACCAAAATTATTTCATTTTATTTATTCACTCAGAAATATGTATTGCGTACCCACCACATGACTGACAGATGTTCTAAATGAGAGAATAGTGAATGTTTAACAACTGTCTCTCAGGGGAGAAGGTGAGGGACTGTTTCGTCATGTGTGCCAATTTCTATGATGCAAAGTCAAAATTCAAGGGAAATAATCACAATAACTGTCCTGAGGAAAAGTCCAGCCTTTCTGGGAAAAAAGTGTGGATTCTTTAAATACAATAATAAAGAGTCAAATCTAAATCAAAAAATTTCAGACTCAATATCATGTGTTGTTTATGAAGTTGCCTCATTTACCTCAGTCATTTTGCTTTTTGACACTTTCTTTTTAAAAATAAGTTTACTTATTCATTTGTGGGGCCTACTTCTACTTACATTGTATGAGATTCTCATTGCTGTGGCTTCTCTTCATGTGGAGCACAGGCTGTAGGTGGCAGGGATTTCAGTAGTTGCAGCATACATACTAAGTAACTGTGGTTTCCAGGCTCTAGAGCACAGGCTCAGTATTTGTGGCATACTGTCTTAGTTGCTCCATGGCATGCGGGACCCTCCCACATCAGGGATCGAACCCGTGTCTCCAGCATTGGCAAGTGGAGTCTTTACCACTGAACCACCAGGGAAGTCCAAACATTGTCTTATTCATACTTAAAAAACCTGTGTCTTTTAATAATGCCTCATCAGCCCTTTGTTTGTTTAACACAATCCCCTGAGAAAACAGGAAAGATAAGATAAATCCAATTCTGTATGTATGACTTACATGGAGAAGAAATTTCTAAATCTCTTTCTCAAAGCAGCATTTGTAGGAAAATATAATAGTCTCTGAAGCCTAAGAAAAATATTACTCAAATTGCATGGATATATAATCACAGAATTAGAAAATAATCATTTAAAATCTGTGCATTCATACAAAGAAATTTTTTAATAAGTAGTGTTTTAATTATATAAAAAGGGACAAATATAAGAAGTGTTTTATTAACCCAGCCAGTGCAACTGAGTTTTTACACAGAGCTTGTATAAGAGACAAATAGCAATTATGAGTTGCGGTATAGTGAAATGTTCCCCAAATTTTGCAGTATCAGAAATGAAGGCTGTTGTGGTTAAATATTACCAGTTGAACCACAATGAAAATATAATCCTTGAGAGCCATTGCAGAGTTAATTCACCATATTTGTTTTCAGAGTACTATAGAAACCAAATAAATTGCTAACTCACTTCATCAACTCTGAAATTATATAATCATTGAAGTGATCAGACCATAAAATTTGAGACTAAATCAAGAAAAATCAGTAAGTACGTAAAATTTGTTATTATTTAGGTTAATGCATATTATTACATCTCAAGTATGTGTTTTAAAGTATTATTTGCATATGGGTTTGTGAATTTAGGAAATTTTTGTTATTAGAGAGGGAGAGGGAGAGGGAGGGATGATTTGGGAGAATA
>SJYX01021672.1:615270-631063 GCA_006410675.1 Oreotragus oreotragus
CAGGGTCCTCATTACCATCTTTCTAAATTCCATATATATGTGTTAGTATACTGTATTGGTGTTTTTCTTTCTGGCTTACTTCACTCTGTATAATTGGTTCCAGTTTCATCCATCTTATTAGAACTGATTCAAATGTATTCTTTTTAATGGCTGAGTAATACTCCATTGTGTATATATACCACAGCTTCTCAAATATTTTTAAAAGATTAGAATTTCAAGTATATTGAACTCTTTTTACTATTAATACTTTTATGATAATGATAAAGAGAAGAGGAATGTTGAAATTAATTTTTGTTAGCAATTACTATATTACAGACCTATTTTAATTATTCTCTTTATATTGGCTCATTGAATCTTTCCAACAACTTTATATCATTGTTCAGTCACTCATTCATGTCTGACTCTGTGTTCCCATGGACTGCAGCACACCAGGCTCCCCTGACCTTCACTAGCTCCCTGAGATTGCTCAAACTCATTTCTATGATCTAGTAATGCCATCCAACCATCCTCTGTTGCCCCCTTCTCCTCCTGCCCTCAGTTTTTCCCAGCATGATGGTCTTTTCCAGTGAGTTGGCTCTCTGAATCAGGTGGCCAAAGTTTTAGAGCTTGAACTTCAGCATCAGTCCTTCCAATGAATATTCAGAGTTGATTTCCTGTAGGATTAACTGGTTTGATCTTGCAGTCCAAAGGACACTCCAGAGTCTTCTCTAGCAGCAGAGTCTAAAAGCATCAATTTTGGGGTGCTCAACCATCTTTATGGTCCAGCTCTCACACTCATACATAACTACTGGGAAAAATAGCTTTCACTATATGAATTTTTGTTTGCCAAGTGATGTCTCTGCTTTTTAATATGCTATCTAGGTTCATTATAGCTTTTCTTAAAAAACTTTCTGAGGTAACTGTAATTGTTTTTCTCTTGAAGAAATATTTACCTTGTTTTTCATTTGGAAATGTTTTATATGATGATTATTTCACAACCATGATGAAAAGGTAAAAACTGGAATTAAATTTAATTGGCAATAGAGAAGGATAAGAAAGAAAAGGGATCCAGATTGGAAAAGAAGAAGTAAAACTTTCACTGGAGACAGCATGATACTATACAAAGAAAACCCTAAAAATACTATCAAAAAATGACTAGAGTTAATCAGTGAGTTTAGTAAGGTTGCAGCATACAAAATCAATATACAGAAATCCCTTGAATTCCTATACACTAGCATCAAAAATCCAAAAGAGAAATTAAGGAATCAGTCACATTCACCAAGGCAATAACAACAACAAACAAACAAACAAACAAATATCTAGGAATAAATGCACAAAAGAGCTGTGTAGAGGAAACGATAAGACACTGATGAAAGAAATCAAAGATGACAAATACATGGAGAGATATACCAATTCTTGGATTGGAAGAATCAGTGTCAAAATCACAGTTCTAAAAAACACGTGTACCCTAACGTTCATTGCAGCAAAATTCACAATATCCAGGACATGGAAGCAATGTTGATGTTCCTTGACAGATGAATGGATAAAGAAGTTGTGTTAAGCACATGCACAGAGAAGGTTGTCATAGGGTCACAAAGACTTGGCCCCTACAGAGCACACATACACAACCATACGCTGGGTTATAAACTGGTTCATAAACCAAGCACCCACATAAAGGAACAAATTCAAGTCAGTTGTAGTGAAGTACATGAATCTAGAGCCTGTTATACAGGATGAAGTAAGTCAGAAAGAGAACAACAAATGTTGTATATTAATGCATACATATCAGTTCAGTTCAAACACTCAGTCATGTCTAACACTTTGGGACCCCATGGACTGCACCATGCCAGACCTCCCTGCACATCACTGACTCAATTGAGTCGGTGATGCCATCCAACCATCGCATTCTCAGTCATCTGCTTCTCCTCCTGCCTTCAATCTTTCCCAGCATGAGGGCGTTTTCATATGGGTCTTTTCCCAGCATGAGGGTTCTTCGTATCAGATGGCCAAAGTATTGGAGTTTCAGCATCAGCATCAGTTCTTCCAATGAATAGTCAGGATTGATTTCCTTTAGGATGGGCTGGTTGGATCTCCTTGTAGTCCAAGGGATTCTCAAGAGTCTCCAACACCACAGTTCAAAGGCATCAATTTTTTTGGCACTCAGCTTTCTTTATACTCCAACTCTCACATCCATACATGACTACTGGAAAAACCATAGCTTTGACCTAATGCACCTTTGTTGGCAAAGTAATGTCTCTGCTTTTTAATATGCTGTGTAGTTTGGTCATAACTTTTCTTCCAAGGAGTAAATGTCTTTTAATTTCATGTTTGGGGTGACCATCTGCAGTGATTTTGGAGCCCCTCAAAATTAAATCCATCACTGTTTCCATTATTTCCCCATCTATTTGCCATGAAGTGATGGGCCTGGATGCCATTATCTTTGTTTTCTGAATGCTGAGTTTTAAGCCAACTTTTTCACTCTCCTCTTTTACTTTCATCAAGAGGCTCTTCAGTTTCTCTTTCCTTCCTGCCATAAGGGTGGTGTCATCTGTGTATCTGAGTATATTGATATATCTCCTGGCAATCTTGATTCCAGCTTGTGTTTTATCTAGCCCAGAGTTTCTCATGATGTACTCTGCATATAAGTTAAGTAAGCAGAGGGACAATATGCATCTTTGACGTACTCCTTTCCCTATTTGGAACCAGTCTGCTATTCCATGTCTGGTTCTAACTGTTGCTTTCTGACCTGCATACAAATTTCTCAAGAGGCAGGTCAGGTGGTCTTGTATTCCCATTTCTTTAAGAATTTCCACAGTTTGTTGTGATCTACACAGTAAAAAGCTTTGGCATAGTCAATAAAGCAGAAATGTTTTTCTGGGACTCTCTTGCTTTTTCAATGATCCAGCAGATGTTGGCAATTTGATCTCTTGTTCATCTGCCTTCTCTAAATCCACCTTGAACATCTGGAAGTTCAAGGTTCATGTACTGCTGAAGCTTGGCTAGGAGGATTTTGAGCATTACTTTGCTAGCATGTGAGATGAGTGCAACTGTGTGGTAGTTTGAGCATTCTTTGGCATTGCCTTCTTTTGGGATTGGAATGAAAACTGATCATTTCCAGTCCTGTGGCCACTGCTGAGTGTTCCAAATTTGCTAGCATATTGAGTGGAGTGCTTTCACAGCATTATCTTTTAGGATTTGAAAGAGCTCAACTGGAATCCCATCACCTCCACTAGCTTTGTTCATAGTGATGCTTTGAAAGGCTCACTTGACTTCCCTTGCCAGGATGTCTGGCTCTAGGTGAGTGATCACACCATCATGATTATCTGGGTTGAGAAGCTCTTTTTTGTACAGTTCTTCCGTGTATTCTTGCCACCTCTTCTTAATATCTTCTGCTTCTGTTACGTCTATAACATTTCTGGCCTTTATCGAGCCCATCTTTGCATGAAATGTTCCCTTGGTATCTCTAATTTTCTTGAAGAGATCTCTAGTCTTTCCCATTCTAGTGTTTTCCTCTACTTCTTTGCATTGATCACTGAGGGAGGCTTTCTTTTCGCTCTTTAGTATTCTTTGGAACTCTTCATTAAGATGGGTATACATTTCCTTCTTTCCTTTGCATTTTGCATCTCTACTTTTCTCAGCTATTTTTAAGCCCTCCTCAGACCTTTGGCCTTTTTGCATTCCTTTTTCTGGGATATGGTCTTGATCCCTGCCTCTTGTAGAATGTCATGTGCCTCTGTCCATAGTTCTTCAGTCATCCTGTCTATCAGATCTAATCCTTTGAATCTATTTGTCACTTTCACTGTATAACTGCAAGGGATTTATTTTGGTCATATCAGAATGGTCTGGTGATTTTTCCCTAATTTCTTCAATTTAAGTCTGAATTTGGCAATAAGGAGTTCATGATCTGAGCTACAGTCAGCTTCTGGCTTTGTTTTGCTGACTGTATAGAACTTCTCCATTTTTGGCTGCATAGAATATAATCAATCTGATTTCAGTATTGACCATCTGCTTATGTCTATGTATAGAGTCTTCTCTTGTGTTTTTGGAATAGGGTGCTTGCTATGACCAGTGTGTTTTCTTTGCAAAACTCTATTAGCCTTTGCCCTGTACTATTCTGTACTCTAAGGCCAAATTTGCCTATTACTCCAGGTATTTCGTGACTTCCTACTTTTCCATTCTAGTCCCCTATGATGAAAAGGACATCTTTTTTGGATGTTAGTTCTAGAAGTTATAGAACTGTTCAACTTCAGCTTTTTCAGCATTACTGGTTGGGGCATAGACGTGAATTACTCTGATATTGAATGGCTTGCCTTGGTAAGGAACAGAGATCATTCCATCATTTTAAAGATTGCATCCAAGTACTGCATTTTGGACTCTTTTTGGTTGACTATGAGGGCTACTTCATTTCTTTTAAGGGATTCTTGTCCACAGTAGTAGATATAATGGTCATCTGAGTTAAATTCACCCATTCCCATCCATTTTAGTTTGCTGATGCTAAAATGTCAATGTTCAATATGGAATCTAGAAAAATGGTACTTTGAACCTATTTCCAGGGCAGTAATAGAGACACAGACGTAGAGAACAGACTTGTGAGCATAGTGGCAGTGTGGGTTGGGAAAAGGTGGGATGAATTGAGAGAATAGCATTGAAACTTGTACATTACATACGTAAAATAGGTAGCAATGAGAGGTTGCTGCATAACACAGGGAACTTAACCCAGGGCTTTGTGACAACGTAGAGGGGTGGGCTGGTGTAGGAGGCGGGAGTGAAGTCAAGAAGGAGGAGACATACGGATATTTATGACTGAGTCATGTTAATGTATGGCAGAAACCAAGACAACATTGTTAAGCAATTATCCTCCAATTCAAAAAAAAATTGAAAAAATAGTGCTTAAAATGATTTAATATTTCCTAAATTTCTAGAAAGAATGTTTCCTGGTAAAATCAAAACACAGGTCTCTCTCATGTGCTGCTGCTCTGCCTCTTTCTGTCTGCTCTTAACTTTCTAAGAAATATTGTGAAATCAAGGACTCAAAAAACATTTCAAAAAGGGAAATTAAGTAAGTCTAAGGCTACAGAGTGGAATGATAAGCCCAAAGGAAGGGAAATACATGAGAGAATGTTGGGAATTAGAATGGGAATAATGTATATACTATCTTTGGTAAGATGCTGGCAATAAATATATGTGCAGTGAAAAACACTTCTAGGAAAATTATGTGAAAATTAATAGATTTTGAAAAGCCTTAATTTTTATTTGATTGTTCTTTGTTATGCCTCTAATTTATAAAGCAGGACTTTTATTTTCTCATTTCCTTGAGAAAAGTGGAATCTTCCTGGCCATGTCCATGAAGGCTCGCTTGACTTGTAGATTCCTTAGGGTATAAATAAAGGGGTTCAGCATGGGGGCTACTGAGGTGTTTAGCACAGCCACTCCCTTGCTCAAAGACACCCTGTCCTTTGCTGATGGATTCACATACATGAAAATGCAGCTGCCATAAGAGATGGAGATGACAATCATGTGGGACGAACACGTGGAAAAGGCCTTTGTCCTCTGAGTGGTAGAAGGGATCCTCAAAATTGTTCTGATGATATACATATAGGACAGAATTATTAATGTCAAAGTGAACATTAGTGTAAACACAGCAGAGGAAAAGCCCACCATCTCTAATAATTTAGTGTTTGAACATGAAAGGTGTAATAAAGGGAAATAATCACAAGTAAAATGATTGATAGCATTGGACTTACAGTAATCAAGCTGTATGAACAGCATGAGTGACGGGAATATAATTAAGAATGAAGCCAGCCAAGAAGCCAAGACAAGCAGGATGCAGACTCTGTGATTCATGATGGTCATGTAATGCAGCGGCTTGCAGATGGCAATGTAGCGGTCATAGGACATGGCAGCCAGAAGGTAAAACTCAGTGACTCTCAAGAGAATGAAAAAAAATAACTGAGCCATACAATCATTAAAAGAGATGATTTTATCTCCTGTAATGATGGTGGTCAGGAACTTCGGTATAGTGACAGTTGTGAATGACACCTCTAATATAGAGAAACTCCTGAGGAAGAAATACATGGGGGTTTGGAGGTGGGCATCCAGCAGGGTCAGGATGATAATGGTCAGGTTCCCAGTGATGCTGAGCATATAGGTGATGAACAGAAAGAAAAAGATCACAACCTGAACTTGTGGGTCATCTGACAGTCCCAGGAGGATAAACTCTCTTATTTCTGTGTAGTTTCTCATTATCTTCTTCTTCTCAATAACCTTCAGAGTAAAACACAAAGAAGCTCAAAGAAAAGGGAAGTATCCATGGATAGAACTGGAATTTATTTCTGGAAGGGCTATGCCATATTAATTTAACTTGGGAGAACTTATTTTTAAGACCTTTTTTTTTTTTTACCATATGATAGTGTGTGTGTTTATCATACAATATTTCTTTTGAAATCCCAATTTTATTTACTGGTATGAGGTTAAAAATATATATATTTTTTCATTTTATCCAAATCACATACTCTAAGAAAGGTGTAGGAATTTTAACCTAGGCTTTTCTACATGTTTGAAATACTGGAATAGAAATGTTACTTGTTGACTCTATTAAATCCTTCCCTAAATGATTTTTTTCCTGTTGGGAAGCTCCTGGTCTTTTCTTCAAACTCAGTAAAATTGTGTTATTTCCTAATCTTTTATCTGATTTCTTGTATTAGTATTTGCTAGTTAATATAGAAAATCCAAAAATGTCAGGAAAAAGATCGCTCGAATCGGACTGTCTCCCAAATGAACGTCACCGGAGTTAAATCTTCAACAATATGAAAGACTTATAAGTTTTCACTCTGACTCACATTCACCTTCCTAACATCCAACTCCTTATCTGAATCACATCTAATGGACTAATTGTTGTGATCTCCTCAACTATTGGAGCAGGGGTTTCTGAACTCTGTAGTCTAATGCCTGATCATCTGATATGACGAGGATGTAATAATAATAGATATACAGTGCAAAATACACATAATGAGCTTGAGCCATTCTGTAACTACCCCCCACCCAGGTCCAGGAAAAATTGTCATCTACTAAATTGATCCCTGGTCACAAAAAGTTAGGGAACTTCTGTAGAGTCCAGAGTACAGAGGAGGCAGAGTGGATTTTTCATAGACTGGATCTGTGTCATTGGCTAAGGAGACCAAATTGTATGAATATCTAATACCAAACATAAAGCAATATTTTACAGAGAATGTTTTTTCTTCAAAAGTTCTCCCATCTAAATGTTATTATTATTCTGTATATGTGTGTGTGTGTGTTCTGCTTTCTATTCTATGTTGTATTTTTATATTTTCCTTTTTTAATATAAATTTATTTATTTTAATTGGAAGTTAATTACTTTACAATATTGTATTGGTTTTGCCATACATAAACATGAATCCACCACAGGTATACACGTGTTCCCCATCCTGAACCTCTCTCCCTCCTCCCTCCCCGTACCATCCCTCTGGGTCATCCCAGTGCACCAGCCCCATGCATCCAGTATCATGCATTGAACCTGGACTGGCGACTCCTTTCATATATGATATTATATATGTTTAAATGCCATTCTCCCAAATCATCCCACCCTCTCCCTCTCCCACAGAGTCCAAAAGACTGTTCTATACATCTGTGTCTCTTTTGCTGTCTCACATACAGGGTTATTGTTACCATCTTTCTAAATTCCATACACACCGAGGAAATCAGAATTGAAAGAGACATGTGTAACCCCAATGTTCATCAAAGCACTGTTTATAATAGCCAGGACATGGAAGCAACCTAGATGTCCATCAGCAGATGAATAGATAAGAAAGCTGTAGTACATATATATATACAATGGAGTATTACTCAGCCATTAAAAAGAATACATTTGAATCAGTTCTAATGAGGTGGATGAAAGTGGAGCCTATTATACAGAGTGAAGTAAGCCAGAAAGAAAAACACCAATACAATATACTAACATATATTTTCCTTTTTTATACATTCATGTTCACTTAGTTAAAGCTCTACTCTATCAGTATATTGGTATAATTCATTAAATAGCAATGAAAGCCTTCTATTTTGTCTTCCTGTTTAGCAATAATAATAATAACAATCCATTTACTTAAAAAAAAAAAACCCTAAGAATTCCCTCAATAAATTGATACAGTTCTTTTCAATATCACTCATGCTGTGAATTCAAATTGAATGGCAAAGTTCATTCCAGTATCAGGAGAGATCTTTCTGCAATAGAATATTTAATTTTAAGATAAAATTTATTGATTTGTTGTATGTGCATGCTTAGTCTCTCAGTTGTCCAGCTCTTTGCAAACCTATGGACTATACCCCATAGGTCAGGCTCTTATATTCATAGGATTCTCCAGGCAAGAACACTGGGGTTGGTAGCCATTCACTTCTCCAGGGGATTTTTTGACTAAGGGATCAAACTAGGGTCTCCTGCATTGCTGGCAGATTCTTTATGATTTGAGCCACAGGGAAGCCCTTTTTAGTATGTATGGCATCACTACTCAGTTTTGTCTCTCAGTCTTGTCTGACTCATGGACTGCAGCACTCCAGGCTTTCCTGTCCATCACCAACTCCCAGAGTCCATCCAAACCTATGTCCATCAAGTTGGTAATGCCATCCAGCCATATCATCCTTTGTTGTCCCCTTCTCCTCCTGCCTTCAATCTTTCCCAACATCAGGGTCTTTTCCAATTTGCCAGTTCTTTGCATCAGGTGTCCAAAGTATTGTAGCTTCATTTTCAGCATCAGTATTTCCATTTAATATTCAGGACTGATTTCCTTTAGGATGGACTGGTTGGATCTCCTTGCAGTCCAAGGGACTCTCAAGAGTCTTTTTCAACACCACAGTTCAAAAGCATTAATTCTTCAGTGCTCAGCTTTCTTTATGGTCCAACTCTTATATCCACACATGACTACTGGAAAGACCATAACTTTGACTAGATTGACCTTTGTTGGCTAAGCAATGTCTCTGTTTTTTAAATACACTGTCTAGGTTGCATCATAATGTTGTGAAAGTTCTCAGTGTTTATCTCTCTTATAAGCCTGAGACCTCTTTTCATTCACTTTCCTGTATAGGAAAAATATAGCTACTGTCGATTCAGGGAAAATTACAACTGAGATAAATGGTGGCCAGTTCTACTGGGGAATCATGTGATGTTAGGAGAAAATGAACATATCCTTTTGTTAATCCTCAAGGACCAAAGGAAAACAATGTTAAGAGCACTTACAAAAACAACAGGCTTTACATTTTCTGTAGACAAATTCATGGCAACTTTCTAAGGCAAATGTAAAAGTCCTTGCTCTCAATTAACAACAATTGTCTGTAATTAACAGCTGTGTATGATTCAGATCAGTAAACCATTTCTGGAATGCGAAGTGTCAACCATTCCTGGGATGTTTTTAGTAAAGCAATGAAGAATATATCCAAGTCTATAAGACATCATTTCAGACTTTCCTTCCTTAGGACTTTTCCACATTTTCCCTGCTGTTCCCTTGGAATTTAGGATAACAAGCTTCATATTCCTTTCTGTCCCTTTCTTTTTAAATTCCAATGTCTTAGAATTCTCATTGTTGAATCAGGATTGTGGTTCGTTTAAAGTGAAAATTACTTCACTCTGTATGAAAAAATAGCAGGAACTATGTGCAAATATGTGTATGAAATAGCAGGAAAAATGTGGGAAAGTCCTAAGGAAGGAAAGTCTGAAATGATGTCTTATCGATACAGAGTGAAGTAAGCCAGAAAGAAAAGCACCAATACAGTATGCTAACACATATATATGGAATTTAGAAAGATGGTAACGATAACCCTTTATGCGGGACAGCAAAAGAGACACAGATGTATAGAACAGTCTTTTGGACTCCGTGGGAGAGGGAGAGGGTGGGATGATTTGGGAGAATGGCGTTGAAACATGTATAATACCATATATGAAATGAATTGCCAGTTCAGGTTCGATGCACGATGCTGGATGCTTAGGGCTGGTGCACTGAAACAACCCAAAGAGATGGTACGAGGTGGAAGGAGGGAGGAGGGTTCAGGATGGTGAACACGTGTATACCTGTGGCGGATTCATGTTGATGTATGGCAAAAACAATACACTATTGTAAAGTAATTAACCTCAAATTAAAGTAAATAAATTTATATTAAAAATAAATAAATAAAAATAAAGTGAAAATTAACCTTTTCAATAAACTATTGCTTGCTGGAGGAAGGGGGGATGATTGAGATTGGCCCGTATACACTATTGATCATTGCTTGCTATTGCTCATCTCAGTTGCATCCAACTCTTTGTGGTCCTTTGGACTGTAGCCTGCCAGGCTCCTCTGTCCATGAAATTTTTTCAGGCAAGAAATACAGGAGTGGGTTGCCATTTCTTCCTCCAGGCAGTCTTCCTGACCCAGGGATTGAATCTGTGTCTCCTGTGTCTCCTGCACTGCAGGCAGATTCTTTACCCATTGAGCCATTGAGAAAACTACATGCTACTGTTGCATAGAGTTCTTTGTGCTATGTAGTCTGCTTCATTAGTTATCCAGTTTATGCACAATTGAAACTACTTATAACATGATATTGTAAAACAACTAGACTCCAATAAAAAGAAAAAAAAAGGCAAAAGCTTGAGATTGCTTTGAGCAAGATAACAGAAATGGTTTTCAGGACACCTCTGTCACTCCCTAGTAAATTGTAAGGATGACATATTTGCAAAAAGAGCACTAGCATTCCCCCAGTTCTCCAACTTAAAAGAAGCAACAGTATTGATGTACCTATTTAAAACAGATTATTTTCCTTATTTTATGCAAATTGTGAGAAGTGGGTGGGACACTCCTTAAATTCCATAATATAATTGGAAACAAATCAGCTTCCAACATTCTCTATGCATAGTGTATTTTCTCTTTTTAACATTAAGATTTCTAAAAATCATAACTAATGCTGTGAATACATATATCCTCAAGGCAACTTACAACTTCAAATTTACTGTGCAGTTTTCCAATTTTCTCTCTTGCCCTGTTACTTGTTAATCATTTTTTTGGTGTTAGGTTTATAAACTAGGCTATTTTGTCATAGAAGAGAACAGACCCTGGTGGCTTACATGGTAAGAAATCTGCTTGCAATGTGGGGACACCTGGGATCAATCCTTGGGTCTAGAAGATCCCCTGGAGAAGGAAATGGCAATCCACTCCAGTTTTCTTGCTTGGAGAATTCCATGAACAGAGGAGCCTGGTGGGCTACAGTCCATGACGTCACAAAGAGTTGGACAGGACTGAGGGACTTTCACCTCACTTCACTTGATATGTTGGAAAATAGGTTGGTTTTATAACAGGTCTAATTTTTTTTGAATGATTAATTCCTCTCCTGACTGTGTTTATCATGACATCAAATACTGTGGAAGACCTTCATCACAATTGCATGAAGAAAAAAAAAAAAAAACAGAAACTGAGAAGAATAAATTAAGATTATTTTCAGATTATTACTCAAAGCTGTTTATATTTCTTTCCTGATTGTCTCAGTTTGAAAACTATATATATACTTGACGACAAATTTTAGCTTAAAAAGCAATACAAATACTTATAATAAAATGGCATCAGGAATTATCCTTACCCTTATCTGTCAGAGGACAGACCGAATGATAACCACAATCACAGAAAATTAATCAAAGTGATCACATGGACCACAGCCTTGTCTAACTCAAAGAAACTATGAACCATGCCAAGCAGGGCCACCCAAGATGGACGGGTCATGTTGGAGAATTCTGACAAAATGTTGTCCACTGGAGAAGGGAATGACAAACCACTTTAGCACTCTTGCCTTGAGAACCCCACGAACAGTATGAAAAGGTAAAAAATAGGCCACTGGAAGGAACTCACCAGTTCGGTAGGTGCCCAATATGCTACTGGAAATCAGTGGAGAAATAACTCCAGAAAGAAAGAAGAGAGGAGTCAAAGTGAAAACAACGCCCAAATGTGGATGTGACTGGTGATGAAAGTAAAGTCTGATGCTGTAAAGAACAATATTGCATAGGAACCTGGAATATTAGGTCCTTAAATCAAGGTAAATTAGAAGTAATCAAACAGGAGATGACAAGAGTGAATATCATTTTAGGAATCAGTGAACTAAAATGTACTGGAATAGGCAAATTTAATTTAGATTACCATTGTATCTACTATCGTGGGAAAGAATTCCTTAGAAAAAAGATGAAGTAGCCCTTATAGTCAATAAAGGAATCCAAAATGGAGTACTTGGGTGAAATCTCAAAAACGACAGAATGATCTCTGTTCTTTTCCAAAGTAGCCATTCAGTATCACAGTAATCCAAGCCTATGCCCCAATTACTAAAGCAGAAGCTAAAACTGAACAGTTCTGTGAAGACCTACAAGACCTTCTAGAACTAAAACCCCAAAAAGACGTCCTTTTCATCATATGGGGATTGGAATGGAAAAGTAGGAAGTCAAGAGATACCTGAACTAACAGGCAACTTTAGACTTGGAGTACAAAATGAAGCAGGAAAAGGATAACAGAGTTTTGCCAAAAGAACGCAAGGGTCATAGCAAACACCCTCTTTCAACAAGACAAGAGAAGATTTTACATATGGACATCACCAGATGGTCAATACTGAAATCAGATTGATTATATTCTTTGCAGCCAAAGTTGGAGAAGTGCTACACAGTCAGCAAAAGCAAGACCAGGAGCTGACTGTGGCTCAGATCATGAACTCCTTATTGCCAAATTCAGACTTAAACTGAAGAACGTGGAGGATATCACTAGACCATTCAGTTATGACCTAAATCAACTTCCTTACAATTATACAGTGGAAGTGACATATAGATTCAAGGGATTAGATCTGATAAACAGGATGACTGAAGAACTATGGATGGAAGTTCATGACATTCTATAGGAGGCAGTGATCAAGACCATCTCCAAGAAAAAGAAATGCAAAAGGCAAAATGGTTCTCTGAGGAGGCATACAAATAGCTGAGAAAAGAAGAGAAGCAAAAGGCAAAGGAGATAAGGAAAGATACAGCCATTTGAATGCAGAGTTTCAAAGAACAGCAGGGAGAGATAAGAAAGCCTTCCTCAGTGATAAATCCAAAAAATTGAAGAAAACAATAGAATGGGAAAGACTAGAGATCTCTTCAAGAAAATTAGAGATACCAAAGGAAAATTTCATGCAAAGATGGGCACAATAAAGGACAGAAATGTTATGGACCTAACAGAAGCAGAAGATATTAAGAAGAGCTGGCAAGAATACGCAAAAGAACTATACAAGAAAGATCTTAATGACCCAGATAACCGCGATAGTGTGATCACTCACCTAGAGCCAGACATCCTGGCAAGGGAAGTCAAGTGGGCCTTAGGAAACATCACTATGAACAAAGCTAGTGGAAGTGATGGGATTCCAGTTGAGCTCTTTCAAATCCTAAAAAATGATGCTGTGACAGTGCTGCTGGTCCCATCAGTTCATGGTAAATAGATGGGGAATCAATGGAAACAGTGACAGACTTTATTTTGGGGGGCTCGGAAATCACTGCAGATGATGACTGCAAACATGAAATTAAAAGATGCTTACTCCTTGGAAGAAAAGTTATGACCAACCTAGATAGCATATTCAAAAGCAGGGACATTAGTTTGCTGACTAAGGTCTATCAGGTCAAGGCTATGGCTTTTCCAGTAGTCATGTAAGGGTGTGAGAGTTGGACTGTGAAGAAGGCTGAGCACCAAAGAATTGATGCTTTTGAACCGTGATGTAGGGAAGACTGTTGAGTGTCTTGGGCTGCAAGGAGATCCAACCAGTCCATCCTAAATGAAATCAGTCCTGAATATTCATTGGAAGGATTGATACTGAAACTGAAGCTCCAGTACTTTGGCCACCTCATATGAATAACTGACTCATTGGGAAAGACCCTGATGCTTTGAAAGATTGAAGATAGGAGGAGAAGGGGAAAACAGAGGATGATATTGTTGGATGGCATCACCAACTCAGTGGACTTGAGTTTGAACAAGCTCCATAAGTTGGTGACAGACAGGAAGCCTAGCATGCTGTAGTTCATGGGGTCCCAAAGAATTGGACATGATTGAGCAACTGAACTAATCAGGAGTTAATTTATAATGTGTGAGATTATTGGGGCTTTGCATTCCAAGAGAAATATGTTAAAAATATAACACTCTCTGAATTTTTGGTTTGGATTCTGTGCTTACCCCCTCCCCCTACTGTGAAAATGAGGACAATGATTCATTGAGTTATTGTGAGGGCTTATTAAATTTACAAGTAAAATTAAATTATATAAAATTTTTAAAGCTTTACTCACATAAATATTGTTCTCTTCATTATTCCTAAAAATAAAATCAATTATCACATTTGAGAAAGATGGTGTCACTATAAAACAATAATAACTATTTATGAAGAACCTCATTTAAGGAACAATGCTGCAGTTGATATACTTATCCCATTTACTCATTATAATAACACTAGGTTAAGTTTGGAGAAACTGACACCAAGAGGTTAAATAATATGAAAAAAATCATACAGTTAGTTAATGGTCAAATTGGAATTCTAAACTCTTTTTGTCTGAAACAGAAGCTTATGTAACTTTGCAAACCTTTATTCAGTAAGGAAGACCAAACTTGGAGAATAATTTTCTGAAAACTAATGAAAAAATATATTCCTATGACAAACAAGAAATGTAAACATGTCCATTTTTCATAATCCTTGATATACATCAGAAAGAAATGGCAACTCCGATTATTCATCTGAACCTGATAAAAAGCTGAGCTAAGAACTAATAATAACCCTGTCTCTTATACACATCTAATGGTCAAATTGGAATTCTAAACTCTTTTTGTCTGAAACAGAAGCTTATGTAACTTTGCAAACCTTTATTCAGTAAGGAAGACCAAACTTGGAGAATAATTTTCTGAAAACTAATGAAAAAATATATTCCTATGACAAACAAGAAATGTAAACATGTCCATTTTTCATAATCCTTGATATACATCAGAAAGAAATGGCAACTCCGATTATTCATCTGAACCTGATAAAAAGCTGAGCTAAGAACTAATAAATCAGTGCCTAGAAAAGATTCATTTCCTTTTACTTTGCAATCTTACCTCTTCTTGTCGTACAATGCATCACATCATTCAGTTGAAATTATAAATAATATATTGGAAACTGCTTCAGTTTTCGTTCAAGCACCCCAGCACTTCTAGAGAGTTATTCTTTCTCAATACATTTGAAATTATTTTATTTCTATTGTTACTATAGAAAATATTTAGATACATTTTCCATTTAACCACAAAAGCAAAAATAGTGAAGGGAAGCAGATATGGAGTTAATGTGGTCCTTTATGGACATGATTTCTATGTGGAATTTAACCTGCATGAGACAAGTGTTGCTTTATCCACCACATATGCCCAAGGCTCATTGGAAATACTCCAGTGAATCAAATGTACCAACCAGGGTGAAGAGGAAAATGCACTGAGGATTATAAACATGTTATCAACATTTGTACCACTACTGAAACAGAAAACTTGCCAGACAATGTCCATAGGGATAGAAAGACATGAGAAATAAGACAGAGGCATATGCAATATTTTGCATAGTATCTATGTGAAGATATCTAAATGTGCAAAAGTCATGGAAGTGGTTTCTTGAATTTCCTAAATCAGTATTTCTCTGAAAAGCATTTTTTTACCTAGCTTGCTGAAATACTAAGATGAATGAACCTTACGTGTAAACATTACAATTTCCTTTCTTATATAATAAAATGTCTCCATAAAGTAGCTTCTAAATCTATTAAGTATAAAAG
>SJYX01021672.1:633393-645754 GCA_006410675.1 Oreotragus oreotragus
AAATAAATACAAAAAAAATATGAAATTAAAAAATAAATAAATAAAATGAATTATTCAAAAACATGAAATTGAGAACAATAAAAGAAGCATGAGATAGAAGATAGTGGTAAGTGAATTACCATAAAGAGAGATGAGAAACTTTGAAAAAAATGTTCATTAAAATTGTCAGTCTTTTCCAAGAATCTTCTTAGATTATTTTTTAATAGAAATAATGGGACAGGTTGTTGAGAAGGATCTATTATCCAAGTGTCCCTTTTTATCCAATTGTTAAACTGGGTCCCAGGAATTAAAGAAAAAATAAAATCTAGGAATTTTACAAGATTTTATAATTCAGATTCCTTTTAATCTAATATTAGACGTGACAAAAAATAATCTATTGACTGAATCACTGTTATTCATTCTGTTATTCATTCCACAAATATTTTTTGCATACCTGCTACCTTTAGATACTATACAAAAACAGGGACAAAATGGAATCAAAGCAGAAATGTTTCCCACCTTCACTCAGTTTACAAGGAATCTCCAAACACAAATCTGAGGAGACACATCCTTAGAAAGACACATCCTTAGAAAGACACATCCTTAGAAAGACACATCCTCTGAGAGTCTCCAAGGAGCTCTAGATGGACTGAATGATTATGGTTTCCCCTAAACAAATCCATCCTCAGGGGGAGGTGACTGTTTTGTCAAATGTATAGGTAACAACCAATTTATAAGGGACATGAAGAAAGAGAAAATAACCCAATCAAATAAACAAAATAAATTTCAAGAAGTAGACCCTAAAAATTGGAAATTTGTGAACTCTTTACCACGAATGAAAAACAATTGTCAAAAATATGATCACTAAATTCAGGAAAGTGGCAGTGATTTAGCTTTATTGCATTTACTCGGAATTATTTGAATATAAATTTTTTCAAAAGTGATAGAATAATATGATAAATATTTACCTGAGAATGGCATTGAAACATGTATAATATCATTCTGAGGTCCAGCTCCCGCAGGATTCAGGGGAACCTGAAGGGAAAACAGCGTCAGCAGATGATTTAGAGATAGATAAGGAAAGAATGTTGAAGATAAGAAAATAGGGGAGAGAAAGAGGCTGATATTCCTAGGCTTACATAGAGAACCAATAACACTCCAAGACAAGAAGTTTGCCCTGTTCACGGAGGCCACAGGTGCCCTCCCGGTCTCCCGAGGGAGTGAAGACGCAGAACTTCTTCCTGTTCAGGTCTTAGAAACCTGGCCAGATAAGTGAACATAGGGAGCCTCTATGCTCCAAGGGATCCACCTGAAAAAGAGAGGGAGGGAGAGGGAGAAAGAGAGAGAGAGAAAATGATGATGCGGGATAACCAAGCTTCTTTGAGCGAGGCCCATTGCTTTTATTTTCAAAAGGGTCTTTTATACCTTTACTTGTGCATAGAGGGAAATGGAAGATGCAAAGCCATACAGAGTCAGCCCAAACATTACATCTGTTTTGTCTTTATCGAAACCAGGATTTTTTCTGCAAACCTTTCCCATAGACAATGTTGTGTACATTATCTTCTGGCCTTGGAGGCCTGTGAACATTTTATGGCCCTCTTTTGATAAAGGCTGTTCAACCAGAAAACTTATTTTTCCTTGAAATATTTTTTCTTTGTATTTCTAATCTATGTCAGCCTCAGAAAGTATTAAACAAGTTACATTTCTCAGGGAGCAAAGGTGCAGTTAGTTACAAGAAAGAACCAATTAGCTCAAAAGTCTGATGTGGTTAATTTCAAGGCTACACTTGTTTTTCTTACATTCTAACTATGCTAACTAATGCACTTGCAGATGCACAGTGGATAAGAGATATGGGAACTTAGCAACAAGCATTGGCCCAATTATGAAATCTGACACCAGCACTACTCTAATAACTTTTAACTCTTTAAAAAGCTCTGTGTTTTAGGCTTTCAGTGCCTCTCACAGTTGGGAGGCTGTAAATAATCATATGTGTAGCTGCAAGAGTCTGGATATACCTGCCAAGCAAGCTAGAATGCTAACACAGGGGATTTGATTTGAAATATTACTCTCATGTCCAGGAGACAACCTAGCTATAGACCTAAGTTGATTTTCTCCAGAGAAAGGTGGTCGGGGATAGCCCCCTGTTAATGTCAGAGGAGTTGGTGAAAGTCATGAAATAGTAAAACAGACAGATTCTGGTTTGGGGGCTCGAGAAAGCCTAGGGAGCCCCTTGAGTTCTGAAGCCTTGCTTAACAGTTCTTTTCCACATGATCTTGTCATGGGTGGGATCTCCCATGGTGGCTCCCTGCAATATCATATATGAAATGAATCACCAGTACAGGTTCGATGCGTGATACTGGATGCTTGGGGCTAGTGCACTGGGATGACCCAGAGTGATGGTACGGGGAGGGAGGAGGGGGGAGGGCTCAGGATGGGGAAGATGTGTATACTTGTGGTGGATTCATGTTGATGTATGGCAAAACCAATACAATATTGTAAAGTGAAAAAAAAAAAAAAAGAAAAGAAAGAAAGAAAATAGGTACTGAACTTTACAAAATAAAAAGCTCTACATTTAAAGTACATTTTATCTCTTTGGACTTTTATCTCTTTAGTGCCTTGTCATTGTTAATATATAAATTCTTAAACCATAGGAAATTGTCAACGTTCAGCCTGAAAATACACTGAAAATTACACGCTCATTTTGAAACTCTACATTTGAAGTACGATGCAGCATTACAGGATCCTTTCAGGGACTGATTAACAAAATTAAAACTATCTATTCATGTCGTACTATGTCTTTAAAAAATACGTTTAATTTCCAGAAAATTCTGCATGAGAAATAACATTTTCTATAATTTTAAATGCGAATAACAAAGCACTGGAGAAACTTGGGCATTGAAGTGAAAGAACCATTGGGGAATTATTATGTGGCAGGAAACATTGCTGCCACATAGGCCATGTCTTTGAAGGCTTCTTTTAGTGGCTGGTCTCTCAAGAGTGTAGATGTAGCGGTTCAACAAGGGGGCCATAGAGGTACTAAGAAGAGCTACTCCTTTTATTAATTACACCATTTCTTTGGCCAAGGGATTAGAATACATGAATATACAGCTTGCATAGGAGATGGAAATGGCAATCACATGAGAGGAACAAGTAGAGAAGGCCTTTTTTCCTCTGACAAGCAGATGAAATTCTCTACAGTCCTAATAATGTGCATATAGGAAAAAATCACTAATGCCAAGGTGAATAGCAAACTAACAAAAGCAAAGTAAAAATCCCATTACCACTGGAAGTCATGTATCTGAATAAGACAATTGTAAAAGGGGGAAACAGTCACACACAAAATGATCAATGTGAACAAGACAATTGTAAAAGGGGAAAACAGTCACACAAAAAGTGATCCAAAAGCGATTACTGTGCTTCTATTGGAAGCACAGTAATCCAGCTGGAGGAAAAGCATAAGGCATTGGAAGATGGTCAGAAACCTGTCCAGCCAAGCACAGAGCACAAGCAGGCTGCAGAATTTCCTGCTCACAATGGTTGTGTAATGCATGGGCTTGCAGATCACAACATAGTGGTCATAGGACATGGAGGTTAGAATGTGAAATTCAGTCACCCCCATGAAAATAGATAAAAATAATTAGACTACACAATTGTAAGAAATAGTCTTGTCCCTGGTGATAATTGCTCCCAGAAATCTGGGGATGCACACAGTAGTAAAGGAGATTTCTAAGAAAGAGGTTTCAGAAGAAGAAATACATTGGTGTCTGGAGATGGGTGTCCACTCAGGTTGGAGTGATAATAGGTTTCCAGTAACAATACATATGTGATAAATAAAAGAGGAAAATCACAATCTGAAGGTCAGGATCATCAGAAAGGCCTACGAGGACAAACTCTGTGATCACTGTGTGGTTCATTTCTCTGTCTCTTTTTTTCCTTTTTCCTTCTTATAAATATATTTAGGTGGAAAGTGTATTAAAGGGAAAAGATGAAAGATTTAATTCATTGTAATCAATATCATTATCATGAATACACTTCTGAAACATTCTCTATATTCATGCCAATGTTATTTTCTTTTGATTATTTTCTTTGCATTGTACCTTAAAACGTTTGAGTCCTGCTTTATCTACTAGCACTCATTCTAAATCAAGCAGGAGATAATAGGAAATTTTCATACAATAAGTTGTATTATTCAGCGACTATAAATTAAACCAATTCTTGCATTGTCCAATTTATTCAAATAATTGCATTTTTAAAGAAATAATCATATAAATACATTTTTCTGTGATGTATTTATTAGAGGATACCATAACTTGAAAGTGTTTCCCAGATGGCTCAGTGGTAACGAATACACCCGCCAAGCAGGAGATGTGGGTTCAATTTCTAGGTCGAGAAGATCCTCTGGAAAAAAAAAAAGGCAAACCACTCCAGTATTCCTGCCTTCCTAAGTTCAAAATCATGGACAGAGGAACCTGGCGGGCAACAGTACATGGTCGCAAAGAGTGGGCATAACTGAAGTGACTTAGAACACAGTGCTTTGTCTCATTTTAATTTGCATTTCACTGATGACTTATGCTGTGAACATTTTTCATATGCTTGTTTACTACCTGTGTATCTTCTTCGGGGAAGGGTCTGCAAAGGTCTATTGTCCATTTGTTTACTAGGTTGTTAGTTTCCTTATTGCTTAATTTTAAGAATTCTTTGCATATTTTGCATAGCAGTGCTTTGTCAGATGTTTCTTTGCAAACACTTCTCTCATTCTGTGGCTTGCCTTATAATTCTCTCATTATTACCCTTACCAAACAGGAGTTTTAAACTTTAATTATGTTCATTTATGTCATGGATCACACTTTTGTTGTTATTTCTTAAACATTGCTCTACCCAAAGCCACATAGGTTTATTCTATATGATCTGCTTACCTTGCATTTAATGTTTCTTTTCCTAGTTTCCTGAGGTGGCAACCTAGATTTTCAATTTTAGATCTTTCTTCCTTTCTAATATGTTTATTCAATACTATAAATTTCTCTTTTAACACTCTTTTTTGCCATATCCCACAAATTTTGATAAACTGTATTTTCTTTATCATTTCAAAGTATTTAACAATTTATACTCACATTCCTTCCATGTTCCATAGGTTATTTAAAAGCATGTTGTTTAATCTGCATGTATTTGAGGCTTATTTAGTTATTTTTTTGTATATAATTGACTTCTAGTTTAATTCCATTCTAATCTGGTCTTAGAGTAGACACTGTATTATTTCTATTTTTAAAATTTGTTTGGTGTGTCTGATGGCCCAGATTGTGGTCTGTCTTAGTAAATATTCTGTGTGTGCTTGAGAAATACAGATTTTTCTGTTAATTTGTGAATTAACTCCGATGTATGTTAGTTGCTCATTCATGTATGACTCTTTGTGACCCCAAAGACTGTAACCTACCAGGCTCCTTTGTCCATGAGATTTCCCAGGCAAGAATACCAGAGTGGTTTACCATTTCTTCCTCCAGGGCATCTTCCTGACCCAGGGATTGAACCCAGGTCTTCTGCATTGCAGGCAGATTTTTTACCCTCTAGCTACCAGGGACACCCAAAATAGATGTCAATTTTAACCAGTTGGTTGATAACTTTGCTGAGTTCATCTATGTCTTATTGATTTTCTACCTACTGGATATATTCCTTTCTGATAAATAGGTGTTGATGTCTTCAACTGTGATAGTGTGTTTGTCTATCTTTTAGTAATTCTATTAGTTTATGCATCATAGAGTTTGTCTCTTGTTAAGTATTAGGAATAGTCATTAGAAATTTTTAGTTCATCTTGGAGAACTGACCTATTTTCAAAGAGACATTTTATGGAGACCTTTTATTATATGATAAAAGAAAATGTAACATTTATATGCACAATTCATTCCCAGTATTTCAGTCAATAAGCAGTAAAAAAGACTATTCTTCAGAGAAATTGTGACAGGAGATTTAGGAAATCTCTTCCAAAATTTGGCATATTTAGAAAATTTCGCATAGATATTATGCAAAATACTCCATTTGCTTCTAGCCTATTTCTCATGCTCTTCTATCACTTTGGCCATTGTCTGACAAGTTTTCTCTTTCAAGAATGGTACAATTGTTGTAACACATTTATAACCTTCAGAGTATTTTCCTCTTGGCCTTTGTTGGCACTTTGGATTCACTGGCATATTTCCTATGAGCCTGGGGCATATGTTGTGGATAAAACAACATGTGGCTGATACTGGTTAAAACCATTTAGAATCATGTCCATAAAGGACCAAGTAATTCCATATCTTGCATCCATTCACTATTTTTGCTTCCATGGCTACAATGGGAGATGTATTAAATATTATCTATAGACAAAATGATTCCAAATGTATTCAGCATGTGAGGGTGACTTTTAGAAGTGGTGGACTGCTTAACTTAAAACTGAAATGATTGCCAATATATATTTTAATGATTTAACCAACTGATATGATGTATTTGTATGACAAGGAGAGATAAGATTGTGAAGAAAAAGGCAATGAAAGCTTTGTTTTTGTATACTTTACTTTTAATTTAAATAAGCCATCACTTGATGAAGGTAGGAGAGGAGAGTGAAAAAGTTGACTTAAAACTCAACACTCAAAAAACGAAAATCATAGTGACTAGTCCCGTTAAGTAAGTAAGTAAGTTCAGTTGCTCAGTCGTGTCCAACTCTTTGTGATCCCATGAATCGCAGCACGTAGGGCCTCCCTGTCCATCACCATCTCCCGGAGTTCACTCAGACTCACATCCATCGAGTCAGTGATGCTATCCAGCCATCTCATCCTCTGTTGTCCCCTTCTCCTCCTGCCTCCAATCCCTCCCAGCATCAGAGTCTTTTCCAATGAGTCAATTCTTCACATGAGGTGGCCAAAGTACTGGAGTTTCAGCTTTAGCATTGTTCCTTCCAAAGAAATCCCAGGGTTGATCTCCTTCAGAATGGACTGGTTGGATCTCCTTGCAGTCCAAGGGACTCTCAAGAGTCTTCTCCAACACCACAATTCAAAAGCATCAATTCCTCGGCACTCAGCTTTCTTCACAGTCCAACTCTCACATCCATACATGACCACTGGAAAAACCATAGCCTTCACTAGACGGACCTTTGCTGGCAAAGTAATGTCTCTGCTTTTCAACATGCTATCTAGGTTGGTTATGGAAAATAGATGGGGAAACAATGGAAACAGCAACAGACTTTATTTGCTTAGGCTTCAAAATCACTGCACTTGGTAACTGCAGCCACGAAAATAAAAGATGCTTGCTCCTTGGAAGAAAAGCTATGACAAACTTAAGCAGCGTATTAAAAAGCAGAGACATTACTTTGCTGACAACAGTCCATATAGTCAAAAGCTATGTTTTTTCCAGTAGTCCTTTATGGATGTAAGAGTTGGACCACAAAGAAAGCTGAGTGCCCAAGGATTGATGCTTTTGACCTGTGGTGTTGAAGAAGACTCTTGAGAGTCCTTTGGACTACAAGATCAAGCCAGTCAATCCTAAAGGAAATCAATCCTGAATATTTATTGGAAAGACTGATGCTGAAGCTGAAGTTCCAATACTTTGGCCACCTCATTCAAAGAGCTGATCATTAGAAAACATCTTGATGCTGAGAAAAATTGAACATAGGAAGAGAAGGAGACACCAGAGGATGACAGCATCACTTACTCAATGGACATGAGTTTGAGCAAGTTCCGGGAGATGGTGAAGGACAGAGAAGCCTGGCATGCTGCAGTCCATGGGGTTGCAATGAGTCTGATACAACTGAGGGACAGAACAACAACAACAGAGTTATTTCATGAAATATTATACTCATTTTCATAGTGGAAAAATAAACAAACCTAAACCTCAAGAGAGCTGTATTTTTAATGCATTTCTCTCAGAATGCAAAGCCATATAGTGAAACGCATTATAAATTTAAATAAGTACTGATGCCATCTTATTATAACACTTTTTTTTCCTTTTAAAGTTAAAATTATCTTCAAATATAGATACTAGTTAACAAACTGAGACAATCAGGAGATAAATAGAATATCTCTGTGAAAACCTACAAACTTTGAGAGTGATTTTAGGTGATAATTATTTTTCCTCGTTATTCGTATTCATATTGGTTGGTGCTTTGAACTGACCTACTTGATTTGACTCCCATTTTTTATTAGGAAAAATGTAAGGTCATGTTTTCCCCCAGAAGAATAAGAGAAACAGAATTTTGAACTAATTGTAAGATTATTAAAAGGCAATCTTAATGTAATAATCTGAAAATCTAAATTGATTCTTCTTATGAGTTTGTTTCCATTTAGTTATGATGAAGTTCTTACACGATATTAGAAGTCAGCACTCTTGGTAGGAATGCAAACTAGTACAGCCATATGGAGAACAGTGTGGAGATTCCTTAAAAACCTGGAAACAGAACTGCCATACGACCCAGCAATCCCACTGCTGGGCATACACACTGAGGAAAACAGAATGGAAAGAGACACGTGTACACCAATGTTCACCACAGCACTGTTAACAATAGCCAGGACATGTAAGCNAGAAGTCAGCACTCTTGGTAGGAATGCAAACTAGTACAGCCACTATGGAGAACAGTGTGGAGATTCCTTAAAAACCTGGAAATAGAACTGCCTTATGACCCAGGAATCCCACTGCTGGGCATACACACTGAGGAAACCAGAATTGAAAGAGACACGTGTACCCTAATATTCACCACAGCACTGTTAACAATAGCCAGGACATGGAAGCAACCTAGATGTCCATCAGCAGATGAATGGATAAGAGAGCTGTGGTACATATACACAATGGAGTATTACTCAGCCATTAAAAAGAACACATTTGAATCAGTTCTAATGAGGTGGATGAAAGTGGAGACGATTATACAGAGTGAAGTAAGCCAGAAAGAAAAACACCAATACAGTATACTAATACATACACATGGAATTTAGAAAGATGGTAACGATAACCATATATGCGAGACAGCAAAAGAGACACAGATGTATAGAACAGTCTTTTGGACTCTGGGAGAGGGAGAGGGTAGGATGATTTGGGAGAATGGCAATGAAACATGTATAATATCATATAAGAAATGAATCACCAGTCTAGGTTCGATGCAGGATACAAAATGCTTGGGGTTGGTGAACTGGGATGACCCATAGGAATGGTATGGGGACAGGGTGGGATGGGAGCTCCGAATTAGTAACACGTGTACACCCGTGGCAGATTCATGTTGATGTATGGCAAACCAATACAATATTGTAAAGTAATAATAATAATAATAAATAAAATAAAATCTGAATGACAACAACAAGAAAAAGAAGTCAGCAAACGCAGTCAGGAATGGAATAAATCATTCCAGAAAAAAAATTCAAGTTGTTTTAAAATAAAAATTTACCCAAGGTATTAAATTAAACCAATGTTCTGTTGTCTTCTGTGACAAATTAAATTTGCAGAAAAATTAACACCAAAAAATTATGGTCAAGTGAGAGGGAAAGATCAACAATTGGAATGCTGTGCAGTAATTCTGAGGGTGCAACATGCCTTAAGGATAAATATGTTTGCAGCATCATTTAGGACTTCTTAGGAGGCTTAACATAATAGNACTGTAAGGAGATCCAACCAGTCCATCCTAAAGGAGCCCAGTCCTGGGTGTTCATTTGCAGGACTGATGCTGAGGCTGAAACTCCAATAATTTGGCCACCTGATGTGAAGAGCTGACTCATTGGAAAAAACTCTGATGCTGGGAAAGATTGAGGGCAGGAAGAGAAGGGGACGACAGAGGATGAGATCGTTGGATGGCGTCACTGACTTGATGGACATGGGTTTGTGTGAAGTCTTGGAGTTGGTGATGGACAGGGACACCTGGAGTGCTGTGGTTCATGGGGTCACAAAGAGCCAGACACGACTGAGCAAGTGAACTGAACTGAACTGATACATATGTCATCATAACAATTTTGATGACTCCTTCTACCACTCAGAAGACAAAGGCCTTTCCACATGTTCTTCCTACATGATTGCCATCTCCATCTCTTATGCCAGCTGCATTTTCATGTACATGAATCCATCAGCAAAGGACAGGGTTTCTTTGAGCAAGGGAGTAGCTGTGCAAAATATCTCAATTGTCCCCATGCTAAACCCATTCATCTATATCCTAGGAATCAGCAAGTCAAGAGAGCCTTCATGGACATGGCAAGGAAGAATGTACTTTTCTCAAGGAAATGAAAAAATAAAAGTCCTATTTCATAAATTAGAGGCATAACAAAATGCAATTAAATAAAACTCAGAATTTTTCAAAATCTATTAATTTTCATATTGTCTCTGGAGTTATTTTTCATTACTCATAATTTCATTGACAGCAGCTTTGCAAGCATATTGTATACATTTTTTTTTCTATTCGAATTCCCATCCTTCTCTCATTCACTTACCTTCCTTTTGACTTAGCTTTTCATTCTGTGCTTCCTGGTTGGTGCCAGGGGTAAAGAGTTTGCCTGCCAATGCAGGAGATGCAAGAGACACAGGTTTGATCCCTGGGTGGGGAAGACACTTTGGAGGAGGAAATGGCAGCACGCTCCAGTATTCTTGCCTGGAAAGTTCTATGAACAGAGGATCCTGATGGGCTACAGTCCATGCTTCACAAAGACCTGGCATGACTGCAGCTACACACACGTGTTCCACTCTGTAACTATGAAACTGCCATTTCCTTCTTTGAAACTTATAAAATTCCATTTCTTCCACAGTATTTTTTTGGGAAATTGCATTCAGATAAAAAGAGGCAGAGCAAGAATGCACAGGAGAGATTTCTTTCTAGAAATTCAGCAAACAGTAAACAATGCTAAACACTATTTTTAACTTACTATACAAGACCTTGAGCATAATCTGACCATCTTATTAGAGTATTACATATATTATTCTCTCCTACAATGGCCTACTTTGTAATTATGTGAAAAACAGCACAACTAAAAAATTAATGGAATTATAGTTTCTTGAGAAATCAAAAATCTTCTATTACCCAACTTAAAATCTACTCTGCCACTTAATTTATCAATATGAGAATAATTATGAATATATACTTTCAAGAAAACTGTGCAATTGCCCCTCTTTGGGGGAACACTTTAAGTAACACATAACAATTTCTAATAAAAGCCTGAAGAATTAAAAATTATTGGAAACCATATATAACTACATTTGCTATAATCAGTTTTATATTTAAATTAATGCTTGAAGTTAAGCTGATTTTTTTAAATTAATCAATAGTTGACAGCTTTTACAACTTTCTTATATTAGTGGTTATTTTGAGTTAATATCATACACATATAATGCATTCAATTACCTAATTAAATGACAAACTTAATTAATAGGGATAAAGATGCTGACACTGGCAAAATTTTACTGTATATAAATTTGAACTTTTCTTTTGTTAAAAATTTGTATGTTCACTCTGCCTTAAGCATTATAATGATTAGAATTTAGAAGATGATTATGCAAGATCATGCAACACTGGCACTAAGTTATTTTCTTTTCTTGCTTTTCCATGAAGCCAAAATTTTATATAATACCGAATGCTACCCAGGCTCAACTTACATTTTCTAACCTTTTTTCTATTATGACTGTAATCCTAATTCAGTGAGCCACGTTATTCCTGATATGCATACACTGTACTCAGTTGAAAGCTGAGATCCATACTTGCTGAAAAACAAAGAAAACAAATTTTAACATTACTAAAGCGTTTTCCAGTTTGGAAAGAGTCATGGAGCTACTATCTCCTACCTTCTTGTTGAATCAATAATTTCTACAGTTAATTGGAAATATTTGAAAATAGAAGTTTTGAATTGATTGATGATGTGGGTTCTTGATACCTAAATAAAAATATACCATAAACTAGCGAGTTATAGTTCCAGGAATTAAAAGAACTGTAAATTTTATTACAAAAGATATGAATGGGTTTATGTTGATATCAAATAATGTAACTCTCCAACTGTACACAAACTCTTTAGTGGTTATTATAAAGGTTTCAGTCAGTGTAAACATTTTAATTATCAGTATCGGAAGTCAACACAATTTGTGCATAAAGGGCACTATATTAATAATTTAGAATTTGCAGACCATAGTGTCCCTGATGAAATTATTCAGTTCTCCCTCTCTGTCATACAAATGCAGCTATAAACCATATGTGAATGAAAGGGCTCAGGTGTGCCCAATTAAACTTTTAACACAAATATGTGGTGGGCCAACTGTGACCCATGGCAACAGTTTTTCCATAAACATTGGCTAGTATATTATTTCTTATTTAATATAAGTTAATTTGACTAAAATTTGAAAATCCAATAAAAGATATAAGATTTCCCAATTTAACAGCAAATGTCTTTATTTATTTATTAAG
>SJYX01021676.1:0-14028 GCA_006410675.1 Oreotragus oreotragus
ATTAAACATTAAACAGAAGGCACAAATTAATAATTGTGCTATTATATAGCACAGATTTAGGCACTATCAGTTTTTTTCCTGAAATTCATTTATGTATAATCTTTTTTTGAGGGTACTGAACACAATTTCCTGGCAAGCCGCTCATGATACAAATTGTAAAAACACAGGTACCTAAGTGATTTAGATTGACAACACAGAATTATTTGATAATAAATATCAATTTTTGGAGGTCTTATACCAAAATTGACCATGGGACAAACTTGAAAAAACTTATGCACTGAGATACATGAGCCAGAAACAAATAAAAAGTAACGAATTCCTTAAAGAAAAAAACTGAACATAACAACAAAGTGCCCTAAAGAAAAAAAAAACACTGATTATTAATTCTGCAAAATTTGCTAAATATCCCAACTAAAGTCTAGTATTTACTGAGTCTTGAATACAATAAATATACATTGTAGTCACTTCAAACTGCCTTCAGGATCATATTACAAAGCTATTATTCTTAACATAATCAAGTCTCCATTTTAATCAAAAACATGATTTCCCAGCTAATTATATAATTAGATATACTTCACTATAAAGATATATATTTAATCAAAATCAAGTTAATCTCGAAAAGGCAAAATTCTGTCAATTCTGAAGATATCCACAACAATAGGATAGAGGCTAAAAAACTGATTTCAAACAGAAGTATTTTAAGTTTTCAGCAAAAACTACTAAGGTTAATACTGTACAAATTATAAATATGAATTACCCTTGGTCTCAAATGCATCTAGATACACAAATTCTACCACAATATATGAAAATCTGTCCTATGGTATAATCTTATAAGCATAATACTGAGAAAAGAAGCCATGTACAAAAAATTTTTATATAATACAATCCCATGGATTGAAAGTTTGAAAAAGAAACAGGCAAAATTATTTCTATTGTCAAGGCGCGCATAAATGAAACGAAGAACTATCCGGAAATAAGGAGATGTGGTTTAGAATTCAGTCAGAATAATGAACAGGAAGATGGAGGCGGAATCTCTAAGAATGGGAAGAGGTGGAGGGCCAGGGGTAAGAAGTACTGGCATTTTGGTACTCCTCGAGCCAATGGATGCTCACATAAACTTTTGCTTTTAATAATTTTTTTCAACTACACATTTGTATTCTACATATTTTTCTGAATTTGTCAGTTTACAATTTAAACCAAAGAAAAGGGGAAAGAAAAAAGGAAATAAAGCCATCAGTGAGCTAACAGTATACTAGTGGCTTCCCAAAACCTTGCTTGGAATTGACCAAGTATGTCTCTAAAGTTAACAGTTCCAGGCGGCCACTTAATTTCTCAGTCTCCCAACTGCGGCAGAGGTATCCATTCCTCTAGAAGACAGGTTGGATGGTTCAGTTCTGAGAGTCATTCCTGAAAGCTCACTCCCAATACCTTTACTTCTCCCATCTCTTCCAAAGATTTGTAGGCACTTAATCCCTTTTTATGTGCGATATCTTGATTAGTTTCCTTTTTCAGAATATGAACCCTAACTAATGCACTTCATCAAGAAAGGTTCGAGGAAAAAAAAAAAAAAAGAACTGGAATTCCCAACATAAAGTTATTAGCAGTAACGAAGCAGAGGAGCTAGTCACTGACCATCAAATTAACCTGATACTCATCTGTCATTTCCAACAGGTTTCTTAGCACCAACATAAAAACTAAATCTTTATTTACCACTTTTAATAAATTGGTTTTTAATTTTTATAAAACCAAAAGGGGTGGTGAGGAAGGGAAAAGTTTAGAGGCATGGAGAAGAATGAAGAACAGAGGTTTCGTTACCTGGAGTCTCGTGTTCATTTCCAAGAAATAAAAATTCTTTTTTGAGTCCACAAGGAATTCTACGGTTCCAGCAGAAGAATAATTCACTGCTTTGGCAAGGGCAACGGCTTGTTCTCCCATTGCTCTTCGAGTCTCAGAATCTAGAAAAATGCTGCAAATATACACAGTGACCACCTACATTTTGAACAAAAACTAAGAATCTTTTGTGTGCATTAATTATCTTTAAGTTTACTCAGATATCATCATCTGTGTCAACTCAAGATTTCAAGGTATATGCTTTATATATGCTTAGAATATATGCTTACGGTTAATGAAGCATAACAGGTTGAAATAAATCAACTTCAAATTTTTATACAAAACTAACATCTGAACCAGTCAATCCTAAAGGAAATCAGTCCTGAATATTCATTGGAAGGACTGATGTTGAAGCTCCAATACTTTGGCCCCCTAATGCAAAGAACTAACTCACTGGAAAAGACCCTGATGCTGGGAAAGATTGAAGGCAGGAGGAGAAGGGGACGATAGAGGATGAGATGGTTGGACGGCGTCACCTACTCAATGGACATGAGTTTGAGCAAACTCCAGGAGTTGGTGATGGACAGGGAAGCCTGGTGTGCTGCAGTCCATGGGGTCACAAGACTGAACTGAACAGCTGAACTTTTCACATCATACTGCAACCTTAATCAATCTATAAAATATACAGCTGCTTTAGCAAAACTAGTTGTTTACAACTAGTAAAATTTTACACATATATTCAGAATTTCTCCAAGTAAGATTGGAAGATGTGCTTTATGGAGAAAAGGTGTCAGGTGATATTGCTTCAAGCAAGTATTACAATGCTGCTCACCAAGATGGTGAGTGCAACATTAATGAGTCAACAATATGCATAAAATAAGGTGTCTTTCAACAGAAACACATACAAAACAAGATTATGCATTAATCGGTTGACGAAAATGTTCTGATTCGAGGGTCACAGAAACTTAACTCTGTATTTCCTGTGAGAGTAACACTTCAGTATTGTGACTTTATAAAACATAACTACCACAAATAATAAGAATCAACAGTACATCTAACAAATCCTCACAATCAAGAAGCACCTTCCAACAGACAAATAAAGGGTTTCAATGAACTCTGAAAAGAATATTATCAGATCATTTCCACATTTTCATATACTTTGTTTCTATGAAAGGCTCTGAGAAACAAAACACTGACTATTTTTCTATCTGTGGATTAAAATTAGTCTCAAATGTATAAGATTTAGATGATATTTTATAAACATTTTATTATGGGCGAGCATAATAAACATTTTATTATGGAAGAGCATAATGAACTTTTTATTATGGAAGAGCATAATGAACTTTTTATTATGGAAGAGCATAATGAACTTGAGCTTTCCTGGTGGCTCAGGTGGTAAAGAATTCATCAGCAATGCAGGAGACCTGGGCTCCATCCCTGGGCTGGGAAGATTCCCTGGAGGAAGACATGGCAACCCACTCCAATATTCTTGTCTGCAGAATCCCATGGACAGAGGAGTCTGGCACCTACGGTCCATGGCATCGCAAAGAGTCGGGAGATGACTGAGCGACTAAGCACATAACCAGCTTGCACGTATCTATTTGCCATATGTAACAATTATTACTTTACAGCCATTCCCGTCCTATCTAATGGCATGCCTACTTTTCTACCAGCCTCGCATCTTTTTTTTCATTTTAAAGCAAATACCAAATTAGGCATCACTTCTTCCATAAAAATTTCCCTATCTATTTCTATAAGTACTTTCGTAACAATCACACCTTAAACATTAACAAGAACTCTTTAATAGCTTTAATATCTATATTAGTATTCAAATTTCCTAGATTATCTCATTAATTTTTTTATAGCTGATCTCTTTGAATCAGAATCCAAATAAGTTCTAGCCACTGCATTTTACATCTCTGTGATTCTTTTAATTTGTAATGTCCTCTTCACTTTCTTTAAGCCAAAAATCTGATCATTTTCCTGTCTCATTCAGGCATAGATGACATTTCAACAATAACTGGATGACAGAATTAACACAACCAAAAAAAAAGGAAAGTACAGCTAAAGATTAACATCATAACATCTGGATAATCGCAAGCACAGCTGAGTAAAACTACTTTTGACCTGTCTGATCCTGCTCATTCCCTTGTCATAAACTCTCCTAGTGATCATCAGAGCTGCAGACAAGCTCATCACTGTGCTCAAAGCCCAGAGGTAGAGACTTCCCTGGTGATCCAGTGATAAAGAATCTGCCTTGCGATGCAGAGGACATGAGTTTGATCCCTGGTCAGGGAACTAAGATCCCACATGCCACGGGACAACTAATAGATATTACTATTACTGTTAAAGTAATTTCCGCTCTATTAAATAGTTTTTATTACAATGGGAAAGAATCATAAAAAATACAGAAAATCAGACTACTCTGTATTTTCCTCAGGAGAAGCGCTTACCTTGGTGCTTCCTCCACCACTTTCTGATTTCTTCTCTGAATTGAGCACTCTCTTTCATTGAGCCACAAGGCATTCCCATGTTTATCACCTAAAACCTGAAAAAGCAATAATACCACTTGAAAAATTATACAGCCATATCCACAGCACACATGCCCAGTTAACATTTCTCCATGTAACATCCCCTGGTTTTCAATACTCCGACCTCCTAAAGCATAAGACACCACTCAAATACAGTATCCTTTTGGCTGACACCAGTGCAAGAAAATTTTATCATCTACCACTCCAAAACTCAATGGAACATTTTTATTAAAAAGACGTGAGGAAAAAATTTTTCATGTTACATTTCCAATACACAGGGTAAAATATTAGAACCAACTGTACAAATTTGTGAAGGATACGAAGCATCAGTGAAGGGACTACATCTTAGATTTCAGTGGCACTTGGGAGACCACGGTGCCATGTCAAACATCTACTTGTTGTTAGTACAACAATGTCTGTTGATCAGAAAATGCTATTTCATTTACAACCGATATGCAGTCTATTACTTTATACACCGATATTTTTACTGTCTTATTTTTGTTATAAAAAACTGGTAAAAAGTTTGAGGTTAGTATATACCATTATGGTTTTTCCCATTTGTGATAATGAAAAATAAATTGGAGCTTTTCATTTTAATATTTATATATTTATTATTTGACTGTGCTGCGTCTTAGCCGCAGCATGTGGGATCTAGTTCCCTAAGCAGGGATCAAACCCAGGCCCCCTGCATTGCAAGCTTGGAGTCTTAGCCACTGGAACACCAGGGAAGTCCCTAGAGTTTTTAATTGTAATAAAAATATTAAAATACTGAATGAGACATACTTTTATTTAAAAAAACAACAAATACCATTTATCTGAAATTCAAATTTAACATGTATTTCCTTAGGTAAATCTGGCAACCCTAAAACATGCTTTTTGTCCATGTTTTTCACATGGAAAAAAAAAAAACCAGTCCTGGGTGTTCATTGGAAGGACTGATACTGAACCTGAAACTCCAATACTTTGGCCACATCATGCAAAGAGCTGATTCATTGGAAAAGACCCTGATGCTGGGAAGGATTGGGGGCAGGAGGAGAAGGGGATGACAGAGGATGAGATGGCTGGATGGCATCACTGACTCGATGGATGTGAGTCTGAGTGAACTCCAGGAGCTGGTGATGGACAGGGAGGCCTGGCGTGCTGCGATTCATAGGGTCACAAAGAGTCGGACACGACTGAGCGACTGAACTGAACTGAATCAATTTTCATGATTAAGGAGTAGACATATATTACTGAATGCATATATTTAAGCTAATGGAGATAAAAACTATTCTAGAAGCAAAAAGACTAGGCACTAATTTAAACTCTAAATAGCTATGTAATCTCTCTGGGCAAGTCACTCTGTTTCTTCATGCGTCATTAATAGTAGATATCATCTTAATATTTTATATGGCTCCTGGAAACATTGAAAAGATTGTGATTTAACAATATATTAAACAATACAATGAACAGCTCATACATGACTGCATAATTAATTTTTAGGAATTTAAACCTATCCAAACCTCAAGAATTCTTCCAAAGGAAAACATTACAGTAATGAAATGCCAATAAGTTGGAATTTTATTTCTAAGACTCAAAAGTGACCACAGAACTACATCCAGAAATATTTTTAAATGTTAAATTTATTCTACCTTTTCTTACTCTAATTGATGTAGAAGTGAAAGTAAACTTAGCCTCCAAGAAATAAAGTGACAACAATCGAGAATTCTCAGAAACATTTTCAACTGTAAAATATTAGATTCAAATATACATAAATGATCTACTTTTGTTTTCATTTTCGTCACAGAGTCAAGCTTGCTTTTCTCTGAAGTCTGTGCACAGTTTTTCCTCTGGCCACGCCATGTGGCTTTTGGGATCTTAGTTCCCTGCCCAGGAACGGAAGGAACCTGGGCCACAGCAGGGAAAGCCAGGGGTCCTGACCACTGGACTACCAGAGAATTCCACTAAACAAATTAAGAGACGAAGTAACCGGACAACATTATATTTAAAAAAAAAAAAAAAAAAAGGCTTGTAAGGGAAGCTAACGCTCAAGGCATCATGAGGTTTTTAAAATATCCATATCACCCTTTACAGACACATGTGATAATGATTACAATTATAAAATGATCTCCCAGGTATCTAACTTATTAGGAAAAGCTTCATGGTTAATAGACCGCTTCACGTAATGCAAGTCTTTCAGCATCCATGGACCCAGCCCATAAAATGCCAGCAGCACCCTGGTTTCAACGGAGCAGTGCCATTCCTACTGTAAGCACAGAGATTCAGCATGACAAAGAACAAAGTATGCGATAGCTCATTGAGAAAATAATACTACATATATATGTATTCATTGACTATGGCAGGATATTCAAAAAACAGTAACAGTGTCAGCTTCCAGGGATGGAAACCAGGGGGCTTGGAGACAAGAGTGAAAGAAGACTTACTTTCTGTTGAATACCCTTTATCGTGTGCACATGCTATCTAATAGTGATTAAAATGAAGAAGGTAAGTTAAAAAAAAAAAAAAAAGCAACTCCCCAGTGCAGATCAGATCTGGGAAACACCTGAGCTGCCTATTTAAGTTACCAGGAGGCACTTTCACCTATGTTAAAAAAAAATCAGCATAAATATATACCATGGTTAATTAGAATAAGCTAAAAGCTGACGTAGAAATATATTTAACACAACAAACATTTATTATCAGTAAAAAAAAAAGTGATACTTTTTAGTGTGGAAAAAGTGAGATGGCTAAAGGTAATATGGCTTAAGTGGTCTTCTGATAGCACAAATAAGTGCTGGATGGGGAATACAGAGAAGGGGAAAATCTATTTTGCCTCTAGGATCTTACAGGAAGGACAGCTCAAATATTAATATCTCCCCGAAATTACAGACTCCAATATCCAGTAGTCTACTCAAACCCACATTTTGGTATCTGATGGGTATCTCAGCCTTCATCTGTTAACCTTCATACCCTGATTTCCTCCCCGAAATATACACCTCTCACAGTCTTTCCCATCTCAGTAAAAGATAGTCCCATTCTTATCATTTCTTGAGCCAAAAGCCTGAAACTATCTATGATGCCTAATTTTTCTTATATAACAGATCAATCTTTTAGAAATTCTAGTCTGCATTCACAAAACACCCTGAATTCGATCACCACTCACCACCTCCACCACATGCTGGCCCAAAGAACTACCCTCTCACACTAGAATTAGTATAAAAATCTTAAGGACTCATAAACAAAACAGATACAGACCCCTCAACATTCAATCATTTTTAAAAAGTCAAATTTGAAAGTGGGAGGGGGGGGAGGACCACGGATGAGACTTGAGTGGTCACTTCAGAAAATATGATATCCAGTTTTGGTTAATCAACTTAAAAAAAAAAACACATGTTCAACATCAATATTCATTAGGTGCCGGGAGCCAGCACAGCAGATCCCACCCATGGCAAAGGTCATGTGGAAGAGAACTGTTAAGCAAGGCTTCAGGACTCAAGGGGCTCCCCAGGCTTTCTCAAGCATCTACCCCAAAACCAGAATCTGTCTGTTTTACTATTTCATGACTTTCATCAACTCCTCTGACATTAACAGGGGGCTATCCCTAACCACCTTTCTCTGGAGAAAATCAACTTAGGGCTACAGCTAATAAGTCTCCTGGACATGAGAGGAATATTCCTTTTTTTTTTTTTTTTTTGAGAGGAATATTTCAAATCAAACCCCCTCTGTTAGCATTCTAGCTTGCTTGGCAGGTATATCCAGGCTCTTGCAGCTACGCATACGATTATTTACAGCCTCCCAACTGTGAGAGGCACGGAAAGCCTGAAACACAGAGCCTTTCAAAGAGTTAAAAGTTATTAGAGTAGTGCTGGTGTAGGATTTCATTGTTGCTAAGTTCCCATATCTCTTATCCACTGTGCACCTGGGAACGCATTAGTTAACATAGTTGGAAAGTAAGAAAAACAAGTGTAGCCTTGAAATTAACCACATCAGACCTTTGAGCTAATTGGTTCTTTCTTGTAACTCACTGCACCTTTGCTCTGTTTAGCATTTTCTGAGGCTGACATAGATTAGAAATATAAAGAAAAAACACTTTGAGGGAAAATAAGTTTTCTGGTTGAGCAGCCTTTATCAAAAGAGGTTCATAAAATGTTCACAGGATTCTAAGGCCAGAAGATACTGTACACAAAATCATTTGTGGGAAAGGCAGGCAGAAAAAAAACCTGGTTTCGATAAGGGCAAAACTGCTGGAATGTTTGGGCTGACTCTGTATGACCTTGCATCTTTCATTTCCCTCTATGTATAAGGCAAGGTATAAAAGTACCTTTTGAAAAATAAAGCTTTTGGGCCTCACTCACCGAAGCAGCTTGGTCTCCCTGTGTCAATCATTCTCTCTCTCCCCCTCCCTCTCTTTTTCAGGCTGAACCCTTGGAGCATAGAGGCTCCCTGCGTTCACTTATCTGCCCGGGTTTCTAAGACCTGAACAGGAAGACGTTCTGCGTCTTCACTACCTCGGGAGACCAGGAGGGCACCTGTGGCCTTCGTGAACAGGGCAAACTTCTTGTCTCAGAGTTTTATTGGCTTTCTATGTAAACCAAGGAATATCAGCCTCTTTCTCTCCTCTATTTTCTTATCTTCGACATTCTTTCCTTATCTCTCTCTAAATCAATCGCCAAAGCTGTTTCTCCTTCGGGTTTCCCTGGATCCTGCGGGGGCTAGACCCCGGCAATTAGGGAAATGCAAATTAAAACCGAGATACTATGACACGTCCACCAAAATGGCAAGACATTAAAAAACTGAGAACATCAACTGTTGGGAAAGATGGCTGAACTGGGAACTTCCTGTGAACAGTTCTATGAAGACCTACAAGACCTTCTAGAACTAACACCCAAATAAAGATGTTCTTCTCATTATAAGGGAGAGGAATGCAAAAGCAGGAAGTCAAGAAATACCTGGAGTAACGGCAAATTTGCTCTTGAAGTATACAACGAAGCAGGGCAAAGGCTAACAGAGTTTTGCCAAGAGAACGCACTGGTCATAGCAAACACCTTCTTCCAACAACACAAGAGAAGACTCCACACAGGGATATCACCAGATGGTCAACACCGAAATCAGACTGACTATATTCTTTGCAGCCAAAGATGGAGAAGCTCTATATAGTCAGCAAAAACAAGACCAGGAGCTGACTGTGGCTCAGATCATGAACTCCTTATTACCAAATTCAGACTTAAATTGAAGAAAGCAGGGAAAAACACTAGGCCATTCAGGTATGACCTAAATCAAATCCTTTACAATTATACAGTGTAAGTGAGAAATAGATTCAAGGGATAAGATTCAAGGGATAGTTCATCAGGCACTCGTGCCTGATGAACTATGGACAGAGGTTCATGACACTGTACAGGAGACAGGGATCAAGACCATCTCCATGGAAAAGAAATGCAAAAAAGCAAAATGGCTATCTGAGGAAGCCTTACAAATAGCTGTGAAAATAAGGGAAGCTAAAGGCAAAAGAGAAAAGGAAAGATATACCCATTTGAATGCAGAGTGCCAAAGAATAGCAAGGAGAGATAAGAAAGCCTTCCTCAGTGATCAATGCAAAGAAAGAGAAAAACAATAGAATGGGAAAGACTAGAGATCTCTTTGGAGAAGGCAATGGCACCCCACTCCAGTACACTTGCCTGGAAAACCACATGGACGGAGGAGCCTGGTAGGCTGAAGTCCATGGGGTCACTAAGAGTCGGACACGACTGAGTGGCTTCACTTTCACTTTTCACTTTCATGCATTGGAGAAGGAAATGGCAACCCACTCCAGTGTTCTTGCCTGGAGAATCCCAGGGATGGCAGAGCCTGGTGGGCTGCCGTCTATGGGGTCACACAGAGTCGGACACAACTGAAGCGACTTAGCAGCAGCAGCAGAGATCTCTTCAAGAAAATTAGACACCAAAGGAACATTTCATACAAAGATGGGCACAATAAAAGACAGGTCATTCACAATCACCCAAAAATTTAAGAGAGGATGTATTTCTAATAGGACTAAGTAATATTATTTTAAAGTCATAATGATTTGAAAGTATCTTAAAATGTACCAACCTGGATTTCTATATGACGGGGGTTATCAATAAATTTTTCTATTAGTAGCCTATCATCACCAAAACTAGAAGCAGCCTCTTGAGATGAAAATCGAAAACCATCCCTATGAAGAAAAACAAAAGAGTCACATGAACACAAAACAAACGCAGCCCTTGATATAAAGAAAACTAAATAAAGGTTTATTTTTGCATACTTCCGAGCAAAGCAGAGAGAAATATACTTAACATACAAATAACTCAAGTAATTTTGACTGAACAACAAGTCTTCCACGTACTAGTACTGTGACTCTGGGTAAATGCTTTAATTTCCCTGATCTTAGATTTTTATAGAAAGAGGAATACCAAATACTTATGTCACCAACTGCTTTAAAAAAAGAGACATTTTAATAAGCCATCAAAGCATGTAAAATTTCATTTCTTTGACCTTAATATATCTCAATTCCACTAATAAAAATATATAAAAATGCATACCCATTTGACTCAAAAGTGAGACAGTGCACACAAAAATGTAAGGAACACAAGCAACTGCACAGCTGGGGCAAAACCACAGCAAATAAACTCAGTAAGAACAGGAGAAGAAAGTCCTCAAGAACATTTCCAAATATTTTAAGTACACAACTTTGAATGGTCCCCCACACGTCCATATAGATCATTATTATTTTTACCTTCTTTAAAATTGCTCAAAAATACTCAACAAAAGAGAACAGCTTGATTTTTTAAATAAAAACATGAATTTGAATATTGTTATACATTTATTTCCAAACTACAATAACTTAAACATTATTAATATTTTTAAAATATGCTTAGTAAAGTCACACACTTTGACATGAGTTCATTCAGTCTATTAAAAACTCAGACTTGCTTACTTAAAACTAATTGAGAATCTTATGTTCCATTCATCAATNACATTTATTTCCAAACTACAATAACTTAAACATTATTAATATTTTTAAAATATGCTTAGTAAAGTCACACACTTTGACATGAGTTCATTCAGTCTATTAAAAACTCAGACTTGCTTACTTAAAACTAATTGAGAATCTTATGTTCCATTCATCAATATATACAGAATATAAGCTTTAATTCCTTTTACATGTAATTAAAAGTTTCTTACACTTCAAATACCTGTATTTAATGTTCAACATTAAAATTCTTTTAATCCTTTCATTTGCAAACACTTCATCTGGCAATATTAGAAATAACTATCTCATTTGTGTGCTTGAAAAATACAACATTGCAAATAAACACTGATTTCAAAACATATTGCAAATATTTCTGTCTCTCAGTGGTCTCAGAGAAAAAGTGTCATGCTTTCTTAGGCCTCCATTATTTTCACGATTTAAGGGAATGGAGTTTAGATCTCAGGAGACTAAAAACCTCAAAGAAACTAAAGCATGATGAATCATTGTTTTCAATATCATATAACCAACTTCTTATTAGGTGGGATACAATGATTCACAAAGGAAAAACATAATACTTTACAGTTTGTCTCTGCTCTAATGATTTTGAGTTTTTATTTTGCTTTGAAATCACAAATTCCAAAAGTAAAAAATCAAAGTCTCCCAAATAAAGTATCAAGTTTCAGAGCATTACCAAAATGTTTTAGAATTCATAGAAAATTGCATTTAGATCATTTGTACCACTCAGTAATACATTCATTCTGTTAGGGGAAGCACACTGATTGAAACTGCCCACCCTGGCCAGGCACCATAGTAGCTATTTGCATGAGCTGTTTTATGACAGGAGATCCTGATAAGGAATACGGAACTAATAAGCCACCACCAACCGGAAGAGTTCGGGAAAGGACACCATGTGTCCGTCCACTTCCCAGAATCCCTCTCGCTAGCATACGTCTTGGCTGAGCGATGCGTGCAACACCAGAAAAGAATCTGANATGACAGGAGATCCTGATAAGGAATACGGAACTAATAAGCCACCACCAACCGGAAGAGTTCGGGAAAGGACACCATGTGTCCGTCCACTTCCCAGAATCCCTCTCGCTAGCATACGTCTTGGCTGAGCGATGCGTGCAACACCAGAAAAGAATCTGAATTAGAATGACTGGCCAAAGACCACCCGGAAACTAATCCCATCACCATAAAACCCGAGACTGTGAGCCGTGTGGCAGAGCAGTTCTCCGAGGTTCCCTTCCCCTGCTGCTCTCCACCCGGTGCCCTTTCCCAATAAAATCTCTTGCTTTGTCAGCACATGTCTCCTCGGACAATTCATTTCTGAGCGTTAGACAAGAGCCCAGATTCGGGCCCTGGAAGGGGTCCCCCTTCCTGCAACAATTCCATAAATACTAACAGTGAAATTGAGTCTGGTGCACATATTATATATGTGATAGAAGTAAAAAAATAAAACATAAACTGCCCTCACAACACCTGAAATCACATAGGGGTACTCCAAAATGTAGAGAGGATTAATTTTCCATTCATGCCACAACATTTCATTTAAATTGGTGTAAAGAAAAGGAAGCCAGAGATTGCGAAAATATATGAATTTATTTTCAATAACCTCCATGTCTCTCACTCTAATTTAACATGTTGTGGTTGTTCAGTCGCCAAGTTGTGTCCAGTTCTTTGCGACCCCATGGACTGCAGCACGCCATAGCCAACACTAAACTTTTAAAAAAATCTTTTGGATGTTCTAAAACTTCTAAGTATAGGTAGATGATACTTCCCTGAAGATGTTACAAAAGAGACCCACTTCTTAGGATAATAAACAGCTACTAAATTTTCTGAGGAATGTTAAAATTTTTGTGGAATATGTGAAAATTTTCTTCCTCAAGTTAGAAGAAAGGAACAACAGCTCAGTTCAGTTCAGTCACTCAGTCGTGTCTGACTCTTTGCGACCCCATGAATCGCAGCACGCCAGATTTTTTTTTTTTTTTTTTACAAACAAAAACAATTTATTTGACAGTGCTAGGTCTTTGTTGTGGTACTCAGAATTGTCAATCTTTGTGGCGGTATGCGGGACTTTTACTTGCAGCATGTGGGATCTTTAGTTGCACCATCTGTGATTTAGTCCCCTGACAGGGATGAAACCTAAGCACCCTGCTTGAGAGCACAGAGTGTTTGCCACTGGACCACTAGAAAAGTTCTGAATCACCAGTGTTCTTAATGATATCTAGGATGGTGAATCTTTTCCAGAAGGATTTCAATTTACTTTGCCCAGATCCATCAGAGAAGTCAGCATCGATGGCAGCTATAGATTTATGAAATGTATTGCTTAAAGAATAAGACTTGAAAGTCAAAATGACTCTTTGATTTATAGGCTGCAGAATGGATATTGTGTTAGCAGGTGTGAAAACAACATGAATCTTGTTGTGCATCTCCATCAGAGCTCTTGGATGGGATGACCAAGTGCATTGTGGAAAAGCAGTAATATTTTAAAAAGAATCTTTTTCTGAGCAGTTAGTCTCAACAGTGGGCTTAAAATACTCAGTAAATAGATGGGGAAATAGTGGAAACAGTGTCAGACTTTATTTTTTGGGGCTCCAAAATCACTGCAGATGGTGACTGCAGCCATGAAATTAAAAGACACTTATTCCTTGGAAGAAAAGTTATGACCAACCTAGATAGTATATTCAAAAGCAGAGA
>SJYX01021676.1:19538-31400 GCA_006410675.1 Oreotragus oreotragus
CCCTTATGATTATACAGTGGAAGTGAGAAATAGATTTAAGGGCCTAGATCTGATAGACAGAGTTCCTGATGAACTATGGAATGAGGTTCGTGACATTGTACAGGAGACAGGGATCAAGACCATCCCCATGGAAAAGAAATGCAAAAAAGCAAAATGGCTGTCTGGAGAAGCCTTACAAATAGCACTGAAAAGAAGAGAGGGGAAAAGCAAAGGAGAAAAGAAAAGATATAAGCATCTGAATGCAGAGTTCCAAAGAACAGCAAGAAGAGATAAGAAAGCCTTCTTCAGCAATCAATGCAAAGGGATAGAGGAAAACAACAGAATGGGAAAGACTAGAGATATCTTCAAGAGAATTGGAGATACCAAGGGAACATTTCATGCAAAGATGGGCTTGATAAAGGACAGAAATGGTATGGACCTAACAGAAGCAGAAGATATTAAGAAGAGGTGGCAGGAATACACAGAAGAACTGTACAGAAAAGATCTTCCCGACCCATATAATCATGAGGAACAACAGCTGGTGACTCCAAAAGACAATATATGGGTGTTTTCTGGACTGTTCCCTCAATTTTTCCAAAGTTCTTATTTTTCCAAATTAACAGAGGTTACAGAGCAAATTTTTTAAATGAGTAAGTTTTTAAATGATATATCACTATATCAAATAATGTCATACTTTTGTTAATCTCAATAGAGTTTTAGAGGTGGCTTATTTATCAAGTTGAAGGGAATAATTTTAGCTAAGAAAGTGTTTATGTACATACTTTTACTAATTATATGAAAATATTTTGAAACAATGTGCCATTTACTAGCCAAGAAAGGGTTAACTTATTTACCAAAGAGGCCCAATATAAGAATAGATATGGTGATTTCTGAAGACACTGAATTCTAAATTAAAATCTACTGGTTAAAAACCAAATCCACTGGTGAATATCCACTGGTTAAAATCACTGACTGCCAGGAAACTAATGAGTAATCTCACTATAAAAGAATATGTTACTAAGAGTAGCCTTGGAGAAATGACTGATAAAAAATCTGGCATCCTAAGAAGCATAATGGAAACTGCACACAGGAGTTCCCTAGTGGTCCAGTGGCCAAGACTCCACACTCCCATTGCAGGGATGACCCGGGTTCCATGGCTGGTCAGGATCCCACATGCCACAAGTAAAGATCTTACGTGGCACAGCTAAGACCTGGTACACCCAAAAAATAAATAAAATTTAAAAAAAATTTTTAAAGACTAAATGCTAAGTAAGATTTTTAGTGAAACTGCTCTATAATTGCTATACAAAAGGGGAAAACACGAAGGATAAAAGAGTTCACAAAATACACATCTCTTATAAAACCATTAAGTTGTGTTTAATATCTTTATTTTTTTTACTACAGAGACTATAGCAGATTGTGCTTTCCAAACATGGCCACCATGGCATCTCCCAGTCAACGTGCTCTTCTAAGAAACTTGCTACTCCTGCATGAGGAAGTGAAGTCTAACATTCCTCCCCTTGAATTCAGGGGGAATTTGTGCTCACTGGTAATCAAACAGTATGGTAGAAGGGAAGCTGTGTATGAATTTTGAGACTGGATCATAAAAAGTGATACGGCTTTCACTTGGATTTGAAACAAATGCTCTTGGACCCTTGGGTCACTAAATAAGAAATCAAAGCCACCATACTGTGAGGAAGCCCAAGCAACCCATGGAGACATCCACTAAATCACTGGGGTTACGAACAAAGCACAGGAGATAGCTTCAAAACCTGAACTTCAAAAGACAGAAGTCAAGTAAGACAAATTACATGGTAAAAATGGGACTAAGCTCGTCTCTTATCCTTAAGCCTGCTTCCGCCCACACACAGCGACCAGCCAGCCCAACTGCCAACATTTCAGAGGTAACCAACGCTCTCTAAGTCTCCACCATCAAAAGGAACACGGGGAGAAGAATTCCAGAGAGAGGCTGAGAAGCAGACCATTCTTCAATTAAGCATTCTTCAACTGTGAAGACAAATGCCTTCATTCTGACCTTAACCTCTCATCATCTCCCAAGAAATTTTCAAGTAAAGCACTGTTGCAGCAGAGCCATTTAATTCATATATATGAACTCCCCAGTAGTTCAGTGGGTAAAGAATATGCCTGCAATGCAGGAGACTTGGGTTCAATCCCTGAGTGGGGAAGATCCCCTGGAGGAGGAAATGACTACCCACTCCAGTATAGGTTTTTTATAAGAACCTAAATTTATTACAGATAATAACAAACCACAATGTAGAGAGTGGGAAAGAAAAAAAACTAATTATGGAAAATGTGCTAAGTCACTTCAGCCATGTCCGACTCTTTTTTTTTTTTTTTTTTGTATTTATTTATTTTTTTACACGAACTCCCAAACATGAACCCCCCTCCCACCTCCCCCCCAACATCTTCCCTCCAGATCATCCCCATACACCAGCCCCAAGCATCCTGCATCCTGCATTGAACATAGACTGGCAATTCATTTCTTACATGATAGTATACATATTTCAATGCTATTCTCCCAAATCATCCCTCCCTCTCCCTCTCCCTCTCCTTCTCCCTCAGAGTCCATAAGTCCGCTCTACACATCTGTATCTTTTTTGCTGTCTTGCATGCAGGGTCCTCATTACCATCTTTCTAAATTCCATATATATGTGTTAGTATACTGTATTGGTGTTTTTCTTTCTGGCTTACTTCACTCTGTATAATTGGTTCCAGTTTCATCCATCTTATTAGAACTGATTCAAATGTATTCTTTTTAATGGCTGAGTAATACTCCATTGTGTATATATACCACAGCTTTCTTATCCATTCATCCGCTGATGGACATCTAGGTTGTTTCCATGTCCTGGCTATTATAAACAGTGCTGCAATGAACATTGGGGTACATGTGTCTCTTTCTATTCTGGTTTCCTCGGTGTGTATGCCCAGCAGTGGGATTGCTGGGTCATAAGGCAGTTCTATTTGCAATTTCTTAAGGAATCTCCACACTGTTCTCCATAGTGGCTGTACTAGTTTGCATTCCCACCAACAGTGTAAAAGGGTTCCCTTTTCTCCACACCCTCTCCAGCATTTATTGCTTGCAGACTTTTGGATCGCAGCCATTCTGACTGGTGTGAAGTGGTATCTCATTGTGGTCTTGATTTGCATTTCTCTGATAATGAGTGACGTTGAGCATCTTTTCATGTGTTTGTTAGCCATCCGTATGTCTTCTTTGGAGAAATGTCTATTTAGTTCTTTGGCCCATTTTTTGATTGGGTCGTTTATTTTTCTGGAATTGAGCTGTATAAGTTGCTTGTATATTTTTGAGATTAGTTGTTTGTCAGTTGCTTCATTTGCTATTATTTTCTCCCATTCAGAGGGTTGTCTTTTCACCTTGCTTATAGTTTCCTTTGTTGTGCAGAAGCTTTTAATTTTAATTAGATCCCATTTGTTTATATTTGCTTTTATTTCCAGTATTCTGGGAGGCGGATCATTGAGGATCCTGCTGTGATTTATGTCGGAGAGTGTTTTGCCTATGTTCTCCTCTAGGAGTTTTATAGTTTCTGGTCTTACATTTAGATCTTTAATCCATTTTGAGTTTATTTTTGTGTGTGGTGTTAGAAAGTGATCTAGTTTCATTCTTTTACAAGTGGTTGACCAGTTTTCCCAGCACCACTTGTTAAAGAGATTGTCTTTACTCCATTGTATATTCTTGCCTCCTTTGTCAAAGATAAGGTGTCCATATGTGTGTGGATTTATCTCTGGGCTTTCTATTTTGTTCCATTGATCTATATTTCTGTCTTTGTGCCAGTACCACACTGTCTTGATGACTGTGGCTTTGTAGTAGAGCCTGAAGTCAGGTAAGTTGATTCCTCCAGTTCCATTCTTCTTTCTCAAAATTGCTTTGGCTATTCGAGGTTTTTTGTATTTCCATACAAATCTTGAAATTATTTGTTCTAGTTCTGTGAAAAATACCGCTGGTAGCTTGATAGGGATTGCATTGAATCTGTAGATTGCTTTGGGTAATATATTCATTTTCACTATATTGATTCTTCCAATCCATGAACATGGTATATTTCTCCATCTATTAGTGTCCTCTTTGATTTCTTTCATCAGTGTTTTATAGTTTTCTATATATAAGTCTTTAGTTTCTTTAGGTAGATATATTCCTAAGTATTTTATTCTTTTCGTTGCAATGGTGAATGGAATTGTTTCCTTAATTTCGTTTTCTACTTTCTCATTATTAGTGTATAGGAATGCAAGGGATTTCTGTGTGTTGATTTTATATCCTGCAACTTTACTATATTCATTGATTAGCTCTAGTAATTTTCTGGTGGAGTCTTTAGGGTTTTCTATGTAGAGGATCATGTCATCTGCAAACAGTGAGAGTTTTACTTCTTCTTTTCCAATTTGGATTCCTTTTATTTCTTTTTCTGCTCTGATTGCTGTGGCCAAAACTTCCAGAACTATGTTGAATAGTAGCGGTGAAAGTGGACATCCTTGTCTTGTTCCTGACTTTAGGGGAAATGCTTTCAATTTTTCACCATTGAGGATAATGTTTGCTGTGGGTTTGTCATATATAGCTTTTATTATGTTGAGGTATGTTCCTTCTATTCCTGCTTTCTGGAGAGTTTTTATCATAAATGGATGTTGAATTTTATCAAAGGCCTTCTCTGCATCTATTGAGATAATCATATGGCATTTATTTTTCAATTTGTTAATGTGGTGAATTACATTGATTGATTTGCGAATATTGAAGAATCCTTGCATTCCTGGGATAAAGCCTACTTGGTCATGGTGTATGATCTTTTTAATGTGTTGTTGGATTCTGATTGCTAGAATTTTGTTGAGGATTTTTGCATCTATGTTCATCAGTGATATTGGCCTGTAGTTTTCTTTTTTTGTGGCATCTTTGTCAGGTTTTGGTATTAGGGTGATGGTGGCCTCATAGAATGAGTTTGGAAGTTTACCTTCCTCTGCAATTTTCTGGAAGAGTTTGAGTAGGATAGGTGTTAGCTCTTCTCGAAATTTTTGGTAGAATTCAGCTGTGAAGCCGTCTGGACCTGGGCTTTTGTTTGCTGGAAGATTTCTGATTACAGTTTCAATTTCCGTGCTTGTGATGGGTCTGTTAAGATTTTCTATTTCTTCCTGGTTCAGTTTTGGAAAGTTGTATTTTTCTAAGAATTTGTCCATTTCTTCCACGTTGTCCAATTTATTGGCATATAATTGCTGATAGTAGTCTCTTATGATTCTTTGTATTTCTGTGTTGTCTGTTGTGATCTCTCCATTTTCATTTCTGATTTTATTGATTTGATTTTTCTCCCTTTGTTTCTTGATGAGTCTGGCTAATGGTTTGTCAATTTTATTTATCTTTTCAAAAAACCAGCTTTTGGCTTTGTTGATTTTTGCTATGGTCTCTTTTGTTTCTTTTGCATTTATTTCTGCCCTAATTTTTAAGATTTCTTTCCTTCTACTAACTCTGGGGTTCTCCATTTCTTCCTTTTCTAGTTGCTTTAGGTGTAGAGTTAGGTTATTTATTTGACTTTTTTCTTGTTTCCTGAGGTATGCCTGTATTGCTATGAACTTTCCTCTTAGCACTGCTTTTATAGTGTCCCACAGGTTTTGGGTTGTTGTGTTTTCATTTTCATTCATTTCTATGCACATTTTGATTTCTTTTTTGATTTCTTCTGTGATTTGTTGGTTATTCAGAAGCGTATTGTTCAGCCTCCAAATGTTGGAATTTTTAATAGTTTTTCTCCTGTAATTGAGATCTAATCTTAATGCATTATGGTCAGAAAAGATGCTTGGAATGATTTCGATTTTTTTGAATTTATCAAGGTTAGATTTATGTCCCAGGATGTGATCTATCCTGGAGAAGGTTCCGTGAGCACTTGAGAAAAAGGTGAAATTCATTGTTTTGGGGTGAAATGTCCTATAGATATCAATTAGGTCTAACTGGTCTATTGTATCATTTAAAGTTTGCGTTTCTTTGTTAATTTTCTGGTTAGTTGATCTGTCCATAGGTGTGAGTGGGGTATTAAAGTCTCCCACTATTATTGTGTTATTGTCAATTTCCCCTTTCATACTTGTTAGCATTTGTCTTACATATTGCGGTGCTCCTATGTTGGGTGCATATATATTTATAATTGTTATATCTTCTTCTTGGATTGATCCTTTGATCATTATGTAGTGGCCTTCTTTGTCTCTTTTCACAGCCTTTGCTTTAAAGTCTATTTTATCAGCTATGAGTATTGCCACTCCTGCTTTCTTTTGGTCTCTATTTGCATGATATATCTTTTTCCAGCCTTTCACTTTCAGTCTGTTTATGTCCCTTGTTTTGAGGTGGGTTTCTTGTAGACAGCATATACAAGGGTCTTGTTTTTGTATCCATTCAGCCAGTCTTTGTCTTTTGGTTGGGGCATTCAACCCATTTACGTTTAAGGTAATTATTGAGAAGTATGATCCCGTTGCCATTTACTTTATTGTTTTGGGTTCGGGTTTATACACCCTTTTTGTTTCCTGTCTAGAGAATATCCTTTAGCATTTGTTGGAGAGCTGGTTTGGTGGTGCTGAATTCTCTCAGCTTTTGCTTGTCTGTAAAGCTTCTGATTTCTCCTTCGTATTTGAAAGAGATCCTTGCTGGGTACAGTAATCTGGGCTGTAGGTTTTTTTCGTTCAACACTTTAAGTATGTCTTGCCATTCCCTCCTGGCCTGAAGAGTTTCTATTGAAAGATCAGCTGTTATCCTTATGGGAATCCCCTTGTGTGTTATTTGTTGTTTTCCCCTTGCTGCTTTTAATAGTTGTTCTTTGTGTTTGATCTTTGTTAATTTGATTAATATGTGTCTTGGCGTGTTTCGCCTTGGGTTTATCCTATTTGGAACTCTCTGGGTTTCTTGGACTTGGTTGGCTATTTCCTTCCCCATTTTAGGGAAGTTTTCAACTATTATCTCCTCAAGGATTTTCTCATGGTCTTTCTTTTTGTCTTCTTCTTCTGGGACTCCTATAATTCGAATGTTGGAGCGTTTCATATTGTCCTGGAGGTCTCTGAGATTGTCCTCATTTCTTTTAATTCGTTTTTCTCTATTCCTCTCTGATTCATTTATTTCTACCATTCTATCTTCTATTTCACTAATCCTATCTTCTGCCTCCGTTATTCTACTATTTGTTGCCTCCAGAGTGTTCCTGATCTCATTTATTGCATTATTTATTGTACAATGACTCTTTTTTATTTCTTCTAAGTCCTTGTTAAACCTTTCTTGCATCTTCTCAATCCTTGTCTCCAGGCTATTTATCTGTGATTCCATTTTTATTTCAAGATTTTGGATCATTTTCACTATCAATATTCGGAATTCTTTCTCAGGTAGATTCCCTATCTCTTCCTCTTTTGTTTGGTTTGGTGGACATTTCTCCTGTTCCTTTACCTGCTGAGTATTCCTCTGTCTCTTCATCTTGGTTATATTGCTGTGTTTGGGGTGGCCTTTCTATATTTTGGGAATTTGTGGAGTTCTCTTTATTATGGAGTTTCCTCACTGTGGGTAGGGTTGTATCTGTGGCTTGTCAAGGTTTCTTGGTGAGGGAGGCTTGTGCTGGAGTTCTGGTGGGTGGAACTGGATTTCTTCTCTCTGGAGTGCAATGGAGTGACCAGTAATAGGTTATGAGACGTCAGTGGTTTTGGAGTAACTTTGAGCTTCCTGTATATTGAAGCTCAGGGATGTGTTCTTCTGTTGCTGGAGAATTTGCGTGGTATGTCTTCCTCTGGAACTTGTTGGCCCTTGGGTGGTGCTTGGTTTCAGTATATATATGGAGGTGTTTGATTAGCTCCTATTTATTAATGTTCCGTGGATTCAGGTTTTCATAAGAATTTACATTGAAATGGGGCTTCCCTGGTGGCTCAGAGGTTAAAGCGTCTGCCTCCAATGCGGGAGACTTGGGTTCGATCCCTGGGTCGGGAAGATCCCCTGGAGAAGGAAATAGCAACCCACTCTAGTATTCTTGCCTGGAGAATTCCATGGACGGAGGAGCCTGGTAGGCTACAGTCCACGGGGTCGCAAAGAGTCGGACATGACTGAGCGACTTCACCTTCACCTTACATTGAAATAAAGGCATCAAGATAGTCTTTAAAAACAAATTTGGGATATCCTGTAAGTGGCTCTTTATTCGTTAATAAGCTCCAACAACAAGTCTAATTGTTACTTGTTGCTAATTGTTACACTGTTACTTAGAGGAGCCGGCAATAACTGTGATGTGAAAATATAAGGGATTTCCTGAAGGGAGCAAAGTTCCACAGATGCTACTGCTGTTGTAGTTTGTTGTCGGGTAGAGGCTAGTAAACGAAACACATACTTTTTCTCCCCTTATCCAGATGCATGAACATCCCTGAACTTTATGTGTCTGTAAATTCAAAGGTTAAGAACTCGGGATCCAGTCATTCACTGGCTATGGAGGAATAGAGGGTTCCCTCTATTGCGTGTTTCTGTTCATGGCTCTCTTCCTGGAAACGTACTAAAACACTGCTTGTCATATAGGAGGCTGCCAATATCAAACACCTCAGTAACAGCACCAATGCACCCAGTGAGTTTCTTCACGCTGGGTAAGTGTAAGATGGGAGAGGAGACTCTGATGGGACTTTGCTCACTATGTGGTAGCAGTAACGCTGAGCATGAGGCTGGGGTTGAAAGACTTGTCTTAGGCATATATCATCACCCCACCTCTGACGTACAACCTGAGAAACAACGGTGTTCTGAGACGATCGTCTTTTAGAGTTAAAACTATCTGTGCAAATCTGCAATGTGGTGTCTGTCCCCTCAGATTTTAGGGTAATCTATTGCCCCTGAGAGATTTTTACCTTGTTAAGTTCACTTTAGAACCTAACTTCTGACTTAGCTTTGCACTGCATGGCTTTCATACCGACCACTCCTGATTTCTCTCTTTCAGAGACTGCAGGGAATGATAAGGAAAGGAAAAGGAGAAAAAAGAACTAACCATTTGGAAGACCAAATTACTTCTGGGTAGAGAAAGGGCAGGAAAGGCAACATTAATGGTAATAATTCAGTGATTTTTTTCATCCTTTTCTTCAAAAAATGACATAAATCTCTCTTACTGTCAAGCTTTGAAGTATGTAATAAAATCTGAATAGAGTCCCCTAAAACTTGCATGGACAAGGCAGTTGTTAAAAAATTTATTTTTCTACTCACCATGATGTTATCAATACATTAAATTTTTATAATTTTGTTTTCAAAGTCTCTTTTGATTTCTGAAACTACTACTAAGAAACTGTTCAAATACATAACAGAGTACACAACATATGAAGGACATACTATAATTTCAAATTCAAAAGGAAATATATTTCACACTATAAATTATATTGAAATACAGTCACAATATAAAGATCATATTCAGAATTAAATAGCCAAACATTAGCAATTTTTACCTAGAAGAGAGAATCATGACTGTAATCTTTAAAAACACACTGTAAAAGATAATCCTTTACTAATTTTTGAGATAGTAAAAAAAGAAAACTTTCCATAATAGGATAAACACCAAAATATAAATAAGAAACTTTTCTGCCTAATATTAATTTCTCCCATCTGGAGGAGTAAAAATTAGATGATTGTTTTAATTATTCCATTATGCTTTTCATATCTGTTTACTTGTCAGTTTAATAAAACTCCAGTGACTGCTATTTTCATCAAAAGTATATTTTGGACAGAATCTCACCTGGTCTCTTCATCATCCCAAGCAATCCGCATGCCCTTCCCACCACCGCCTGCTGAGGCCTTGATCATGACAGGGTAGCCTAACAGCAGGGAAGAATGAGACAGCAGTTCAGGCTTCGATCATCTGGATGCGTGAACATGACAAGTGACCACATGTTCAGTAACACAGAAGACAATAACTAATTTATTTAAAAGTTCCTTTCTTTAGCATCAGGAAAATAATGCCGGTTAAGGATCTTACATATATTTCATATATGTAACATATATATTTTTAAATGAGTGTGATCATTTTTAAAAGAAAAAGACTGTATCAATAAATGCAACATTTTACCCAATAAGAAAACATAATTTGACAGTGGATTCCAAATATGGAAGTAGATACAGTATTAATTAACCAAAGATATAAGAAACAACTTATATAGCATTAAGGAAACACACACAAACACATGCATTCCTTTTGATTCCCCCAAACTGCTGTTTGCAGGCATAACAAATTAAATTCCTTGTTTGCAAAAGTAATGATTTACAGGTACTTGAGGCATTTTCATCTGCAAAACTATAGGGAACCCCTGCAGTTTTTATCTGAAAGAAAGACATAATGGCTCTGGGAAAAAATCAAGCCATGGCTGTTCTATTATGACTGGAGCTGAAGAGGCAGGGCTTGCTGCCATCATGGAGAAGCTACCAACATACACCATTCAGTCACCAGGGGATGAAATGCCTAGACGTGGAAATATTACAAAAATACAACATCAGGCCCAAAGCAGAGGACGCTTCCAGCCAAAGTCCTGGAAGAGAAAAGACTAAAACTGCTGTGATTAAACAGGACCGAGTATTTAGAGTCGTTATAAAGTGAAAATTTTGACAGTATGAGTCATCTATGATGACTCACCAAGAAAAGCTGTGAAGTCTCTTGTGTTTAGAGGGTTTCTGACAATACGGTGCAGATACTCATGTCTGAGACTGCTTGTTTGTGATCGTTTGTGAAGAAAGAAGAGGTCAGGGAGGAGCCCTTCAAGGACTCCACCCGCCCAGTGCAGCTATCAGCACTGCACTCTAGCTGTGGGTTCCTTGAAGAAAACGGCAGACAGTGCCAAATGCCACAGACATCTGACCCCTAAACCATAGAACATCACTCTTAACTTCGACTCAGTTAAAAGTGTATCATAATTAATTCAGCTTTAAAAGTTCAGATACTGGTTACACTTATGTGAGAGAGATTTATGTGAGACAGCGTTATAAAAGCAACACTAGATGCAATAAGAACAAGAAAGATGAATACGCTATTTTCACACAGGGAGCCGTATAATCTAGGAAGAAAGAGGCATAGGACTCCAGACAATTCTCTTAGTGGGAATTCAGAAAGGAATCATAGGAAAGAGAAAAAGGGATTAAGAAAAGCCCATTATATTGGGTTGGCCAAAAAGTTCATTCAGGTTTGTCCATAAGATATGATGGAGAAACCCACCCAAATAAACTTTTTGGCCAACCCAACAGACAGGAGGCTTCCCAGGTGGCGCCAGCGGTAAAGTACCTGCCCGCCAACACAAGAGACAGAAGGGACACAGGTTCGATCCCTGGGTTGGGAAGATTTCCTGGAGGAGGACATGGCAACCCAGTCCAGGATTCTTGCCTGGGAAATCTCCTCGACAGAGGAGCCTGGAAAGCTGGAGTCCATGGGGTTGCACAGAGTCTGACATGACAGAACCAACTTAGCACACAGCTCACAACAGACAGGGCTATTCATATAAGACTACGCAGGATGAGCAGGATATGAACACGTTCAGTTCAGTTCAGCTCAGTCGCTCAGTCGTGTCCGACTCTTTGCAACCCCATGAATCACAGCACGCCAGGCCTCCCTATCCATCACCATCTCCCGGAGTTGACTCAGACTCACGTCCATCGAGTCCGTGATGCCATCCAGCCATCTCATCCTCGGTCGTCCCCTTCTCCTCCTGGCCCCAATCCCTCCCAGCATCAGAGTCTTTTCCAATGAGTCAACTCTTCGCATGAGGTGGCCAAAGTACTGGAGTTTCAGCTTTAGCATCATTCCTTCCAAAGAAATCCCAGGGTTGATCTCCTTCAGAATGGACTGGTTGGATCTCCTTGCAGTCCAAGGGACTCTCAAGAGTCTTCTCCAACACCACAGTTCAAAAGCATCGATT
>SJYX01021676.1:40808-89554 GCA_006410675.1 Oreotragus oreotragus
TTGATCGCTGAAGAAGGCTTTCTTATCTCTTCTTGCTATTCTTTGGAACTCTGCATTCAGATGCTTATATCTTTCCTTTTCTCCTTTGCTTTTCGCCTCTCTTCTTTTCAGTGCTATTTGTAAGGCCTCCACAGACAGCCATTTTGGTTTTTTTGCATTTCTTTTCATGGGGATGGTCTTGATCCCTGTCTCCTGTACAGTGTCACGAACCTCATTCCATAGTTCATCAGGAACTCTGTCTATCAGATCTAGGCCCTTAAATTTATTTCTCACTTCCACTGTATAATCATAAGGGATTTGATTTAGGTCATACCTGAATGGTCTAGCGGTTTTCCCTACTTTCTTCAATTTCAGTCTGAATTTGGAAATAAGGAGTTCATGATCTGAGCCACAGTCAGCTCCCGGTCTTATTTTTGCTGACTGTATAGAGCTTCTCCATCTTTGGCTGCAAAGAATATAATCAATCTGATTTCGATGTTGACCATCTGGTGATGTCCATGTGTAGAGTCTTCTCTTGTGTTGTTGGAAGAGGGTGTTTGCTATGACCAGGGCATTTTCTTGGCAAAACTCTATTAGTCCTTGCCCTGCTTCATTCCGCATTCCAAGGCCAAATTTGCCTGTTACTCCAGGTGTTTCTTGACTTCCTACTTTAGCATTCCAGTCCCCTATAATGAAAAAGACATCTTTTTTGCGTGTTAGTTCTACAAGTCTTGTAGGTCTTCATTAAACTGTTCAAATTCAGCATCTTCAGCATTACTGGTTGGGGCATAGACTTGGATTACTGTGATATTGAATGGTTTGCCTTGGAAACAAACAGATCATTCTGTTGTTTTGGGGATTGCATCCAAGTACTGCATTTCGGACTCTTTTGTTGACCATGATGGCTACTCCATTTCTTCTGAGGGATTTGCCCACAGTAGTAGATATAATGGTCATCTGAGTTAAATTCACCCATTCCAGTCCATTTTAGTTCGCTGATTCCTAGAATGTCAACGTTCACTCTTGCCATCTCTTGTTTGACCACTTCCAATTTGCCGTGATTCATATAGACATCTCTATTTGGATTCATTCACTGAATAACCATTCACTGAATACATACTTAGGTGATGATCATTTTCTTAAGTACTAGAAATTTTCCACACTGCAGGCGGATTCTTTACCGTCTGAGCCACCAGGGAAGCGCAAGAATACTGGAGTGGGCAGCCTATCCCTTCTCCAGCAGATCTTGCTGACCCAGGAATCGAACTGGGGACTCCTGCATTGCAGGCACATTCTTTACCAGCTGGGCTACCAAGCAAGCCATTAGAAACCAAAAATACAAACTAACCCATGGTCAATTTTACTATAAAGTACTAAGCAAATGACCATAAAACAATCATTTTCAAAGGAAGAATTTACCTAATGCAGAGAAAATCCCACAGTATTTTTAGAGAAGAGCAACCCGTCAAGGTAACTGAGTACAAGAGACAAGAGAGTATTTCCATATCAAACTAAATCCGGGGATTCTTCAGGGAAAGGGACAAACTTTATGAGATACTGTTCCAGCTTGATACTATTTTCTCTTTTCCATCTCTTTACAACTCAATTCTTTATATCTCAATCATTCACTCTTCTGTTTAACAAGAGAATTACTTGAGACAAATGTGTATACTTTTACTATTCGGTAGAGTGTCCTATATATGTCTATAAAGTTTCATTGGTTTAAACTGTTACAATCTTTACTTCTTTACTGATCCTATCTATGGATGTTCTACTCATTATTTAAATTGTACTACTGAAGTCCCCAACTATTATTTTATAAGTATCTATTTCTCTTTTCAAGTCTGTCAATACTTACTTCATATATTTTCAGTTATCGGCTGTTTGGTGCATATATGTTTATAACAGTCAATACATAGTGTCTTTTATCTCTTTTGACAGTTTTAGACTTAAAGTCTATTTTGTCCGATAGACAAAATATATTTTAGTATAGCCACTCCAGTTCTCTTTTGATTACTGTTTGCATGGGATATCTATTTCTATCCTTTTGCTTTCAATCTATTTCTGTGTCTCAATCTAAAGTGAGTTTCTTAGAGACAGCATATAGTTGGATGTTTTTTTATTCATTGTGCCAATATCTGCCACAGTGAGATATCATTTCACATATACTAGGATGGCCATAATATTAAAAAAAAATGGAAAATAACAAGCATTGGCAACGATGGGAAGAAACTGGAAACCTCATACACTGCTGGTAGGAATGTAAGATGATTCAGCCACTGGGGAAAACAGATTGGCAGTTGTCAAAAAGTTAACCAAAGAATTACCATGTAAACCAGCAATTCCACAACTAGGTATATACCAAGACAGTTGAAAACATATACACGAACATGCATAGATATGTACACTCACAGCAGCACTATCGGCGACAGTCAGTATATGGAAACAACCCAAATGTCCCTCCGCGGCTAAATGAATAAATAAAATGTACTATAAACACACAGTGGGATACTACTGGGGCTTCCCTGGTAGCTTAGCTGGTAGTGAATCCACCTGCAATGCAGGAAACCCCAGTTTGATTCCTGGGTTGGGAAGATCCCCTGAAGAAGGGAATGGCTACCCACTCCAGTATTCTGGAACAGGATGGAATATTATTTGGTCATAAAAAGAATGAAGTACCAATATACATACAGAGGAACTTTGAAAATATAACTCTAAGTGAACACAGAAGGTCATATGTTTTATGATTCCATTTATATGAAATAGCCAGAATAGAAAATCCACTGAAACAGAAAGCAAATTGGTGATTGCCAAGGGCTGGAATATAAGGAGTGACTGTTATTGGATAGCTGGGGAGGAAATGGCAACACATTCCAGCATTCTTCCCTAGAGAATCCCATGGACAGAGGAACCTGGCGGGCTATGTCCATGGGGTTAAAAAAGAGTCGGACGTGACTAAGCACGTTCCCTGACACATGAATGAATACAGAGTTTCTTTTGGGGGTACTGAAAATGTTCTGTCATTAGAGTGGTAGGTGGTGGTGGTGTTCACTTGCTTAGTCGCTCTTTGAGACCCCATGAACAGAAGCATGTCGGGCCTGCCTGTCCTTCATCATCTCTCAGTCCTTGCTCAAACTCATATCCATCAAGTCGGTGATGCCATCCAACCATCTTGTCCTTGGTCATCACCTTCTCCTCCTGTGTTCAATCTTCCCAAGCTTCAGGGTCTTCTCTGATGAGTTGGGTCTTCATATCAGGTGGCCAAAGTATTGGAGCTTCCGTCTTTCCAATGAATACTCAGCACTGATTTCCTTGAGGATGGACTGGTTAGATCTCCTTGCAGTCCAAGGGACTCTCAAGAGTCTTCTCCAACACCAAAATTCAAAAGCATCAGTTCTTCAATGCTCAGCCTTCTTTATGGTCCAGCGCTCACATCCGTACATGACTACAGGAGAAACCACAGCTTTGACTAGACGGACCTTTGTGGGCAAAGCAATGTCTCTGCTATTTAATAGGCTAAGTTTGTCACAGCTTTTGTTCCAAGGAGCAAGCGTCTTTTAATTTCATGGCTGCACTCACCATCTGCAGTGACTTTGGACCCAAGAAAATAAAGTCTTACCATTTCCCCATCTATTTGCCATGAAATGATGGGACTGATTGCTGGATATTAGTTTTCTGAACGTTGAGTTTTAAGCCAGCTTTTCACTCTCCTCTTTCACCTTCATCAAGAGGCTCTTTAGTTCCTCTTCAGTGGTGAAGATTCACTAATTGTCTGAATATACTAAAAACCACTGGACTGTACACATTGAAAAGCTGAATTTTATACTATCTAAATTTTATCTCAATTTTTATAAATCTAATATTTACTATTTGAGGAATCAGCGAATTAAAATGGACTGGAATGGGTGAATTTAACTCAGATGACCATTATATCTACTACTGCGGGCAAGAATCCCTTTGAAGAAACGGAGTAGCCATCATAGTCAACAAAAGAGTCCAAAATGCAGCACCTGGATGCAATCTCAAAAATGACAGAATGATCTTTTCATTTCCAAGGCAAACCATCCAATATCATGGTAATCCAAGTCTATGCCCCAATCAGTAATGCTGAAGAAGCTGAAGCTGAACAGTTCTATGAAGACCTACAAGACCTTCTAGAACTTACACCAAAAAAAAAAAGATGTCCTTTTCATTATAGGGGACTGGAATGCAAAAGTAGAAAGTCAAGAAATACCTGGAGTAACAGGCAAATTTGGTCTTGGAGTAAAGAATGAAGCAGGGCAAAGGCTAATGGTGTTTTCCAAAGAGAATGCACTGGTCATAGCAAACACCCTCTTCCAACAACACAAGAGAAGACTCTACATGTGGACATCACCAGATGGTCAATACAGAAATCAGACTGATTATATTCTTTGCAGCCAAAGATGGAGAAGTTCTATACAGGCAAAAAAACAAGACAGGGAGCTGACTGTGGCTCAGATCATGAACTCCTTATTGACAAATTCAGACTTAAATTGAAGAAAGTAGGGAACACCACTAGACCATTCAGGTATGACTTTAATCAAACCCCTTACGATTATACAGTGGGAGTGACAAATAGATTTAAGGGATCAGATATGACAGAGTGCCTGATGAACTATGGACAGAGGTTAATGACACTATACAGGAGACAGGGATCAAGATCATCCCCAAGAAAAACAAATGCAAAAGAGCAAAACGGCTGTCTAAGGAGGCCTTACAAATAGCTGTGAAAAGAAGAGAGCGAAAAGTGAAGGAGAAAAAGAAAGATATACCTATTTGCAGAATGCCAAAGAATACCAAGGAGAGACAAGAAAGCTTTCCTCAGTGATCAGTGCAAAGAAACAGAGGAAAACAATAAAATCGGAGAGACCAGAGATCTCTTCAAGAAAATGAGAGATACCAAGGGAACATTTCATGCAAAGATAGGCACAATAAAGGACAGATATGGTATGGACCTAACAGAAGCAGAAGATATTAAGAGGTGGCAAGAATACACAGAAAGAAAGAAAGAAAGAAAGAAAGAAAGAAAGAAAGAAAGAAAGAAAGAAAGAAAGAAAGTGAAGTCACTCAGTCGTGTCTGACTCTTTGCGACCTCATGGACTGTAGCCGACCAGTTTTCTCCGTCCATGGGATTCTCCAGGCAAGAATACCGGAGTGGGTTACCATTTCCTTCTCCAGGGGATACACAGAAGAACTATACAAAAAAGATCTTCAAGACCCAGATAATCACGATGGTGTAATCACTTACCTAGAGCCAGACATCATGGAACATGAAGTCAAGTGGGCCTTAGGAAGTATCACTACGAACAAAGCTAGTGGAGGTGATGGAATTTCAGTTGAGCTCTTTCAAATCCTAAAAGATGATGCTGTGAAAGTGCTGCACTCAATATGTCAGCAAATTTAGAAAACTCAGCAGTGGCCACAGGACTGGAAAAGGTCAGTTTTCATTCCAATCCCAAAGAAAGGCAACATCAAAGAATGCTCAAACTACTGCACAACTGCACTCATCTCACACGCTAATAAAGTAATGCTCAAAATCCTCCACGCCAGGCTTCAACAGTACGTGAACCGTGAACTTCCAGATGTTCAAGCTGGATTTAGAAAAGGCAGAGGAACCAGAGATCAAACTGCCAACATCCATTGGATCATATAAAAAGCAAGAGAATTTCAGAAAAACATCTACTTCTGCTTTATTCACTATGCCAAAGTCTTTGACTGTGTAGATCACCACAAACTATGGAAAATTATTAAAAGAGATGGGAATACGAGACCACCTGACCTGCCTCTTGAGAAATCTGTATGCAATGAGGAAGCAACAGTTAGAACTGGACATGGAACAACAGACTGGTTCCAAATCAGGAAAACAGTACATCAAGGCTGTATATTGTCACTCTGCTTATTTAACTTATATGCAGAGTACATCATGAGAAATGCTGGGCTGGAGGAAGCACAAGCTGGAATCAGGATTGCCTAGAGAAATATCAATAACCTCAGATATGCAGATGACACCACCCTTACGGCAGAAAGCGAAGAAGAACTAGAGAACCTCTTGATGAAAGTGAAAGAGGAGAGTGATAAGTTGGCTTAAAGCTCAACATTCAGAAAATGAAGATCACGGCATCTGGTCCCATCACTTCATGGGAAATAGATGGGGAATCAGTGGAAACAGTGACACACTTTATTTTGGGGGCTCCAAAATCACTGCAGATGGTGACTGCAGCCAAGCTTAATACAACACTGCAGTTATTCAACAGTAGTACTAATCCATGATAACGGCAGGCCCTAGCATTTTCTTAATTACCAGGGACTAAAAATATACTAGTTGTCAAGAGTGCTAGGGATATTTTTGAAAATAAAAAGTCAGGAAGCACTGGCCCCTGTCTCTTATACACATCTGGCTCCAAAATCACTGCAGATGGTGACTGCAGCCATGAAATTAAAAGACACTTACTCCTTGGGAAAAAAGTTATGATCAACCTAGACAGCATATTGAAAAGCAGAGACATTACTTTGCCAACAAAGGTCTGTCTAGTCAAGGCTGTGGTTTTGCTAGTAGTCACATGTGGATGTGAGAATTGGACTTTAAAGAAAGCTGAGCACTGAAGAATTGATGTGGTTTTTTTGAATTGATGTTTTTTTTTTTTTTTAGTTTTTTTTTTTTAATTAATTTATTTTTTTACACGAACTCCCAAACATGAACCCCCCTCCCACCTCCCACCCCACTTCTTCCCTCCAGATCATCCCCATACACCAGCCCCAAGCATCCTGCATCCTGCATTGAACATAGGTATTGGAGAAGACTCTTGAGAGTCCCTTGGACTGCAAAGAGATCCAACCAGTCTATTTTAAAGGAAATCAGTCCTGAATATTCATTGGAAGGACTGAAGCTGAAGCTGAAACTCCAATACTTTGGCCACCTGATGCAAAGAACTGACTCACTATAAAAGACCCTGATGCTGGGAAAGATTGAGGGCAGGAGGAGAAGGGGACGACAGAGGATTAGATGGATGGATGGCATCACCGACTCAATGGACATGGGCTTGAGTAAACTCCAGGAGATGGTGATGGACAGGGAGGCCTGGCATGCTGTAGTCTATGGGGTCACAAAGAGCTGGACACGACTGAGCGACTAAACAGAACATTTGGTATAAAAATTGAGAACAGGTTGTCTCCAAACTTGGTTGTGGGGTGAGTGAGGACTGATAAGCACTGAGTACTAGGGAACTTTCTAGGGTGACGGTAATGTTCAACATCTTGGCGGTGTTTGGGGTATCAAAATCAACAAATACACACATCATATGTGTTCACGTTAACTGTATACAAAGTTTGCCTTAAAATAGCCAAATTGTATACAAATACTGAATTAAGTTAATGACATGTGTATCCAAGTATTTAGTAGGATGCATACTGGTATTTGCAATGTACTATGAAATAAATTTAAATAGTTTAACAAACAAATAAGCAATAAAGCAAATTTAGCAAAAGATTAATAATGGAGTTTTGGTGTTGACAATGTAAGTACAGCAGGCTTCCCTGGTAGCTCAGTTGGTAAAGAATCTGCCTGCAATGCAGGAGACCCTGCTTCAATTCCTAGGTCAGAAAGTTCCCTGGAGAAGGGAGAGGCTACCCACTCCAGTATTCCTGGGCTTCCCTGCTGTGGCTCATACAGTAAAGCATCTGCCTGCAACGCGGGAGGCCCAGGTTCAATCCCTGGGTTGAAAAGATCTGGAGAAGGGCATTGCAACCCACTCCAGCATTCTTGCCTGAAGAATCCCTATGGACAGAGGAGCCTGGCGGGCTACAGTCCATGGGGGTCTCAAAGAGTCGGACACAGGTGAGCACAGCATAGCACCTATAGGAATATACTGTAAAATTCTTTTAAAATATTGTCTGATTAAAATTTTTCAAAATAATACACCAGGAAAAAGTTAACAAGCAAGAAAAATATCCAAAAGTCATGAGTACTTTGCAGAGATTTAGAATATGGTTATAAAACAGAATGACTGACTGGAAATGTTAGAGTGTCTTCTCTTGAATACATGACACTTAAGCCAAGATACGAAAGATATCAGCAAGAGTATTCTAGGCTTCCCACTCTATCCCCAAAAACTTATTCTAAGTTTGATGTGTTCAAGAAAGCTAGTGACTAAAGCATGGTAGGCAAGGAAGGGAATAGTATAAAATGGGATTGGAGAGAAAGGCAGATGTCAAATCATTCTGGGTTTGTAGTCCCAACAAGGAATTTTCATTTTATCTAAGTGCAATGGAAAGACATTAATGGGTTTAAAGCAGGAATTGACTGGGTGGGATGAGATGGGGTGACTCCTTATTATTTAGAGTTTTAAAATATCACACCAACTGCTATGTGAAGAATGGCTTCAAAGGAAAGACGTAGAGAAAATATTATCATAGTCCCCGCCAGAACAGTGGTGATCTGGAGGAGAGTGTTGGTAGTCAAGACAGTGAGCAGTGAATATGGGAGATATTTTGAATGAAGAAGTGACCGTATCTATCGATAGCGTGATGACAGGATGGCAGGGAAAGGGCGCCACGATAGAACTCGGGCTTTAGCGTTAGCCACTGAGTATGTAACATCTACTCAGACCTCGAAGCCCTGGGAGAAACAGGTCTGGAGTACGATGACCTGAGGACCAAAAAATGTTCCCTTACATTGGGTGTGATATGTAACAGTGAGAAAGACAGGCCAAGTAAAGGAATTAGAATAATCTGGACGTTGTTAAAGACAGATTTGAAATTTACAATTTCTTTTTGTTTCAAGAATCAATTTTGGCCTGATTGTATTAAGGACCTTTGATCCAGATCAAACTGTAAATACAAATCAAGCTCACTGATTGCTGCTGTCTATCTCTGGGGTTAAAGATAAACTCAGGATCAATAGGTCTTGTATCTTCAAACTTAGAGAGGTCAAAGGGAAAATATCAGGAGTGAGGATGAGGGAGACAAGGAAGGCCAAAAAAACAAGTACACAGAAGTAACATATTAAGTCTTAACTGTCTCTTACCCTGACAATGATAAGAGGCTATCTGACCCTTAAATTCCACATATAACATGCTTAAGTGCCTTGTACTATTTTACACAAAGTGGCAACTCAAATTTTAGCCCACATCCTCTAATCCTATTACTTTTACCAAAGTATCTTGAAAAATACATGGTCCCTGGAGCTAAATGAACCTAAATTTGAAGCAGCCCACCACTCAGCAGCTCTGTGACCTTGAGCAAATCACTTACCATTTCTAATCCTTTGTTTCTTAAATGTAAATGAAAATAATTAAGAGGAGAATTAGCATTAGAAATAACATTCACAAAAGTGCCTGCTACGGGGGAAAAAATGCTCCATAAACAAGAGCTACTATTATGCAAAAGACACCTAATTCATCAGTGCTCAAGGCAGCAGTTTCCTCCTAGGGCAGCACAGGAGAAAAGAAGTACAGATGTGAGGAAGAAGGAAACCACAGAAAAGATCAATTTCATTTTCACCACATAACCCAGAAAGATAGTAAAACAGAGAAAGCTATGAATAGTTACGACCGTCCACAACTTACAAATGGATAGGTTTGAGAGGTTTGATTACATTTCAGTTGTTTAGAAAAGGGAACATATTTTACCAGGGAATCAATGTTCAGTTCAACTCTTGGACAAACTCACGAGAAGTCACTGAACTCAAAATGTAGTTAAAATGTGATGTATCTCAATAAAATTAGTATAAAAGTGATGAATCGCCAAACAATACAGAAAACCCAGAAACTTTAGTAGTATGTAATTTAACTTATTTTAGAAGCTGGCACTTGAGGGAAAAGGTTTTACGGGAGGTTTCAGGAGTGATTCAGAAGGGGCTTTCAGGGGAATTCCAAAAGCTTTATAAAGTTGATGACCCTGCCCTGTTCTTTATTATGTTTTATTTCACCTCAAATTTTATGGCTTCCCTTTCTTTCAGCATAAGCAAAACACTAGCACTTTTATATTTAACAGCCATGATGGCAATCGTCCATTTCACAAATGAGAAGAAGCAAGTGAAGAAGAATTAGAGGAAAGATAGCAAAAAGGAAGGCCCATAAAGGATGTGCCCAGATATTAAGAAGAGAGCCTCAAATTGAAAATAACCTCAGCAAGTATAAAACTGAAGTGGCGAAGGGGGGAGGGGGGTGCAGTTAAAGCACAGCATTAAAATATTAAAGGAAGAAAGCCAAGTGATGAGAAATGGTCAGAGTCCCATTGTGATTAAGTGGCTATTTTAAAGGCTACAGTTGTTTTTTTTTTAATTAAGTGGAAGACAAAACATGAAAGAGCAAGCTAAACAATCTGTCATTTACACAAAGGATATTCTCAAGAGCTGAAGATTCACAATTTAAATTGTGACAAACCAGTGTAATTCAAGATTTTATCCTCTCTCTTTGTATTTCTCAAAAATTCCTCCAAATATTCTGCTCTTTTTGTGTAGATACTACTGTAATATTACTATTACATCCTATTACATAGATAATAATAATACCTAAACGAGAACTAGAAAGACGACTTTTGACATTTAGAAGTACACAACGGAATAAAATTATTTTAGGAGAGTGTCTGCAAAAGCCAGCAGATAGGTTATAGCCTCTTAGGCTATGAGGAATGCCAGTGATTTCAAACCACAGAGAGAAACTGTGGATTTTCTTAAAGACATAAACCCCAAAATAGGCCCATGTAGTTCAACTTATTCAGAATCTAGCAAATCTTCCTGTGAAGTACAGAAATGCTTTCTGACGAGCCTGGAGAAATGATTAAATGAAGAGCTGTTATAGTCAGATAAAACAAGATTTTGGGGGGTCTGGTCTCAACTCCAGGACCTGTACCAGTCAAATCAGCCAAATCAATGCTCTCCGAATGAATAAAATAACTCTAAACAATCAATTTAATGAGAAAACAGGGCTAAAGAAATGTTAATGTGGGGTGCTGAAAACCTTGGCTCCATCAGTCCACGAATGCTAAGATGCTGGGAATTCCTAGCTATCAAACATTGTCTAATCTCTCTCATATTCGTACAAATTTCTATCAAATGTAAACAAATATGAACTGCTTAATACAACACTGCAGTTATTCAACAGTAGTACTAATCCATGATAACGGCAGGCCCTAGCATTTTCTTAATTACCAGGGACTAAAAATATACTAGTTGTCAAGAGTGCTAGGGATATTTTTGAAAATAAAAAGTCAGGAAGCACTGGCCCAGTGCAATTATACATAAAACAGTCAAGTAAAACAGTCATTAAAATGTTCTTCAGTTTACCTTTTACTCCAATACAGAATATTCTGTTCTAATCTCTCATATTGTATTTTCTCTTTCCTAGCAAGATTATAAAGTTGATATTTAACATCTTAGGAAAAGGTAAAAACTTAAAGAGCCTTGTCAAAGAGGAAATCCTCATTTTAATCATGAGTGCCCCTAAGTAACTTGCGGTCGACTCCATATATATAAATTTACATTCCATCCAGTCTCAAGAACGATTAAGACAATTTCTTCTTTTAATTAGCCTGTGACTTCATCTTACAAAAGAACCATCGTGAAGGTCAAACTACTCTTTAAAGTTCACATTAATAATAGAATAGGGTGATGCTGCTGATAAATTCTTCCAGAGGAACAACTCATCAGAAACCTGAAACTATTAAAGTACTATTTGCTCTCTGGGAATTAGGTATTACGTGTTTACTCAACCGTATCTGCTGAAAGACACAGAAACTCGACCAAAGTTAATTTAAGAACTTACCAATTTCCCTTGCAATTCTGACAGCTTCATCTGCATCCTGAAAAAGCAGGAAATGAGACTCAACATTAATCCCATCGGCCATTGCACAATGTCTTTAGGGCAGTCATATATTGCACTACTGTCTCCTCTGATTCATTTAATGTTCAATTTTACAACCTTCTAACTCTTTTCAGTCAGAGAAATGTAAAATTGATACCATAAGTGGAATGTAAATTCTACCTCATCATTATTATATTAAGAAACTCAAAGCAGTTGGAAATGAGCTGGCAGGAAGCACTACCAGAAATGCCAAATGATTTGGTGCGGTGGCTGGAATTTAAGGGCAGAATTTAGATGTTTACAATCAATACCGAATCATAAATCAGATCATTAAAGCTTGTCCACAGCCAGCTTGTTTCTGTCTCTGATATTTATACGTCATGTTTTCCTTGATTCTGTCAGCAGGGGGAGTTGATTCTCTATTGTTTGGGAAGAGCTCAACAGATTTTCCAGAAATAAAGTAACTAAATTTTCAGTATCTATAGGAATTGCCAATTGTTCCCCTCAAAAAAATTCCTTTGGTAATCTCCACTAGGTTTTTTTTTCATCCTTTTTTCAGGTACATAATTTTATCTTTACCGGTTGCATCTTGTTAATAGAAATTAAAAATCTGAAATTCCATGAACTATCTAGTGGAGGGAAACTTCTCAAAAGCCAAGGAAAGGAAATGCATTCTAAAACAGCACACGGTAACACTGTAAGTCAATTTTATTTCAATAACAAATAAAACAGTACAAGGTAAGAGTTTATGAAAGCAAGGATTAGTCATTGCTAAATAGTGACCAATGCTATTGAATGCACAAGAACTTGCCTTGAATCTAAACTATTTCATTGATCATTAACTCTCACCTAACACGCCCAAAATAGGACATTCCCCCTACATTTCCCCCATAAACAGCAAAGAAAAGCTGAAAAGATGTTAAATTCAAGTAAATCCTAGTAAATTTAACTTTTAAAATAATTTGGTGACATAAACTATCACAAGGAATGACAATAATGTTTGGAAACCACCGGCTGGTAAGAAAGCCTGAATTTTTGGAAAATAACTTTAAACTATCAAAGTAAATGCTGGTGTTCTTTTTAAGCTTTTATGTTAATACTTTAAAAATGTAGAGTAACCATGTCAGAATCCTCCCCCAAAATGGGGGGCGGGGGATGTTTATAACTGGTTCATTCATGTCTAATAAAAAAAAAAAAATCTTCCTTAAAAGTCTTCAGTACCTAATAACATCCCCTGAATAAGGAGGTTGGCAGGGGAAGTTGTCAGAAAAATTTAATTTCCTTTCATTAGCCAGTCTGCTCCACAAATAGGTGCTTGTTAAGTTCAAAGCAGTCCTGAGAGCGACATCAGTTTTAAGTCTTTTTTTTTTTTTTAACTCCAAGCAGTCACATCTGCTAATGAGATTTTCCAAATAACAATTGTTTTCAAGTCAGAGATAAATCTATACTTCCCATTCTATTCCCTTCCCGAAAAAAAAAAAAAAATCAACGTTTACAGCTTTATTACACCTTGCTGTTTTCGCTGACCCTACATTCTCCAAATTTTACCTTAAAGGGATAAAATTCCATGAAAAGGGTCATTTAAGAATGTTAGTGGTTTCCACACATTGAGTTTGAGGGTTCTTTGTTCAAGCCACTGACAGTTATTGGAGAATACTTCCCCTTAATAGCCTCTCTGTCAGGAAGTGTTAAACCTGCCAAATGCAGACAATTAGTGCCTCTCGAGCAAAATACAGGAAGAGTACTGGCTGATGGAGACTGGATTATAAGAAGTCTAGAAGGAAACTTTTAACATGTTTCTTCTTTCAAACATGTAATAGCATATTTGCAAAAGATACTCAAAGAAAAAAAATAAACCCTGCTATCTAAAACATTCATTTCTTTGAGAGAATTAACAGGCAAATATTAGCTCATTAGTATTTAACATGCATTTATATATAAATATTAAGGATGGACTGTGTACAGAGAGGGGTATCATTTACACAAAGCAAAACTTCCAAAAACTCTTCAGCTGTTACAAATCCAACTCTTGTATAAACCACCACAAAATAATCTTGTGTCTTAACTAATCAGTAATGCTTAAGTTTTCCTACTACGAAAAGCAAATTCACTAAATGACCTTCCAAGTAAAATCAAACAGTCTTTAAAATTAGCTTTTCACGTGTCAATAATTCACTGCAGCATTATTTTGTTGAGAACATATTATGTACTAGACACTAAAAACCTCTATTACCAGTTTCAATAATAAACTATTAAGTACATCTGGCTCCAATATGTTGTTCCAGCACATCTATTTATAAAACTACTTTTAAAGGGATAAAAATCCCGATATAGATCAAAATCCAATGGCACTGACACATCCCACAGTGTAACTTCCTTGTAGGGCTGAAAGTGAGGGAAGGTGATAAGTCACTCAGTCATGTCTGACTCTTTGTGACCCCCATGGACTCTAGCCCACCAGGCTCCTCTGCCCATGGGATTCTCCAGGCAACAATACTGGAGTGGGTTGCCATTTCCTTCTCCAGGGGATCTTCCCAACCCAGGGATCGAACCAAGGTCTCCTGCATTGCAGGCAGATTCTTTACCATCTGAGCCACCAGGGAAGCCCTCCCTACAGGGCTAGAGGTAGAAAAACAATTCTTAGTAAAAAGAATTAAACCAACAAGAAAAAGACCAACAGTCATCAGGAAAACATGGGCAAAGGATTAAACAGTAAGTTTACAGTAAATGAAATTTAAAAGGGTAACATGTAAAATATGTTCAACTTTAATCATAATTATGAGACAGTACTTTTCATCCACCAGTATCTGAGAAGAGCCAAGAGCGGTGACCTGAAGGAGAGCTAGCACCACTCTCCCTACTGGGTATAATGTTTTTGAAAAGAAACGGTCAGTATCTATCAAAAGTGTGAGGGCGTACATCTTTCGAGCCAGAAATTTCATTTTGGAGAAGTTATTATACAGATATACTCACATGCACGCACAAAGAGACATATATAAAGACATTTATTATTTTCACTTGGTTGGTGGTGGTTTGGTAAGGAAAGAAAATCAGAAGGAAAAAAAAAAACTTAAAAGGCCTTAACTAAGGAAACTGGTAAACTGGTACCATAAATGGTTCACATATCAACATGGAATACTACACAGCCTTTTAAAAAAATGAGATTGCTCCATATGTTCTTATGCATCCATTTGTGCATTAATTAGGAAAATATTTACAGGGAAATACCACATGAAGTAGATTTTGCCCTCACGGAACATACAGCCAAATAAGAGAAACAGAAAAGAGAGTAAACAAATCCACTCAGACTTGAAATAAATGTTCTATGGAAATCAATGGTACAGAGGCAGCCAGTAAGAGGGAGAACCCATTTTAGAAAGACCGCTCAGACAGGGGACTTCCAAAGCAAAACTGAAACTGAAACCCGACGGGAACGGCAGTTACCCACCATGAGAAGATTCAACAGAAAGAACTCTAGATAAAATGAACAACATGCAAGAAAACCCTAGACTAGAAAGCTCGGTGCAGAGGCACAGTAAGGACGTGGCAGAAAAGGGCAGGAGGAAGCATCGATACAGGAAGAAGCTGTGGTCTGCTCTGACAGGATCCTACGGGATTCGGTCCCGGTTCAAATGCCTTGGCACTAGGCAGGAGAAAGATGGTTCAGGTTTAGGTTTCAAGAATCTCACACACTAAAGAGACGCAAAACACGACATCCACTGTGGGAAGAGAGGAAAGTTAGAGGACAATACACAGCGTGTGACCTCACCTACATTAAGACAGAAAAACATACATCAGTGCTTATAAAAACTTATGTACGGACATATTAAAAAACTCAGCTTGAGTTACTGCTCAAAAATAGGATTGAGAGCTGGGGGAAAGGGGGAAATTTTACTTCTCAGTGCATACCCTTAGTTTCACATTGAACCTTAAAAAAAAACATAAAGATAAAAATTTAACACTACAGTCATAATTCAAAAATTAAATTAGGGCTTCCTTGATGGCTCAGTGGTAAAGAATCTACCTGCCAATACAGGGGACATGGGTTTGGTCCCTGGTCCGGGAAGAGCTCAGATGCCAGGGGACACCTAAGTCCGTGCGCCACAACTACAGAGCCAGAGCTCAGAGCCTGGGAGCCGCGCCGAGAAAAGCCGCTGCAGTGAGAGGCTCAAGCACCACGACGAAGAGGAGCCCCGCCCACCGGAACTAGAGAAAGCCCGTGCACGGTGACAAAGATCCAGCGGAGCCGGAAATAAAACAAACCCTTTTTAGAAAGCCAATCTGCCACACTTGAAAGTGTTATTCCAATTATCTAACTAGTGATTTCCAGAGCTGTTAACAAAACACAGTGGTGGTGGTGGTTGAGTTGTTCAGTCCTGTCCAACTCTTGCAGCCCCACGGACGGTCAACCAGGCCTCTCTGTCCGTGGGATTTCTCCCAGGCAAGGATACTGGAGTGGGTTGCCGTTTCCTTCTCCCGGGGATCTTCCCAACCCAGCGACTGAATCTGGGTCTCCTGCACTGGCAGGTGAGTTCTTTACTGCTGAGCCACTGGGGAAGCCCCACAAAGTATAGTATAATGCCAATATCTGCTTCAAATTTTCATGACTTCTTGCTGCCTCGGAACCAAATTTCAGCTCCTTCACTGGGTTTCCATGCCTGTTCCTGTCATTCTGAGCTACCAGTCCATCCCAGTCTCTCTCCATCCCAACGCCAGGCACTCTCTCCAGCCTTTCCTCAGCCAACTTGGCTCAGCCAGAAACTCTATTCTCCTTCACCACCTTCAGCAAACCAACTCACAGTATCTTATGTCCCACACTAGGCCCTGAAGGCACAGGACAGAACAAGAAAAGCTCCTCTGTAAGTAAAAAATTACAATATTACACCCCAGCCCTCACTTAATCTATAGCCTAGAGAAAAAGACAGATCTTAAACATGACTGCACAGCAGCTAAGAAATCAGTACCGAGAGGTGTCCTGCAGAAGCAAAGAGGGCACGTGACAACAGGGGATCTCGAACTCAAAAACGGTCTCAGGAGGCTTCTCAGATGTAGCAACTTTGAAAAGAGACCTATGAAATGAAATCACGGTGGAACACAGTCAGGGAGACTGGGGCCTGCGAGTCAGCCCACTGCAGAGTGAGGCAAGGCCTCACAAAAAGCATGAACTTCACTTTAGGAGCAAGGAAATGAGGGGACTCGCTTTGACACCCTTTGGCAGACTTTTCACATTGAATTTACTTATTATTTGTGTATTGTCTTACCCTGTGTAGCCTCTGATCCCATTAAAATGTAAGCTCCAGAAGAGCAGAAATCTCTGTCCCGTTGGCTCAGCGATATATGTTCAGTGCCTAGAACAATGCCTGGCACATGCAAGAAACAGCTGTTGAGTGAAAGAAGGAATGAAGGAACAAACAGATGAATTCTTTAGAGAGAGGTGAACGGGATCTGTGGAGTCCAGCCGGGAAGCGGCTGTCTAGGTGAGAGACAAATGACCATTTTCTCTTAAAGTGAGGGGCGCTTGCTTCGAGCTTCACCCAGACGTCACACTGTTTAGAAAGCCTTTCCAGTCCTATGCCAGGTTAGGCGTCATTGCCCTGTGATCACATTACACCCTGCCCCTCCATTAGGACGGCCCCTGCCGCACTTCATCTCCAGGAGCGCCTTGACTAGCTCGCTCGCTCTCTCTGCTGAATCCCCAGAGCTTAGCAAATCAACACATTACTTGTTGAATGAATAAACAACCATCCATCAGCCTCCAAAGAAATCAGTCTGTTGTGACAAGACGATCTCCTGAATGACTGACTCCAGTGCCAACAGCACTCTCATCTCAGGAGCATCGATGTTAGAAGCGGGTGACCCTGTATCCAAGGAGACGGAGAGGCTTGTCCAAATTCCCGTATCTAAGTGACACACAGAAAGGGTGTGCTGTACCTTAATCTGGAGCACGCGCTCAAGAGCCAGACAGGCTCCAGCGTTGCCCTAACATTTTGATGAAATACTGTCAACACTGGGCGAAACCAACTCCAGGTATTTACCCTCAAGTCTTAATTCTCTCTCAGTCAAGCACTTTTCTCACTGCATCAGACAATTTCAAGTTTTGAAACTTATGTTTTCCAAAAAAAAAAAAACTGCTGTTAAAAAGAAATATATAATGTTACCCACATAAGGATTTTAAAATAAACATTTCTTTAACTTTTTTAAAAAGTCAAACTTTAGGTGGTAGTTAGCTTTCAAAATGAAGGGTCACAGTTTGCCAACAAAGGTCCGTCTAGTCAAGGCTATGTTTTTTCCAGTAGTCATCTATGGATGTGAGAGTTGGACTGTGAAGAAAGCTGAGCACCAAAGAATTGATGCTTTTGAACTGTGGTGTTGGAGAAGACTCTTGAGAGTCCCTTGGACTGCAAGGAGATCCAACCAGTCCATTCTGAAGGAGATCAGCCCTGGGTGTTCTTTGGAAGGAATGATGCCAAAGCTGAAACTCCAGTACTTTGGCCACCTCATGCGAAGAGTTGACTCACTGGAAAAGACTCTGATGCTGGGAGGGATTGGGGGCAGGAGGAGAAGGGGACGACAGAGGATGAGATGGTTGGATGGCATCACGGACTCAATGGACGTGAGTCTGAGTGAACTCCAGGCATTGGTGATGGACGGGGAGGCCTGGCAAGCTGTGATTCATGGGGTCACAAAGAGTCGGACATGACTGAGCGACTGAACTGAACTGACTGACTAATCCTGATGATTTCAACTCAAGAGGAAGGAGAAATAATCAAATGACATCATTTGATTCTCTTCCTCAAGCAATAAAAATTCCTGTCACTCATTCTGTAATGCCAATCTACCTTGAACTAAACTCAGTTTCTAAAGTTATTTAATGCATGGAAATACTGATGAGGGAAGCATTGGAGGAAAGCATTAAGCTATAAATTCTAAAGCAGCAGTTCAAGAAATGGAGAAAGAGGAAAGAAGCCAACAGAACCAGTAACCATTTCTTTTATTCCTCTATTTCAGTACAACTTGCATTAAGTGAGCTTTATCATCCAACCCCAGAATAAAACAATGAAAAATTCTGTTTTCCAGAGAATATGGTGGGAAGGGTAGGTGCTGTTGCTATAACCAAGTAAGTGAAAGTGAAATTGCTCAGTTGGTCTGACTCCTTGTGACTCCATGGACTACAGCCCACCAGGCTCTTTCATCCATGGAATTTTCCAGGGAAGAGTACTGGAGTGGGTTGCCATTTCCTTCTCCAGGGGCTCTTCCTGACCCAGAGGTCAAACCCAGGTCTCCTGCACTGCAGGCAGACACTTTACCGACTGAGCCACTGGGGAAGCCCCGAGTAAGTAGATCACAAACATGTGAAAAGGAGCTAAAAACTGGCTGCCTTTTCTGCAAGCCTAATACACCTGTTGGCTTTCCCCGGTAGCTCAGCTGGTAAAGAATCTGCCTGCAACACAGGAGACCCCAGTTGGATTCCTGGGTCGGAAAAACTCCCTAGAGAGGGGATAGGCTACCCACTCCAGCGTTCTTGGGCTTCCCTGGTGGCTCACACAGCAAAGAATCCGCCTGCAACGCAGGAGACCCGGGTTCGATCCCTGGGGTTGGGAAGATCCCCTGGATGAGGACATTGCAACCCACCCCAGGGGAGAATCCCATGGACAAAGAAGCCTGGCAGGCCACAGTCCAGACATATCTGAGCAGCAAACCACAGTGTTGATGGTCTACAGCACCCAGCTGTGAGGCAGTGAGGCCCAGTAGCCAAGAGAAAAGGTGCTGGGGCCAAAAGGCATGGGCTCCGATGAGCACTCGTTGACAGTGTATGTGTTACCTACCAGTGTGCCTCTCTGGAATCCGGTTCTCTCATCTGTAACACGGACACAGTATCTCATAGGGATTATTAAAAAGATGAGATCAGTAACAGATGAAACATACTAGAACAGAGTCTGGCAGGAAGTAAGCACTCAGGGTTGGCAGTCTGATGAAACGGGCAGCCCGCAGCCCCAACTATCAAGCATGGTTCTCTCCTGCTGGGCCCTGGGTGTTCTACCCTGGGATCATCACTCACTCTGAAACTGCATGATACAGAATACAGAACTAATACTGATGCTACAACACCACAAAAAATATGTCTAGGGGAACCTCCAGAACACTTGCCTGGATCCACTGATCTCCTCCTAGTGGGTGAGTGGAGCTGGTCTTAGGTGGGGAAGGGAAGGAAAATCTGTAGCAAAGACACTGAACACCCCATTCTTCCCTAGTGATGTTGGTGTCAAATACCACCTCCACCATCTGCGACTCAGGCCACACCTCTCCTCCCTCTCTTCCCACAGTCTACTTACCAACCCCAAATTCTGGGCTCAATGGACCCAAGTCCTGCTACTCATCCATACGGGAAGCTATTTGGGAGTTTACTTACGTCAGCTGGTTTTTAAACAAAAATCTGACTGCTTTTGGAGAAAAAAAAAAAAATCACTGCTTCAAGACATTATGGGGAAATGTTATATCTGTGTACAAAAAGCTATATACCCTCAGTTCAGTTCAGTTGCTCAGTTGTGTCCAACTCTTTGCAACCCCACGGACTGCAGCACACTAGGCTTTCTTGTCAATCACCAACTCCCAGAGCTTAATAGATCCTGAAGTTATATACAAAAATAAAGCAGAACTTCCAACAATACTGGGTTCAAGAAATAGGCTCCCACTGATGATGTGTTTTCCAGATAACTCTGAGTCAAACAGAAGACTCTTTCTGCTTAATTTATTTGCAAATCTAATTTTTAGCACACATTTCTCTAATTATAAAGCAGTGTAATAAACATGGCTGAATAAATCAAAAAAAAAAAAAAAAAAAAAAGACTTTTATATTTCGGAGACATCGTAGTAGTCCTTTCAATGAGAACCAAATCGTCCCTTTTTCCTATGACTACAGATTGTCATATGAAAAACTAATGATCCTTTCTCGAAAAGAAAAAACCAAAAAAATTACTAAGGGAAGTGTGGTCAAAAAACATAAATAATAAACCGAGAAAGATGATTTCGTTTTCAAGTCACAACTTTTTAGATCGATTACTCCACTATTTTTATTAATGATGACACTTGGATGTCATATTTGGAGTAAGTTGATGCAATGGCATTGAAACTCTACGTTAATAATGACAAGAGAATGTCTCGTTGTCTTTGCGTTTGTTCAAATTATTTATAGGGTCCTTTTTCCGTCCATAATCTTGGTTTGTTTCGTTAAATCGGTGACCACTAAGGAGGGAAACGAAGTCGGGACTGTAGATTCCCCAGTACTTTAGAAGTTGGAGGTCACAAAGGGGTGTGACGGATGAACCGAGGTAGGATTGTGGAATGAAATCGGGGGGTAGTAAAGAACAGACCTAATTTCCTTTACGTAAGATTAACCGGGTGGTTGGAGTTCGAAAAGTGACGAGATTAGGTAAAAGGTGTAGCGTTTAGTTTTAGTCAAGTCAAGTCAGTCAGCACAGGCTGAGAAACGCTGGGATACTTAGCGTCGTGCGGTCCGGAGGTACAGGTAGTGGTTGAGGGCCTCAAGTGAGTTTGAGTACAGGTAACTCAACCACTACGGTAGGTCGGTAGAGTAGGAGACAACAGGGGAAGAGGAGGACTGGGGTTAGGAAGGGTCGTAGTCTCAGAAAAGGTTACTCAGTTGAGGCGTACTCCACCGGTTTCATGACTTCAAAGTCGAAACCGTAGTAAGGAAGGTTTCTTGTAGGTCCTGACTAGAGGAAATCCTACCTGACCAGCCTAGAGGAACGTCAGGTTCCCTGAGAGTTCTCAGAAGAGGTTGTGGTGTCAAGTTTTCGTAGTTAAGAAACCACGAGTCGAAAGAAGTGTCAGGTTGAAAGTGTGGTATGTCTTTTTGGTGTCGGAACTGATCTGTCTGGAAACAACCGTTTCATTACAGTCTGCTTTTGAATATGCTATCTAGGTCGGTCATAACTTTCCTTCCACGGAATAAGCGGCTTTTAATTTCATGGCTACAGTCACCATCTGCAGTGATTTTGGAGCCCAAAAAATAAAGTCTGACACTGTTTCCACTGTTTCCCTGTCTATTTCCCACGAAGTGATGGGACCGGATGCCATTATCTTCGTTTTCTGAATGTTGAGCTTTAAGCCAACTTTTTTGCTCTCCTCCTTCACTTTCATCAAGAGGCTTTTTAGCTCCTCCTCACTTTCTGCCATAGGGTGGTGTCATCTGCATATCTGAGGTTATTGATATTTCTCCCGGCAATCTTGATTCCAGCTTGTGCTTCTTCCAGGCCAGCGTTTCTGATGATGTACTCTGCATATAAGTTAAATAAGCAGGGTGACAATATACAGCCTTGATGCACTCCTTTTCCTGTTTGGAACCAGTCTGTTGTTCCATGTCCAGTTCTAACTGTTGCTTCCTGACCTGCGTATAAGTTTTCTAATTCCACAATTTTGATCATGTTAGCTCTTCTACATGAAACCAGAGACTCCCAAATCCACAAAAATGATGCCCAAGCACAGCATTCAGGGCCACACGTGGGCTCAGTCACTCAGTTGTGTCAGACTCTGCAACCCTACGGACTGTAGTCCGCCAGGCTCCTCTGTCCGTGGGATTTCCCAGGCAAGAATACTGGAGTGGGTTGCCGTTTCCTCCTCCAGGGGAATCTTTCCAACCCAGGGATCGAACCCGCCTCTCCTGTGTCTCCTGTGCTGCAAGGGGCTTCTTTCCCACCGAACCACCAGGGAAGCCCCGAGACCACACGTATCTGAATCCTGAGTATCTGTTCATCCCCGTCTTACTACAGCCCCTCACAGGGCATCCCCACAGTATTTTAAAGCTCCTGTGGTTGCCCAGCTCTGACAAGGTATTTTCACTGACCATAATGCTGTGTTTCCATCATTACCCTGACATATAAAGCTAACTCACTGTTACTGAGACTTCAGATATCACTTAAATATCCTTCCTGTTGAAGTTCTGCCATGACGCCCTGAAACGGGGTCAGGGGCCCCTTCTACATGGGCCCCATGCACTCTTAGCCTCACATTATTAAAATGTATTAAACTGCCTGTCTACTTGTCTCCCTAAGGGGAGCTGAGGCTCTTTGAATTCAGGGTCTCTGGCTGGTTGTTTTGTTGTTGTTGTTGCTGTTTTGGCTAAACAAGTAGTTGGGGTTCCAAACCCTGTCTACCGGTGGCTTCAGAAACACACTCTTCATTCTGTTCTCAAGCCCCTGAGATCTAGTTAATAAGATACTGAATACAATGAAAGGCAAATACTTGATACCAGAGGAGGACCTGAATACTTGACCACTTTAAGTAACACTTGAAAATAACATTAGTTTCTCTCTCATGAAAAGAGCAACTCAAGGACAAGACAAAAGGAAATTATTCCAGCAGACTCCTTAAGTACAACACACAATGGGTTAAAAGAATATAGTAAACCATCTCCATGGAACCTCCAAATAACATTCAGTTATTCAAATAGAAAAGGAACAAATGTTTTAAAGAGAGATATAACCAGCTGAAACCACAATAATCTACTCAAGCACTTGGAAGGGAAAAAGGTAGAATATAGTTGCCAAGAAACAGAACCGCCTTAAAAATACTACAGACCAATGGGGAGAAGAAAGAATGGATTTTAAAAAGATGGAATTATCTATAATTAGCACATATAGTCTCCCAGTGCAAGAGTACTGCTTAATGCAGTAGCTAAAACTACAAGGTATTCCAAAAATTTACACTATTTATCTGCATCAGCAAACCTCTATCTGCATAGACACCATCAAAAACAATCTTTTACCTAATAAATCTAAACTACACAATGTGAAAAGTAGTACAGTTTCAAATTAAAGTGGAGTTACTACAGACTTCTAAAATAATCAAATTTAAAAGAAAAAAATGTATTGCTTCTTATATCAGAAAGAATTAAAAGCAAACTAGAAATAAAACTAGTATTAAAATTTATCTGAAAAACAAAAGGACATTCCATAAAATTATTTTTTAAATATTTATCTGAAAACTATATCCTACAGATTCAATTGCAGCTTAACAAATTCATTCAGACAAGTGGTATTTGGAACTGTACACCACAGTCAAAGTTATACAGGCAATGAAAATCCATCATTATTTAAGAGTAGTAAGAGGATCTTAAAAATCACCTAAGGCATACAAGGAGACAATAGGGGAAAACAGTGGATTTCTTTTCCTCAACTTTCTACTTTTCCCTATTTTTCAAATGAACAGAGGTTGGAAATTCATATACAGTTTGTCGAATGAAGCCTCCCTGAAAAGAAAACCAAGAACACCCGTTGATGAAGCAAAACCGAGCTTACAATTAATAACACCTACTACAGTAAAAGGCACTATCATTTTGAGGCAATTTTGGAGGTTTCACTGCGATCAGTTCAAGGCCTGCTAAAAGCCACAGTTCCAGATCCTAGTTTCAAAAACTGCAGTTTTTGAAGTGGGGGGCCATAGAGCCCTCCACCCAGGGATCTCCCCAACCACAATATGGAGAAAGATTTCACATTGGGGAGAGCTCCCAAAAAATCAACATTTCAAAGTCCATAAGACCAAGTTCACTGGGAAGCAGATGAGCATGAGCCCTACAAGTTCACCTTCATGCAGGCTCCAGGAGCCAGTGAGTTCAGAAGGTTTCAAGGGTGTTCAAACAGGACAAAATCTGCATTGAAACCTATATCAAAACCTTGAGGACTTTCCTCTGTTTTTTGTCCGTGGGAGTCTGGGGCTGGTAGATCTCCCTTCCAAATGCTCAACCACCAAGGTCCTGCACAGAGCCAGGTCTCTGATTAGAGATGGCCAACCACGATTTGATAAGCCAGTGTAAGATGTTCATAGGAGGTTTGCCTCAGGCTGCCCGTGCTGTGAGTCAGACTACTTCTCCTCAAACATATTAAATCTGTAACTCAAACTCTAGTTCTTATCTTTCTCCATGGCATGATTTCACCAAGCATAATTTAGAATTACAACAGAGTCTTTCGAAAGCTTTTGGTATGAGTGGTTCATTTGAGAGGCACCTTAGGGAAAAACAGGGGCACAAACTCTCAAACATCTAGAGTTTTTGCATTTTTTAAAAATCAACATGAAGAAGCTTCCAGAAGAAATTCAAATGCCAAATCTGTGTCCTTATGAAATTCACAGGGAAGACAAGGTTCATAGAGAACAGCAAAGGCACAGAAAAAGCCAAATGAAAAATGTAAAAAACTTACAACTCTCTCAAACCTACTGGTCTTTATCCTGCTCTTCCTGTTTCTCTATTCTATGTTCCCCCGCCTTCCCCTGCCCTGTTCTTCCTTCCCCTGACTTGTTCGCCTTTTCTCCTGGCTGACCAGAAACTTGTCAAATGAGGGCAAGTCCCTATGGCTGAAGTAAACCCCAATCTCATTCTGAACCGAGAGGCAGTATCAAAGATGTCCCAGAGCCTCCACAAAATAGAAGCTTACAGAGAAACAGAGCATTCTAGGCGTGTATAATCTAAGGCACCCAAGTTTATATCAGCTGGTTCATACTGCTAGCAAAAGCCTCAGGCAGAAAATATTGGATTAACGGGGAGAAGAGGAAGACCGTGAGAGTGACTTGAGACTCCTAACCAAACAGAAACAGAGGTTTAGAAAAACTGTACATGATGGGCAAGGTCTTTGGGAGACTACCACCAAAATCTGCCCTGTGAAGTTCTGTTGGACTCTAGTGCAGTTCTGCTGGCAGAGAGAGCAAAGTCCTCTGGAGACGTCAGAGATGGCCTCTTTAATGCCCTTAGACGGGAATCAAGGGGAGATCCTGAAGCACTTGCAACGCCGGCTTTCTCTTCATGTTTTGTGAACAGTCTTAAACCAGAAATGGGAAATTTCATGAATAAAAACTGGATGGAAAACAGCCACATTTTCAGGTCTTCAATTTCTTACTATACATTTGAAAGGAGCCTCAAAACAAAAGCAGAATAAGGCCCAGAATAAACTAATGCCCTTACAGATAAAATCAGATGCTCCCATTCCAGACATTAATACAGCCTTCTGATTAAGACACCAGATTTTGTAACCAGAAGTGACAATCAGTAAACAATTGCTCGATATTAGCCAAGAAAATGAAGGAAAAAACTGTAACAGACAGTGTTTCAAAAGTGAATCAAGTACCCATTTCACCCATCAACTCAAAGAAGAAATTTCACTAATTCCTAATTATTGATACTGCTGGTACACTATCAACCTTAAACACCACCATTGTTACACAAGCCCTCTCTGCGAGTCAACAAAGTACTCAGATAATGGGTATCTCTAATACTTGTCACATTTTCCATGTGCCAGTACCCAGCTTTGAATCTTTATTCAAGGAATATTCTGGAGAAGGAAATGGCAACCCACTCTAATATTCTAGACTGGAAAACCCCATGGATGGAGGAGCTTGACAGGTTACTGTCCATGGGGTCGCAAAGAGTTGGACACACCTGAGCAACTTCAATTCTCCTTTCTCCTATGACTCACTGACTCATAAGAAAGAATGCAAATAGAATTTTAAATCAAATGCTCTAATGACCTCTTCCTTGAACTCCTGAGGACTGTTACTCATCAAGACAAAATTAATTTGGACTCCAAGCCCAAACTGAATATCTCAAGGCCAGATTTCTTGTTCTACATATACATTTATTTATGTATATAAACATACAATTATACTGGAAGAAGTATTAGGGCTGAATAGATCAAGGTTCAGAAAACCACTACCCAAATGCTGGGCTTTCCTGATGGCTCAGATGGTAAAGAATTTGCCTGCAATGAAGGAGACCCAGGTTCAATTCCTGGGTCAAGAAGATCTCCTGGAGAAGGTTACCCACTTGAGTATTCTTGCCTGTAGAATTCCATGGACAGAAGAGCCTGAGGGACTACGACTCACTGAGTCACAGAGACGAGGACACGACTGAGTAACTAACACATTCAGACTCTCTGAGATGAGAATGTAAGGAAGGACTAAAACCCAGTAGCTGACAGCCTATTCAAGAAAACACTTGTCATGCTCTTCCTGGGGTCTTTCAAGGCTGCAATCAAGGTATGGACCAGACGACACTTTCATTTAGAGGCTCAAATGGGAACAAATTCAACATCATTCAAGGGACTGGCAGAATTTATTTCCTTGTGGCTGGAGAACTGATGGCCCCAATATTCTGCTGGCTTGGAACGGAGATCACCTTTGCTTTGACCCTCGGAAGGTGTCTGCCATTCACTGCCATGTGGGTCTCCTCAATATGGCTGCCTTCGTCATCAAGCCAACACCTAGAATCTGTTCTCTCACCTCCCAGAAAGGAGTCTTTTAGGATAAAACACAATTGCACAATTATATTTCATCACCTTTGCTATATAATGTAATTAATTAAGGGAGTGACATGCCATCACCCTTTGCCATAGTCTCTGAGGGAGGGAGATGAGGCAAACTGAAGAAGAAGGGATTACACAAAGGCATGAATGCCTGGAAGGTCCTCAAAAACTTAAACACAGGATTATCATTATGACTCAGCAATTCTACTCCTAAGTATACATCCAAAAGAACTTCAAACAGATATTCAACAATATACCTGCACACAAATGTTCACAGCAACAATATTCACAATCACCAAAAACTAAAAATAATTCAAATGTTCACTAACCAATTACAAATACAAAGCAAGAGAGTTCCAGAAAAACATCTATTTCTGCTTTATTGACTATGCCAAAGCCTTTGACTGTGTGGATCACAATAAACTGTGGAGAATTCTTAAAGAGATGGGAATACCAGACCACCTAACCTGCCTCTTCAGAAATCTGTATGCAGGTCAGGAAGCAACAGTGAGAACTGGACATGGAACAACAGACTGGTTCCAAATAGGAAAAGGAGTACGTCAAGGCTGTATATTGTCTCCCTGCTTATTTAACTTATATGCAGAGTGCATCATGAGAAACGCTGGACCAGAAGAAACACAAGCTGGAATCAAGATTGCCGGGAGAAATATCAATAACCTCAGATATGGAGATGACACCACCCTTATGGCAGAAAGTGAGGAGCTAAAAAGCCTCTTGATGAAAGTGAAGGAGGAGAGTGAAAAAGTTGGCTTAAAGCTCAACATTCAAAAAAACGAAGATTATGGCATCTGGTCCCATCACTTCATGGGAAATAGATGGGGAAACAGTGGAAACAGTGTCAGACTTTATTTTGGGGGGCTCCAAAATCACTGCAGATGGTGACTGCAGCCATGCAATTAAAAGATGCTTACTCCTTGGAAGAAAAGTTATGACCAACCTGGATAGTATATTCAAAAGCAGAGACATTACTTTGCCGACTAAGGCCCGCCTAGTCAAGGCTATAGTTTTTCCTGTGGTCATGTATGGATGTGAAAGTTGGACTGTGAAAAAAGCTGAGCACCGAAGAATCGATGCTTTTGAACTGTGGTGTTGGAGAAGACTCCTGAGAGTCCCTTGGACTGCAAGGAGATCCAACTAGTCCATTCTGAAGGAGATCAACCCTGGGATTTCTTTGGAAGGAATGATGCTAAAGCTGAAACTCCAGTACTCTGGCCACCTCATGCGAAGAGTTGACTCATTGGAAAAGACTCTGATGCTGGGAGGGATTGGGGGCAGGAGGAGAAGGGGACGACCGAGGATGAGATGGCTGGATGGCATCACGGACTCGATGGACGTGAGTCTGAGTCAACTCCAGGAGATGGTGATGGACAGGGAGGCCTGGCGTGCTGTGATTCATGGGGTTGCAAAGAGTCGGACACGACTGAGCGACTGAACTGAACTGAACTGAACTTCCTACAGAAACAATAACCAAATACATTTCTTACAACAACAAAAACAAGCCAAAAAAAAAACCCCAGTGGTATTGTCATGCAAGGGAATATTATTCATCCATAAAATCAGGGATGGAATACTGATGCATGCTACAACACGAATCCTGTATTCTGCTTCGCTTACTATTAAGCATATCTAAAGTTCTTATTTTCACATACAGTATTTACAGTTATAGAAGATTTATTTAATTTTCTTGTAGGTTCAAATTCTCTGGTGAAATTCTTTATATGTTTAGCTATTTTCTCCACATTTCCCCCAAAGTTCTTTAACACAGTAATCATACTTATTGTATAATCTTTTCAGCCAATTTTAGTATCTAGAGAGACAGCACCTGTGGGTTGATTCTAACGTCTGTTTTACTGTTTCTCTTGGTTTTTGGTAGGTGTTCCCCTCTTTCGGTGTGTCTAATAAATAGGCACTAAATGACAGATAATTTATATATAACGGTATGTGTATAAAATGTATCTCCTAGAACACTATTCATCCAACAAATCTTGAGTCAGCACCCACTGTGTGCCAGGTACCATGCGCAAGTGATGCGGTAAAGAACAGAGCACAACCTCTGTCAGCAAGCAGCGTACTAGCCAGAAGCAGATAGTTGACCCACCTCTACAGTGGGCAAAAGGGCTACAAAATGAGCTTGCTGCTACACATCTTACCCCTGTTACCTCTTCTCTCTCCCTTGATCACTCCAGTCTCATAATTTCATATTGTTTGTTCAACAGCAAGTACTCTTTAACCTCATTACTTTGGCACTTGTGAACAGTTTCTACCCAGTAAACCTTGTTTTTCTCCCTGATCATCACATGACACGCCCTGTGACGTCCTTAGATGGCAGGCAAAACCTCGTTAAAATTGTGAATAAACTCTACCCTAGAGCATGCCCTTTCCCCGTTCCCTGTCCTATGCTTCTTATTTTTTGTGTATTGTTTGTCTCCTTCTATAGCGTATGTTCTTTGAGGGCAGGAATAGTTGGTGGTTTTGGTCTATTTTGATCCCTACTATATCCATGCACTTAAAACAATGTTAGACAAACAGCATGCAATATGTTAAATATCTACTGAATAGATGACTAAATAGTTTTAAACTTGACAAATGAAGTACAGGCTTGTTGTTGTTCAGTCACTAAGCTGTATCCAACTCTTAGCAACACCACTGTCTGACGCTGTCTTTCACGCCAGGCTGCCCTATCCACTATCTCCTGGAGTTCACTCAAACTCATGTCCATTGAGTCGCTGATGCCATTCAATCAGCTGATCCTCTGAGGCCCCCTTCTTCTCCTACCTTCGGTCTTTTCCACTGAGTCAGCTCTTAGCATCAGACATCCAAAGTATTGGCGTTTCAGCTTCGGCATCAGTCCTTCAATGAATATTCAGGACTGATGTCCTTTAGGATGGACTGATTTCATCTCCGTGCTGTCCAAGAGACTCTTAAGGGTCTTCTCCAGCACCATGGTTAGAAAGTATCAACTCTTTGGCACTCAGCCTTCTTTATGGTCCAACTCTCACATCCATACATGACCACTGGAAAATCATAACTTTGACTATACTGACCTTTGTCAGCAAAGTCATGTCTCTACTTTTTAATATGCTATCTAGGTTGGTCATAGCTTTTCTTCCAAGGAGCAAACATCTTTTCATTTTGTGCTGTCCACAGTGATTTTGGAGCCCAAGAAAATAAAATTTGGCACTGTTTCCACTTTTTCCCCATCTATTTGCCATGAGGTGATGGGACTAGATGCCATGATCTCAGTTTTTTGAATACTGCATTTTAGGCCAGCTTTTTCACTCTCCTCTTTCACCTTCATCAAGAGGTTCTTTAATTCCTCTTCACCTTCTGCCATAAAGGTGGTGTCATCTGCATATCTGAGGTTATTGATTTTTCTCCTGGCAATGTCGATTTCATCTTGTGCTTCATCCAGCCCAGCATTTCGCATGATGTATTCTCCATATAAGTTAAATAAGCAGAGAGACAACATACAGCCTTGACATACTCCTTTCCCAATTTTGAACTAGTCCGTTGTTTCATGTTTGGTTCTAACTGTTGCTTCTTGTCCTGCATACAGTTTTCTCAGGAGACTGTTATTTTCTCAAGTGAACTATTATTCCCATCTCTTGAAGAATTTTCCATCGTTTACTGTGATCCACACAAAGGCTTTCGCAGAGTCAACAAAAAAAAAGTAAATGATTCCCTAGAATTCCCATGCTTTTTCTATGATCCAGCAGGTACTGGCAATTTGATCTCTGGTTCATCTGCCATTTTGAAATCCAGCTTGTACATCTGGAAGTTCTTGGTTCACCTACTGCTAAAGTCTAGCTTGAAGAATTCTGACCATAATCTTGCTAGCATTGGAAATGACTGCAATTGTATGGCAGTCTGAACATTCTTTGGCATTGCCTTTCTTTGGGGTTGGAATGAAAACTAATCTTTCCCAGTTTTGTGGCCACTGCTGAGTTTTCCATATTTGCTGGCAGATAGAGTCCAGTACTTGAACAGCATCATCTTTTAGGATATGAGATAGCTCAACTGGAATTCCATCATCTCCACTAGGGTAATTCAGGGAAAATATAGTAGAGGACCAAATCTAATACATACAGTAAAGCAATGCCTCTGTGAGAAATGCTGTTTAAGCCACGACCTAAACTATGTGGAGAAGACAATCAAGAGCAAAGACTGAAGCAGAATCAACATGTCCGTGTTAGGACTAGGCACAGAAGTTTCAAAAATCTGAACGATGTCACAGGAGACTGGCTCATTCGATGCGAAGAGCAACCTGACACAGTTTCAGTTTGAAGAGACAAACACAGGAGAACTATTCAAAGGATTTAAATCAGTCATCCTTGAAGAGTTTCTAAGCGAGCATAAGCATACGATCAAATCAGGATATGTGAAACATCACTCAAGTTTTAGTGTCAAAAAGTAACTGAACGGGACCAAGACTGGCAACAAGGAGAGGACTTAGAAGGTTGGTGAAGTAATCCAGTCTATACGATGTCAGCTGGAGCCTGGAGTTAGCGTGAGGACCAAAAAACAAAAATAACAGACCAGAAAGATATTTAAGTAATTCTCTTTAGCAATATTTATCAAGATCTCCTCAGTTTCTAGCTGGTTGAAATGCTGGCATTTTCCCAGGCAGGAAAGAATGAAAAAATGAGAAGCTTATTGAAGGAGTCAGCAAACTGTTTTCTGAATAGGCCAGCTAGTAAATATTCCAGGTTTTGTGGGTCTCTGATACACTTATTCAACTCGGCCATTATCACAGCAAAGCAGTCACAGATGCTTGTAAAGGAAAAAGCATGGCTGTGTTCCAATAAAATTTTATTTACAAAAACAGGTGTTCATGGAGCCACCAAATGGCAGTCCATGGCTAGAGAGAAGAGGATGAGGTGGGCTTCCAAATTGTTACTTTTATGCTGTCTCAATGTCATCAGGTCAACTTGTCTAAGAAGCAACTTGATATGCAGTTCTAAGGTGATATCTTTTGGGGGGCTCCAAAATCATTGCAGATGGTGATGGCAGCCATGAAATTAAAAGACACTTGCTTCTTGGAAGAAAAGTTATGACCAACCTCAGTTCAGTTCAGTTGCTCAGTCCTGTCCAACTCCTTGCGACCCCATGAATCGCAGCATGCCAGGCCTCCCTGTCCATCACCAACTCCCTGAGTTCACTCAAACTCACGTCCATCGAGTTGGTGATGCCATCCAGCCATCTCATCCTCTGTTGTCTCCTTCTCCTCCTGCACCCAATCCCTCCCAGCATCAGAGTCTTTACCAATCCTGCAACTTAGGAAGAACTAAAACCACAGTGCCCAAAGGAGACACTAATGAAAACCTGACTTTCCTCATAGAAGCTCAGAAAGACTCAGAACAAAGGCACCAGGGACTTTAAAGATGAGGCTGAAGTAGGGAGTTTTGAGAAAAATCTGCATAACTATTACTGAATGGCATTAACCTGAGGAGAGTCCGATCAGCAAGCAGTTCATTTTTCTCTCACCACCACCCGCAATCTCACTGAAACCTAGCTCCCCATCTGGAGGTGACCAGGCTGATCCTATTGTGTTCCAGTCACATTCAAGTATGAGTTCAAGCTTGTTTTCAAGTATTTAAAAGAGCCAGCAAGAACTGAAATGAAACTTTCACATCACAGACAGCTGTTTCTCTCTGAGTCTCAGGAGCTGGAATGCAGCCTTTCAGCTTTGTTGTTTTGTTTTGTTTTTTACCACTTTCCTTGTTCTTTAACTCCATCTAGTCAAAGCTATGGTTTTTCCTGTGGTCATGTATGGCTGTGAGAGTTGCACTATAAAGAAAGCTGAGCGCCGAAGAATTGATGCTTTTGAACTGTGGTGTTGGAGAAGACTCTTGAGAGTCCCTTGGACTGCAAGGAGAGCCAACCAGTCCATTCTGAAGGAGATCAGCCCTGGGATTTCTTTGGAAGGAATGATGCTAAAGCTGAAACTCCAGTACTTTGGCCATCTCATGAGAAGAGTTGACTCATTGGAAAAGACTCTGATGCTGGGAGGGATTGGGGGCAGGAGGAGAAAGGGACGACCAAGGATGACATGGCTGGATGGCATCACTGCCTCGATGGACGTGAGTCTGAGTGAACTCCAGGAGTTGGTGATGGACAGGGAGGCCTGGCGTGCTGCAATTCATGGGGTCGCAAAGAGTTGGACACGACTGAGCAACTGAACTGAACTGAAGACAGTGTTACATATGTATGACATGACATGTTAGCACATAAAGTTCTCCTGATCTTTAATCTCTGAAATTATATTGTGTAAGTTGTTGTGTAAGTGCCCAAAAAAATTACTGGGGAAATCCGTGTCCTACTTACACTTTTGATAGACCAGTCACTGAGGACAGTTTTATATTGTAAACGATCAGATATTTAGTCAACTATAAAACTGTCTTAAAGCAGTTCTTATTTTGTACTGTTTTTATTTTTACCTGCTGTTTTTCTGTGTACTTTAGGACCCACATACTTGGGAAAAGGATATCAACAGATATTAATAAGAATACTTCCTGGTTGCTTAAAAAAAAATACACACATCACACACTGCATTTTCTGAGAGGGAACGGTTGTCAGTAACCTTTGCAAAAAAATTTCCCTGGGAATGAGGAGAGGAGAAAGATGTAGACTACACTAAGGGGTAAGGTGTGAAAAGGAAAGCAAGTGAGGACAATTCTTCTAAGGCTGTGAAAGGACGGAGAACTAAGGCGGCAGCCCTGGTGCGACAAGAGGTTCCCATGCTCTCAGAAGAGGAGGACAACTTCTCTCCCCCCAGACTGGAAGCACCGTGGTGTGTGGGACCAGCGGCCTCTCTTATCACCACGAGCTACTCACTACGTTCAGGGGTCAGTACCTTTTTGACCGACTGAGTTCGTTTAACAGCAGTGATAATGGAACGGTGCTAAAAGACAAGGAGAGTTTTAAGACATGGAAGACAGAAAACACCATCAGTGAACACTGCGGCCCGTGAGAGCGATACAGCTGACATCTGGGACGTAAGAGAAAGAACTGGCTTTATGGAGGACAGGAAATATCTTACTCATTGTAAGACGAAAGAAGGAAAAAAAAAAGGATGATTATGTATTAAGGTCAATACAGACAAGACATTGAGGATATTTCCTAATCAGGGGCCCAGCTTGCTAATTATCCTGTAATGTGTGAAATAACCCAGCACAATGATGAAGAATCACCCAGTTCAGAAAGGGCAGTAAGAAACACTGAGATGAACAGGTCTTGCAGACTAATTCACATCGCAAGGTGAAAGTCTACAAAGAGACTCTTTTCTCATGAGAAAAAAAATGAATTAATTTTTCCTTGATGGTGGGGAGGAGTGTAGAGAGGGAGGGAAGACATACACTCTGACTTCTGCCTTTCTTCCTGAGAAGCCTTTAGCTGCTGCAGAAGCTGTTGAGGAGATGTCCTTGGGATCTACAGCGACACAGAGCTATACCACTCTCCACCAGAAACACGTGTACGACTTATGTTTTATGCATATGGACAGGAGCTCAACGGAAAGACACAGCAACATCATGTTTCAAACATTAAAGAAAAATCACCAATAAATGAAATCCACATTTCTTTATCACCAAGTTTTCTCCTGTGAAAGTCAAATACTCATTAAATACAATGCTTACGTGGCTTCTTCCTCTTTTTAACTTGTGCCATTCAAAATAATCCAAGTGTAAACAACATGGATTTTTTTTTTTAATCTAACACGAATATTTTAAAAAGCAAAAACTGCCATTTTATCTTACACTTTGGACAAAATGTTTGGTCTCAGGACATGTACTGGAAAGATTAGAGTAAAATAGTTTCTCACCTTGACCACTCCATCAAAGCCAGGGATTGTGTTAACCTTTGCTTTCTTAGCTAATAATTTGCTTTCAATCTTGTCACCCATGGCTTGAATAGCATGTGTATCAGGTCCAATGAAAATGACATCTTCTGCTGCCTGTGGAGAAAAACAAGTAGAAATTTGTAACAAAAACATTACAGTGCTTGATATGGAGTCACAGTTTCATAATAAAAACCCGTATGTATACTTACTAGTTATTCACAGGCCATAAACAACTTAAAAGCAAGCATCTGAGCCAACATGTTACAATATAAGATACAGTATTTCATATAGTATAAGTGTACAAAGATACATGAAACAAAGTCAGGTCAGATAAAAATAATTAAAAGAACTCCTATGTGATATTAACAGTATTCTTTGGAAAAGCAAATTCTGTGGTGTTGGAGCTATATTTAGTACTCTGCCACCCAATCTAAACAGTAAATTCACCTTTCAAGTGTCCTACAAATCTTTATATTCTCCGTGACCCACAGCACAGTGCATTTTCAATGAACATCAACTCTCTGTCAGGCTTTGAGCTAAGTAGAGGGGATAACATAGACAAAAGTCACAGGATATCAATTAAGTCAAGGGGACATGAAACAGATCACCAGTACCTCAGAGAAAGAGATAAAGTATGGAATGTTAATATCCTGTGACTACAAGAACAGAACAAAGAATACAGTAGCAATTTACCAGGTAGAGTTAATGGTTTCAATAAAAGCTACTAAAATCAGATTTAGTTCCCCAGCAATAGATTCATCTCTCTGTGTTGATGTTATTAAAGTAAACAAAAAGCTCATGGGCATTAATAAGGAATAGAGGAGAATACGATAGAGTTAGTGCCACTGTAGAGCACAGTCTAGAGAAATAAAGAAGGGGTTTGCTGAGGTAAAGGATGTGGTCATTGGGTAAAGAATTGAGGTTAGATACAAAAAGGCGAAAGTCAGATTGCATGCAGGGCATCACTGGAATAAGGCGCCTAACTGTTGATTCTCTCACGATCTCTGGCCACGGTCAGTATAAAAAATAAGTCATATAATTAACATCTCATATTCTGTCTACTGGCACTGCAGCCTGAAAAGGCTCTTGGCTTCAGAAAGCAGCTTCATTTTCCTGATGGGAATATCATCCAGAGTAGCTACTGCAGTGTGTTGCTTGGTTGCTCTCTGCCATCATGGGCAAAGAGCATTCACCCCAAAGATGTCTGCTTCTTGGAAGAAGAGCTATGACAAACCTAGACAGCATATTAAAAAGCAGAGATATAGAAGGAATTCATAGGGCCTGGACTCCATCTTAGGCCTGTTCATGCTGATCATGCTCGGCCACCTTTCCAATGGACTCTGAACTCTGTGTTTAGTGCCTCTGAAAACAGCAGAAGGGTAAGACCCCCTCCAGACAGGGGAACCTTGAAGATTGCATCTAGGTTACTCATCGCCTAAGAGAAAACATACACTAATCACCCCTTCCTCCAGACAGGCCATAAATTTTTCTGTGTCTATCGGAGTGTAACCTCGGGTTTATTGATTATTGGCTAATTGTTTGACTGTTTGAGCACATGACCACATAGCACGTGAATGATGGGGTTATTGGGATTGTATTTTCCTTGGTTTATGTAAGTCTCAGGGAATTTGGAGTGGTGGGTTCAGATACGTACACAAGGGGTATAAAAGATTTTCACAAATGCTGGTCAGGGTCCTTGGCTAAGAGGAGACTCTGCCTTGGGCCCACTGGTGTAATAAACTGCACTCCACTATCTGCATTGTCCTTCTGAGTGAGTTTGTTTCCCAGAACACGTGGCTACAACATCACTTTGCCAACAAAGATCTGTGTAGTCAAAGCTATGGTTTTCCCAATAGTGCTATACGCATGTGAGAGCTGGACCATAAAGAAGGCTGAGCACCGAAAAACTGATGCTTTGCAATTGTGGTGGTAGAGAAGACTCTGGAGAGTCCCTTGGGCAGCAAGGAGATCAAACCAGTCAATCGTAAAGGAAATCAACCCTGAATATTCATTGGAAGGACTGATGCTGAAGTGCCAATACTTTGGCCACCTGATGCAAAGAACTGACTCATTATAAAAGACCCTGATGCTGGGAAAGACTGAGGGCAAAAGGAGAAGGGGATGACAGAGGATGAGATGGTTGGATGGCATCACTGACTCAGTGGACATGAGTTTGAGTACACTTTAGGAGATAGCAGTGAAGGACAGGGAAGCCTGGTGTGCTGCAGTTCATGGGGTCATAGAGAGTTGGACATGACTGAGCAACTGAACAACAAGAGCAGGAGATGCAAGGATAACAGGGAATCAACAAAGGGAATATATGAAGAGATAACTATTTGGGAGATGATATGACAATTTCAACTTTACAGTCTGAGCCAGTCAAGTGTGGGATAGTCAAGTATCTATGTTCAGGAGTCAGACAGAGACATCTGGAGGTTATAAGGCCTTATAAGACGTATAAGAAGGTTATACGTCTAGGCTAAGATTTGGATGTTTAAAGGCATCTAACAGGAGGAAATTAAAGATTGTAGATAAAGTCACTCAGATAAAATGTACAGAAAAACCAATGCCTTTAAACTCAGGCACTCACTCTGACCCAAAAGCAAAACAGAAGAAAGAGGAATTCTTAAGATTCTGAGTTTAAAGCCTCTTTTGTGTGACAAGGGGGATAAAGGGATAATAACCACCTTGCCGGTTTGATGGAAGGACTGAATAAAATAACAATGTAAATCAGGAAGCTGAGTGCCACAACTATTAGTTCTTGTCTCTTACCCAGAAGTCCTGATAAAGAGAGAACACTAGAACAAGAAGACAGCTAGGCTCACAGGACCCCATATACATTGCTGCTACTGCTAAGTCACTTCAGTCGTGTCTGACTCTGTGTGACCCCATAGACGGCAGCCCACCAGGCTACCCCGTCCCTGCGATTCTCCAGGCAAGAATACTGGAGTGGGTTGCCATTTCCTTCTCCAATGCATGAAAGAGAAAAGTGAAAGTGAAGTTGCTCAGTCTCTCCGACTGTTAGCGACCCCATGGACTGCAGCCCACCAGGCTACTCCGTCCATTGGATTTTCCAGGCAAGAGTGGGGTGGGGTGCCATATACATTACAGGAACTTAAATACCAGCAATTGCTAGTGTCACTACGAAACTGTTAGTCACTCAGATCCTGTAGACTGTAGCCCACCAGGCTCTTCTGTCCCTGGGATTTCCCAGGCAAGAATGCTGGAGTGGGTTGCCATTCCCTTCTCCAGGGGATCTTCCAGAACCAGGGATCATACCCAAGTCTCCTGCATTGCAGGCAGACTCTTTACCGTCTGAACCACCAGAGAAGCCCGGTGTTACTACAGCAGAATGCTAGATAAGAAATCTCTCAGCCGTAACTGGCACTCATAAAGTACATCTCCATCAAATGCTTTTATGCAGTTTTAACAGAAGCTCATTTTCTTACAAAAGAAAATCATATGTGAAACCCCCAAAACATACAGCACGTAGAAAACTGAACCGCTCCGTTCGAGGGGAAGTGATGGTAGGACCGCACGCCACATACTCTGTGTCTCTGGAAGGATAAACTCACCGCTTTGCGCTAGAGCAACAGCCACGCTCACTTCCCTTTATCCCACCTGGTAAACGCTAACTCAGGAGGAAACAATCATGTTTCAACTATCAATTGTCTTTCCATATTCTCATTTTACTTGCTAAGATGGAGGAATTTTTATTATAAATTGTTTTAAATACCACTATGCCAGGCAGACGTAATCAAGTAATCAGAATACCCACACAAAGAGCTGAAGAAATAACATAAAATGAGAACATCCAAAATATACTGTGATTATGCAGTAAAACTTCTGATTAACAAGAGCCCAACGACCAGGAACTACTGATTAACCAGGCTTCTTTTTGTGCATTCTAATTTGAGGAAAAGTACTCACCCCAAAATGCAAAATTACCAAGAAAGAACACGCACATCAAGCATTTTAGAGACTATTCTTACTTCCGTCCAACACAAAGAAAAACAGATGTTTCAATGAGCTAACTTCCTTTTCATCTTCTTATGTTTTGGTAGTACTCCCTGGGTTAGCCTTTAAATGTAATTATGGCAAATTGTAGCAGTATCATAGCTCCTGACCCCCAACATTCTTCGACCAAAAAAGCAAGGCTAAGATGTATGGTAATTGCAAAGTGACAAAGCATGTTTCAGAAGACCTAAGTTTTTGACCAGAGTCCTTTGCGTGATTTAGAACTTAAGGCCAAAATTTATGCACTAATAAACTTTCAATACTCCACTGTTAACCCTGTATCTTTTCTTATTCGTTTTCTTTAATCACCAGTAAAGCTGTTTGATATGACAAAGCAATAAAATTTACTTCTCAAACTAGGCTTTTCAAGGACCGTTTAAATTTACCATGAATGACAAATATAATACCTAAATACAGGTAAATGTATAATGGTCATGAAAAAGAGGAATTTTTTTTCATCAACATCACATCATTATAGTGATATGTAAAAAAAATTACAAAAAGCTGAAACCACTGCTCCTAATTGCAAAAACAAAACAAAACATTGTTTTCATCTTCTAAATTCTGTGATTTCATGGTTCTGGTTGTATTTTGATAGAAAAACAGGGGAAAGGGTTGAGTTTGAGCAATAGGTTAGGGAAACAGATTTAATTTACAATAGGCTTTATGTTACGAATGCAGGACAGAAATAATCATCTGTAAAAATTAGAATGTATGATATATAATTTATTCTTAGAAATACCATGACAGTAAATTGCTATACTATGAATTCAGATTCTTTTTTTCATGTATACATTTTAAACTCATAAAGGATTACTACTTGGATAAACTGTAAAAGCCGGATCAGACAGACAGGAGACATAGCTATGCAAAAATTGCCAAACTGTCTAAAGTACCTAGATTCTGGATTTTAATTTTTATTCCCTAATAAAAGAAAAAAAAAATTTCTCGTAGAAAAGGTCAGTTTCTGGGCCTTCTCTGACTAGGCAGAGAAGTTAGCACTTGAGATTAAAGAAAAACTGAGTCAGTGAGAAAGCTTTCAAAAAATTAACATAGTTATCTCAAAAGCACATATTATATAAAAACGGCTACCCCCTGAGTGTGTTGGTAACAATATGAGCATCAAAAAGAATAAAAGAAATTACAAGGTTAATTCATCTTTTCAAGACCTCAGAATAAATCTTTTCCTGCTATCTCTGTTCAAATATTTGAACTTCTTAGGCATGTATCACCAATTTTAAAAACCATATAGCTCTTTTAAAAGCGATATATGGGAAAACTAATTTCACACATAAAACTAAGCAAAATAAAAGTGTCTAGGTAAAATCCCCGGGGAAGGCAATGGCACCCCACCCCAGTACTCTTGCCTGGAAAATCCAATGGACGGAGTAGCCTGATGGGCTGCAGTCCATGGGGTCGCTAACAGTAGAACAGACTGAGCGACTTCACTTTCACTTTTCTCTTTCATGCATTGGAGAAGGAAATGGCAACCCACTCCAGTATTCGTGCTTGGAGAATCCCAGGGATGGGGGAGCCTGGTGGGCTGCCGTCTATGGGGTCACACAGAGTCGGACACGACTGAAGTGACTTAGCAGCAGCAGCAGCAGGTAAAATCCCACGGGGAAGGCAATGGCACCCCACCCCAGTACTCTTGCCTGGAAAATCCAATGGACAGAGTAGCCTGTTGGGCTGCAGTCCATGGGGTCGCTAACAGTCGGACAGACTGAGCGACTTCACTTTCACTTTTCTCTTTCATGCATTGGAAAAGGAAATGGCAACCCACTCCAGTATTCTTGCCTGGAGAATCCCAGGGATGGGGGAGCCTGGTGGGCTGCCCGTCTATGGGTTCAGACAGAGTCGGACACGACTGAAGTGACTTAGCAGCAGCAGCAGCAGCTAAAATCCCATACATAGCTTTTATGAGAAAAAAAAAAAAGAACTAGAATAATATCCATGGAGGAAAGAAAGCATGAGAAAGACATGGTAACACAGCAGATCAGTGTCGCCTATCATTTCAAAACAAACTAAAAGACATTTTAAAATAAGAAAACATGAAATAACACAAATTAGAATTAGAAATGCTCAGAAATGAGCTGACAAACCTAAAGACAGAATTAGAAAGGCAAAAGAAATAATTTTGGAAATCAAGACTAAACTAGAGGAAAATTAGAGTGAAAAGAGGAAACAAATAACGCCTTACAAGAAATAGGAGGTCAAAGGAAGAAAGTTAAAAAAAAAAATTAAGATCCAAGAGAAAAGGACAAATACCAAAAATAAAAAACATCCAACATATGAATAAGAGGAGTCTTTGGGGGGGGGGCGTCTAAGAAAAATACTAAAAACCAAAACTCAAGCAAATTTTCTTAAAATTGAAAGTTAACTATTAAACATACCACAGCCTACTTGAAAAATTCAACCCAGAGCAAATTGTACCATGATACATTCCAGCAAGACCACTTAAAAAGGAAAAAAAGTAACTTGTTCAAAAGAAAAGTTTAAATGATCACCAGATCTGACAGCAATAAATCATGCCAAAATGTAATAATGTGCTCCACTGAGTAAGATATTCAAGGATGAGCCAAGGATTTTAAATCCAACACAACTGGCTGCCAAGTATAAAGGGCAGAGAAAAATTAACAACAAGCAAGAACTCATGACCTTCTTCTGAGGAATCCAACAGAACAAGGGTTTGCACACTAGTCTGTGGGCCAAATCTGGCCTACCACCTGTTCCCAAATGGTCCACAATCTAAGGACGCATTTTACACTGTTTATATTTTTAACTGTTTAGGAAAAAAGTTTAGGGGTGCTATATCGTGACATGTGAAAATTACATGAACCTGAAAGACAGTTTTGCCAGAGGAGAGTCATGCTCTAGCTTCCATGTTGCGTGGCTGCTCTCTCACTCCCACGATAATACTAAGAACTTGCAACAGATCACATGGCATACAAAGCCCAAAATACTTGCTATCTGGCTCTTTACAGAAAAGGTTTGCCCATACTAGAGAATGAGATTCAGGAAACCAAAACAGCTACAGAGAGACTAACTTGGAAAGTCAGCAATTACTCACTGAACCAAACTTAAATGAAGGCTAAGAAGAGAACATGAATATAGCAAGTGGAATAGTTGGATTTTCTGGCATTATAAATATAGTAGAACTATTTTTGGAAGTGTAGGAGAATAGGGAGATGTGTAAAACTTTTTAAATTTTTCAGTAAATTTTTATACTGGTATTATAATTATGTCCGACTCTTTGCGACCCTGTGGACTGTAACCCTCCAGGTTCCTCCATCCATGGGATTCTCCAGGCAAGAATTCTGGAGTGGGTTGCCATTTCCTTCTCCAGGGGATCTTCCCAACCCAGGGATCAAACCCAGGTCTCCCGCATTGCAAGCAGACGCTTTAACCTCTGAGCCACCAGGGAAGCCTTTATAACTATAATTATTATCCTTTGCTGTGTGTGTACTACTGACAAACAATTAGGAGGTATTTTAATTATATCATTTCTTCTATCCATGAAAGTCAAAATTCTAACTATGGAAGGATAAAGATACAAGTTAACAAAGAAGAGGTTAAGTAAAAGTTCTATAATCATGAATTTTAGTTGAAAGTATTGGTTCAGCCAAAAAGTTCATTCAAGTTTTCCTGTAACATCGTATGGAAAAGCCCAAATGAACTTTTTGACCAACCTAGTATTACTACGATCACAGTTCGTATTCCTACCTCACATAAAATACAGGCTATATTTAATTATAGTTTGATATCATGTTACACATACCACATATTACAAAACTGTTCCATATTTCACTGATATAGATGTTTATTATATCATATCTATATTAGATATTAAATTTATGTTATATATACCCTACTTGGGGTTGAGGTCGGCATTGTATCTAAATACACACATATTAACTATATCAATGTCATATATTCTTTTAATATAACACAGTTAATATAACATAAAGTATATGGACTTTCATAAAGTATATGGACTATCGGCTACCAGACTCCTCAGGTGACAATCCATGGAGTTTTCAGGCAAGAGTACTGGCATGGGTTGCCATTTCCTTCTCCAGGGGATCTTTCCAACCCAGGGATCAAACCCAGGTCTCCAGCATTGTAGGCAGACGCTTTACCATCTGAGCCACTCCAAATACCATTAAAAGGAACCAATACATCTAAAAAAGTCACCTGATTAAAGGCCTGGAGCAAGAAATACAGTACTTGAGCCTAGAATATATTATCAGGGCAGAGAAGCTATAAAAGATTACGAGAGTCAAGTCAAGAAGATCAGGAGCCAACTTAGGCACTCCCCATCCAAACAGTGACAACTGGAGCTTCACCAGTAATTTCAGCAGACTTCAACCTACAGAATATGTCTCAATCAAATGACTTCATAGTGATACTTTTACCAAGAACTGGCTAACTTTGAAGGAAGTTAACCACGTAAGGAACCAATTTATTACCCCAAAAACTATAAACAAAGATAAAGAATTATACACTATCTTGCTCTTTTTATATGAATTCCACCACTAGGAAACCAAACAATGAGGGGGAAGAGTTTCTTTATAAATACACTCCAATTAAATAATGCAAAAGATGTTAGAATTAAAATATCACCATTTTTACAATCTAATGAAGGAATAATAAGCATCAAAGGCTGCTTAGACCTTAAAAACCACTAACAAGACTTGTACCTCCTACAGTCTTGGTTAAAGGAACTGAAACTTAAGTCTGGCAACCTGGATTCAGGGATGGGACCCACCTGCAGGAAACGCTGAAGGGTGCCAGGATTACATGCCATGATTATCCCATCAGCTAAGTCAAGACTGAGAGACACTTTATGGGTCAAAAAGCCCAAGGTTTATTCAACAGATAAAACTATAAAGGAAGAGAAATGTATGAGAGGAGAAGCCATGGCTTGAGAGAAACTTAGAAGACATATCAAAATTGAAAATAAATGAGCAAGACAGATCACAAGGTCCAGGGAAACACACTTGGACAATAAGATTACTTTATAATGCCAGAAAAGGATTACTGTAAACGTCAAAGCAGTTTGTATGTACAGGGAGAGATTGGAGGTTGGGATTGAGATTGGTCATGTGGACAGGCACTCTAGGATTAGGGCTGATGTCTGACATCCGAACCTATATAATGGTTACATGATTATTCGCCTTAAGCAAGCCCACGTGTGTTCTGCGTAGTTTTCCTCTGTATCTGGCTTTTATTCTCAAAATAAAAATTTTGAGAATGTGTTCAGCGTAGCCACCAGCTTATAGGAGTAAAACCAACACTGGGACCAGGAGGTGAGGTGTTGCTCAGACGAGCTTGCTAACCTCTTCAGGGACCTGTTTTTGGCTTTTAAAAAAGGTAGGGGAAGGGAAAGAGGTAGAGAAAAAGGAAGGAAGAAAAAGAAAGAGACAGAGGAAGAAAAAGAGAGGGAGGGAGGGAGAAAAGGAGGGAGGAAAAGGAAGAAAAAGAAGAAAGAAAGAAAGGAGAGAGAGGCAGGGAAGGAAGGAAGGGGCATTCTCATGTCTGGCTGGAAGGTTTCAGTACATGGTTATTTTGTACAAACTGAAGCCTGATGAACCGTCAACAACTGCTGCCACTATAGCTAAAAAGTAACAGTGATGAAGTAAAGAAGCATCACCTTTGCGGGATGATACGGACAGCATCCAGCCTCGGCAGCATCGCTGCTTCCAGAATACGCAGATTGTGCTGTAGGATAAAGTCCAGGAAGAGCTCACAAGAAGACCAGAGGGAGGGTTGATTTGGGATTCCGTCTCACTAGTTCTTTGCAAAGAAAAAAAAGACCTTCCTGTGGCTGTGAGCACTGCTAAAGTCACGGAAGAGCTTGGACTGCATTCTCTGAGCAGTGGAAAGCTGGTCCATCAGTGGAGGAGGACCGGACTACTGTCCGATCTGGGATGAAACCAGAACTCGGGGAGACTCCATCCTCCAGCCTTCCTCCTCTTCCTTTCACTGCCTCTGCTTCACTGAGCCTTCCTCCTCTTCCTTTCACTGCCTCTGCCTCACTGCCAGTGGCAAACCGAGCTCGCTGTGGATCAGATGCAGAAGCTGCGTTCCATTACATTCTTGGTCACAGTGGGGCTTCCCTGGTGGCTCAGATGGTAAAGAATCTGCCTGCCATGCAGGAAACATGGGTTCTATCCCTGGGTTGGGAAGATTCCCCGGAGAAGGAAAAAGCAACCCACTCCAGTATTCTTGCCTGGGAAATCCCACAGACAGAGGAGTCTGGCAGGCTACAGTCCACAGGGTCGAAGAGGGTCAGACATGACTGAGCAACTAACACTTGCAAATGTCACACATGCAACCTACAAACTGATTTATTTAGCTTTTGCTTCCAATGAGACCGCTTCTGGTATTTGATGCAATGTTACTCAGCTTTTTTTTAAGTTAAAACCAAAGACTTCAATTCAGTACCAAGAAGGAATTTCAGCCAAGTTGGCACTTGGGCTCTAACAAGTTACTGTGTAGAAGATGGAAGGGTTCTCCTCTTAGATCATGACATCAGTGTTGAAACCTGTCTGGGTAGTTGGCTTTGAACCTAAACTCAGGGTACTTTTCAAAACAATGATTAGAAATAAAAAGAAGAACATCTGAACACAGAGATAGGAAAACCATTCATAGCGTAGTGTTCACGGTCATGGGTAAACACCAGTCAGCTGGGTCTTCACCCCCCAGTAATTGCGTACAAGGTGTGCATAAGCATTTACTGGGAGTCCCAGGCTGAACAGTGCACACACTTGAGAAGATCAGGATACAAACCCTAATTCGCTTTCCTCCACACTGACTTCGGGGCGTCCACGAGAGAGGTGCAGAACCTCCTGGAAGAAGGTTCCATCAGCCCCCACCCTCTCTGTTTATAGGAGTCGTTTTCTTCAAGTGCTAGTCTGCTCACTGCAAATTAAGAACCCAATTTACAGTGATGCATTAGGATAAGAATATTAAGGAACTTGACTGTTGCTGGGGGTGGATAGTGGAAGGGGAAGCAAAGGCTCGTTAAAATTCTCAACATAAACTTATAAATCAGCAATTTGTTTGAGATGCTAACTGCAAGATCACCTGAAATCTAACGACATGCTTACAAGCTGTATTTAACTGAGGGTACACTGTATATGTTATGACTTGGTTTAACCAAAGGAAACTGTGTCCTTCTCTTGTGATATGACTAGTATCCAGATTTCATTCAGTCTAATGTATATTTTGTATTAAGTGTATACTTGGCCCAATGCACTCAAGTAATGTTATTACTTCCAGATGATAGCCATGTACAATATTTAGTTAGGGAAATAGAATAGTGGTAACTTTTCACACTGTAACAATTGGCAGAAGTCAGGTTTTCTAGTTAAGGAATATAAAACCTTGTTTTTCATGCATAGGAAGTGGACAAAACAGCAATAGGACAATTTCTATTTCTAATATTTGACAGTGAGTGGGATGGTTTCTATTTCTATTCTTCAGCTACTGTCAACTCAAAAGACTGTTAAGTGCCTTTTACGAAATAATGTGGGTTTCTGACAAAGGTTCTTAGGGCAAAGAAGAGGTTTTTAGTACTAATTTAATAGAAATCATTTAAATAAACAAACTAAAGATATCTAAATATCTTTGTGTTGGGGGGTAAACTTTTTAAGCTTAAATGGAAAACATTCTACTTTTAGAAATTTGGGTTTCTATATTCTGTATTGGGCTTCCCTGATAGCTCAGTTGGTAAAAGAATCCGCCTGAAATGCAGGAGACCATGGTTCGATTCCTGGGTCGGGAAGATCCCCTGCAGAAGGGAGAGGCTACCCACTCCAGTATTCTTGGGCTTCCCTTGTGGATCAGCCAGTGAAGAATCCGCCTGCTATTAATTACGGAGATGTTCCTTTCATTTTAAAAGACTAAGAGTGAAGTCTGTTAGTGTCTGCCATGCTTTTGTGCACATATGATTTCTTCTTCTTATTTCCCAGTAATCAGCACTGATACCTATTTCCAGAGTCTCCATGATTGTTAAGGAGAGGCTGTGTGGTAGCTTCCACATTCTACACTCTCTGTGTGCAGATCAGGACACTAAGAAGAGATGAGTTAACAGAAACCTGAGTGGGCTGTTAACCTTTTTTTTTTTAATCTCCGAGGAAATGTAGATGCAATAACGCTTCCAGATGAAAGCAGCATTCTAAGTTCCCAATGTTTAAGGATGCAGATGAAGTATTCCGTCTTTTTGGTGCCTGGAGGTGTTATGTGAGAAAACAGAAAAGTCTCTAGGATTAGCCCCACAGACTTCCTTTATCATGTAAAAATCTCAGACCGGTTGCTCTGGTCAGAATCAAAGAAAAGCCAAAGAGAAGACACCCAGAGAAAATGAATTCAGTAACTTCTTTAGCAGTAAACACAGAAAATTAAAATTAACTAAAAAGTCGATCTTTGAAATAAATTTTAGCCTTCTTCCTTTAAAGAAACTCCGGTTTTAATAATAGAATATATATCTTTTTAATATTAGCAAAATGTTGATGATCAATTCATGACATTAAATTTGCTTGGATGAAACTGTTAGCATTTAGCTACTTGGCATTTTCCAGAAGTTAAGCTTATTTTTGCTTTGTAATACAACATCAGTAATAATGCCTTAATTAAAGATGCAGGCACAATTGTGAACTTCTTGTTGAATTTTCATAGAGACAGATCTTCTTACTTCATGTTTGAAATATGTAAATAATTTAAATTAAAAAATAACATTTGAATATTTGAAATTTAAATTTGTTCATATAAAATTATTCATGTAAAACCTTAAACTCTTAATCATTAAGTACTGGATTGAACAAAGTATGACACTCATGATTTGAAGTCCCAATTGTCGAAAACCCATAAGAAATTCTATTTTAAATACAATGATTACATAGGGTTTAATTCCTATTTAACAGGACTACCTGTAGGAATGTGTCTGTGTTCCAATACTTCTAATAAATGTTACTGTAAATTTTTTTTAAAAAGACGTAGACACAAATGTTAAAGTATTTTTTCTAAATGTATTTTTTAAGAGGATAAGAAGCTTTATAATTAAATACGGTTGTGTATTGGTGCAGCACTTTCACAGCATCATCTTCCAGGATTTGAAACAGCTCAACTGGAATTCCATCACCTCCACTAGCTTTGTTCTTAGTGATGGCCCACTTGACTTCACACTCCAAGATGTCTGGCTCTAGATTAGTGATCACATCATCTTGATATCTGGGTCATGAAGATCTTTTTTGTACAGTTCTTCCGTGTATTCTTGCCACCTCTTCTTAATATCTTCTGCTTCTGTTAGGTCCATACCGTTTCTGTCCTTTAACGAGCCCATCTTTGCATGAAATGTTCCCTTGGTATCTCTGATTTTCTTGAAGAGATCTCTAGTCTTTCCCATTCTGTTGTTTTCCTCTATTTCTTTGCACTGATCACTGAAGAAGGCTTTCTTATCTCTTCTTGCTATTCTTTGGAACGCTGCATTCAGATGCTTACATCTTTCCTTTTCTCCTTTGCTTTTTGCCTCTCTTCTTTTCAGTGCTATTTGTAAGGCTTCTCCAGACAGCCATTTTGCTTTTTTGCATTTCTTTTCCATGGGGATGGTCTTGATCCCTGTCTCCTGTACAATGTCACGAACCTCATTCCATAGTTCATCAGGAACTCTATCTATCAGATCTAGGCCCTTAAATCTATTTCTCACTTCCACTGTATAATCATAAGGGATTTGATTTAGGTCATACCTGAATGGTCTAG
>SJYX01021676.1:90420-114829 GCA_006410675.1 Oreotragus oreotragus
AGAAGACTCTTGAGAGTCCCTTGGACTGCAAGGAGATCCAACCAGTCCATTCTGAAGGAGATCAGCCCTGGGATTTCTTTGGAAGGAATGATGCTAAAGCTGAAACTCCAGTACTTTGGCCACCTCATGCGAAGAGTTGACTCATTGGAAAAGACTCTGATGCTGGGAGGGATTGGGGGCAGGAGGAGAAGGGGACGACCGAGGATGAGATGGCTGGATGGCATCACGGACTCGATGGACGTGAGTCTGAGTGAACTCCGGGAGATGGTGATGGACAGGGAGGCCTGGCGTGCTGGAATTCATGGGGTCGCAAAGAGTCGGACACGACTGAGCGACTGAACTGAACTGTGTATTGGTAAGGTTCTCCTGGTCATAGGAATTATTTTGTTATGAAATGTAATTTCCTTCTTTTGCACGTCACGTGAAATACTTTTATAGCTCAACAATCTGGAAATTAAAGATGAGTTGCTTTCATTTTTCCCTGATCAAATAATTTTTTGTTGTTTCATGAATACTAAAATTGATTGGTACTTTTGGATTGAAAACTAATTTTTCCAGTTCAACTCTGGAATATACCTTATAACAACTATGGAATTAGATGAGGGATTTTACAGTTTAAGCCTTTAAAAAGAAAAAAGTAAGATTTAGTAATACTTCAGTTAGCATAAGGGAATGTTAATGTAGATGCCTCCTGGTGCACCTTCCCGTTCATTCCTCACAAGCCATTAACATTTACTGTTGGTAGTAAGCTGGTAAAACTGGTGAAAGGCTAGAGATTTTGTGTTTAATCCAAACATTAGATATTAACTTTAATTTTTAAACTTTTTCAATTAGTCTGGCACATTATCTGAATTATGTACTCTCTTGAAAACTTGAATTTCTTTTAAAATTTGCTACAACTAGAAGTCCTTCCACACACTATACTAAATTACTGCTTTCTGGAACACATCAAGTTTTCAATACCACCGCTGGATGGAAATAAGAATCATATGGTTTGAATAAAGCAGGCTCTACCTACAGTGAGGACAGTCTTTTTTGTTAGCGGATTTAATTGCTGTGCTGTAGTACAGCCTACATTAGAGAGCTTATTTCAAATAATGAATGGAACGCAAAAAAGAAAAAAAGCCAGCAGAGGTCACGGTGTTCAGTTAATCGCCTAGAGTAGCTACATAGTTCCTCACCCTGCTCAGCACAGTCTGAGTGGCCAACCTGTTACTTTCACCCCTTATTTTGGTTATGAACAAGGATGCAATGAAGAGAAACTGGCAACAAGGTGCAGCGGAATGACCCAGGGAGAGAGAGATCGAGGCAGGAAATAGTTTTTAAAGTTTGAAGAGTCAAAGAACGAGGAATGCAGTAATATTGACAGCGACAAGTACTTCCTTCCTTCCTTAGCTTGCACTGTCTAGGACAGCACTGTAGTTACGGCTCACTTTACCCTAAAAACATTTTCTAGGTAACCATTCCAGTCATCAGGTGTCAGCTGGTTTACAAAGTTAGGAAGTCTTCAGTTTAGTCTAGAATTACACATAGTAAGTAAAATATCTTACTGTAACATTCCATAGTTCTTAAAGTTTCAAAAGGTTTTTCACTGAGGTATAGTTGATTTACATTATATTAGTTTCAGGTGCACAAAACTGTGACAACATTTTTATAGATTATAATTCATTTATAGTTATTATAAAATAATGGCCATATTTCCTACACTGCACAATATACCCTTTCAGTTTATGTATTTTATACACAGTAGTTTGCACCTCTTGAGCCCCTACCCCCTACTCTGTCCCTCTCCCATTTCCTCTCCCCACTAGTAACCACTAGTTTGTTCTCTATATATCTGTGAGTCTGTCTCTGTTTTTTTACAGTCAAGGCAATGGCACCCCACCCCAGTACTCTTGCCTGGAAAATCGCATGGACGGAGGAGCCTGGTGGGCTGCAGTCCATGGGGTCGCTAACAGTCGGACAGACTGAGCAACTTCACTTTCACTTTTCTCTTTCATGCATTGGAGAAGGAAATGGCAACCCACTCCAGTATTCTTGCCTGGAGAATCCCAGGGATGGGGGAGCCTGGTGGGCTGCCGTCTATGTGGTCGCACAGAGTTGGACACGACTGAAGTGACTTAGCAGCAGCAGTTTATTGTCTTACATTCCACATACAAGCGGTAATATCTAATTACAGCATTTGTCTCTCTGTGACTTACTTCACTAAGCATCACGTCCACCAGGTCCACCCATGCTGTTGCAAACAGCAAAGCTGCACTACGGCTGAGTGGCGTTCTACTGAACATACATACCACGTCTTCCATATTCATTCATCTGTTAATGGACACTCAGGATGCTTCCATATCCTGGCTACTGTAGAAAATCCTGCTATATATACTGGGGTGTGTTATCTTTCCCAAATTATATTCCTTAATCATTCGTCCTCAAACAAAAAAACAGGGCTAAGAAACCAGCAGGACATAACTAATCATCTCTACTTAATATGACAATAAAGTTGGGATCTGAGGGATGCCACCAAATACCCACCATGCCTAAACAGGTGAAGTGACAGAAACAAGGCAGGACACAAACCAGATTTCTTATCTGTAACCCTGCTGCTTCCTCAGGCCCCGGGTCAGGCGGCACGTGCTGACTACTGGGGAGGCTCCCACGCCTCCTGACCCAGCTCCAGGACACACCTGTCACCCCAGCACCCACAGGACTAGCGCCTCTTTTCACTCTCCAAAGCATGCTAGTTCGGACTAGTCTGGTAGTCTAGTAGAACTATACATTCCAAACATTAAAAACAACAGATGGTAGAGAGCATAGTAGAGGCGCTGAACAGGTAAGGAAACATCAGGCACAGTCAACAGTCTAGCCAGGGAATCAAGGAAGACGCCACGAAATCTGAAGGAAAAGAAGACAATTTGGATTTTTAGGATTTGAAAAAGCAGCATGGGAAAACAAACATTTACGTATTCAAGAGAACCCACTCACTGGTCTGTAAAAGGTTCTATGGTCTCTAGAGAATCATGATACATCTAGAGAATCACACAACCAAAGGTCTCCTCTCTTTCTCTTAAGCCTTACAACAATCCGATCTCAATTGCCTACTGCAGTATACACATAAGGCCACCCTACAAATACCCACTAAGTACCCACGCTGTGTCAGGCACTGTGTTAATTCGAGGGAAACGATGATGGATAAGACAAAGACGCACCACTGCCCTCTTTCAGCTGACAAACCAACTGGGAAGACAGGATACAACAAGCAGTTGAAGTCACGGAACAGCCTGGCTGCCCTGACACAGGAGTACCGTGGTGCACTCTGGTAGAGGGATGGTGACTAGAATAAAGAATGCAGGCAAGGAGACTGTTAGCCAAATCAACCTAAGTTTACTGTGATGACACGTCTACATACAAAGTGGCAATGAGGCCACTGCCAACAGCACGGGCAATAAAGGCAAGGGAATTCTTTCCAGATAAAAACGGCCTCCCCTCAGCATCAGAGACTCTCCCCCTTCTGCTCAGATTTAAACACTGCTGCAACTTTAACATGCTCAAATCACCTGATAATTCCTTCTCAGAAAGTCCACCCAGGGCCTTTCTAACCTGCTAGATAAATGAGACTTGAGAATGCAATCTTTGCCCTTCAGTCTAAGTCTTGTGACTGAAGAGGGGGTAAATCGACATCACATATAATAGATGAAGTATCATTTTATGCCAACTACATCAATATTAACTTCAGCAAAATTATATTCTTATAATGTTTTGCCAGCCAGTGAGTCCTGTCAAACATATACTCTCAACCTCTTGCACGGCCTTTTGAAGTTCTCAAGTCATGACTGACACCACCTTTAAAACCCTTCACCTCACACGGCTCTTGCGTCATACAGAACAACTGTCAGGCAGGGGTGTAAATTATATTCTTGTACGAAAGAAAGGCAGGGGTTTCCCTGATGGCTGAGTGGAAAAGAATTCGCCTGTCAATGCAGGAGACATGGGTTCGATCCCTCATCCTAACAAGATCCCACATGCCGAGCAGCAACTAAGCCCATGGGCAACAACTCCTGAAACTAGGCTCAAGAGCCTGGGAGCCACAGCTACTGAAGCCGCCACACCCGGGAGCCTGTGCTCCACAAGAGAAGCCGCGACAGTGAGAAGCCCAAGCACAGCGACTCGGTGGCAGACCTCACACTCCGCAACCAGAGAAAGCCCAAGCCCAGCAACGAAGACCCGGCACAGCCAAAAATAAACACACAGTTTTTAAAAAAAGAATGGAAGGCAGGACTTAGAAACAGTAGAGTATAATGGTTCAGAGCAGGGACTGTGGAGGCTGCCTGAGCTCCAAGTCTACCACCAACTACATGGTTGGCCTTGGACAAGTTACTTAACCGCTCTGTGCCTCAGTTCCTGTATCTGGGAGGGTTAAATGAATTCGTCAGTGGAAAGCACTGGGCTTCCCAGGTGGCGCTAGTGATAACCTGCCTGCCAGTGCAGGAGATGTAAGAGACCCGGGTTTGATCCCTGGTTCAGGAAGATTCCCTGGAGAAGGAAATGGCAATCCACTCCAGTCTTCTTGCCTGGAGAATCCCCATGGACAGGGGCTACAGTCCGTGGGTCATAAAGAGTCGAACACTGCTTAAGCAACTTAGCACACAAAGCACCTGGCACAGAGGGGACCGCGGGGAGCTGCTGCCCTACTGTGAAGGAATCCAGAAGTCACAGCTCCACAACTGTTGGCTGGTGAGGTCTCCCCACCCGCCTTCCCACTGTAGGTGTTTAAATTATTCCAAGAGTCTCGATCCTGAGATGGTATAACCCTTCCTAAAGCAGCTAAACTTACCTCTTCCCCACACTTTTCACTTCCTCCTCTCACCCGAAAACCCTGCTCTCTTGTTAATCTATTTGTCCCTCCATTGCACGGCCAAAGTTGAGGCAAGCAAGCAAGTCACTGTTCTCAAAGAAGCAAAGATGCTCTTCAGATGAAAGCTAAACAGCCCCCCACTCCCCACACACACACACACACACAATTAAAGCAGCCAGCCGACTCTGGTAACAGAAATTACGGAGAAGCTAAGTAAACACAGACAGTGTTGGAAGGCAGACAGAAATGAAACCATTGTGCATGCCACCTTGAGGAACACAGGCTCTACAGACAGCAGTAAGCCACGGAAGAACTCTGAAGTATACGAAGTCATCCGTGGTCCAGGAGAAAGAAATGAGGGAGGAACCAATCTGACAGCAGCAGAAATTCAGTGAAGAGAAAAGCAGTGAGAAGAGCCGCAATGACACTAATTAGCGGTGGACCCGGCAACGGATTTAGGGAGGTGGACAGAATTCGGAAGTGCAAGGGAAGGGGCATAGTCAAAGTTGACTATAAGGTCTGCAGATCAGAAAACTAAATTCAGACAGGAAACTGAAGAGCAGGCGTGGTTACAAGAATAAGTTTCATTTTAAGTTTCACATAAGTGACTTGTTGGCAGGACCTCCAGGGGAGTCTTCCATAGGAGACACTCTTACACGGGATGGAAATGTCTTCAGTAAGGCAGGTACCAAACCAAATACAATTTCCTGTGATAAACTACCCAGAACTTGAAACCTTAAAAACCGTTATTGTTGTTCAACTCATTTTGCAACCCCATGGACTGTAACCTGCCGGGCTCCTCTGTCGATGGGATTTCCCAGGCAAGAATGTTGGAGTGGGTTGCCATTTTCCTCTTCTGGAGATCTTCCGGACCCAAGGATCAAACCCACGTATCCTGCACTGCAGGCAGAGCTTGACCACTGAGCCACCAGGGAGCACGGTTACTGGTGTGATCACTGCTGCGGTCCATGGGGTCGCACAGAGTAGGACACGACTGAAGCAACTTGGCGGCGGCAGCCAGGTACTGCAGAGGTCTGGGAGATTTCGAGTAGTTCACTCACGTTACTGCTACCTTAAAACTTCACTGCCAATACAAAAAGGGTGTGTTGGAGTACTACTCTTCATGCTATAAATCTCTGTGATTTAGAATGTTTTTCAGTTTTCAAAACTGATTTTTTGAAACAGCAGTTACTCAACTTGACCAAAGACTTCAACTCTGATCTAATAATGCTATTTAACAACAAACTTCTAAGTCTGAGTTTTTAGGTTCAGTGTCCACAGTAGAAACTGCATAAAGAGAATTAACAGAAGTCAGGAGAAGATATAAACAAGTCATCAAGGATGAACTCCATGATCTGGGAAGATGTGTCAAGGCATTTTCACAGCATGGTGAGACCCACCCACCATACCAGCCAGAAGACAGTGTTCGCATGCGGTAATACCAACCCATCATAAGCAGTTTTCAGCTCTCCTAAGAAAGGCCTTGCTGCTGTTGTTTAGTCACTAAGTTGGATCCAACTCTTTGCGACCCCCTGGACTGCAGCCCACCAGGCTCTTCTTGTCCATGGGATTTCCCAGGCAAGAATACTGGAGTGGGTTGCCATTTCCTTCTCTAGAGGACCTTCTGGATCCAGGGGTCAAACCCACATCTCCCGAATTGGCAGGTGGATTCTTTACCACTGAACCACCAGGGAAGCCCTAGAGGAGGCTAGACTATAGTTTAAAAACCGATAAAGAAATAAAAAGCCAACACACCACAAAATGCAAGTAATTTGAAATTATGTCTTCTATCTTCCTTGAAAAAGTGAAAGTGAAAGTCGCTCAGTTGTGTCTGACTCTTTGCGACCCCATGGACTACACAGTCCATGAATTCTTCAGGCCAGAAAACTGGAGTGGGTAGCCTTTCCCTTCTCCAGGGGATCTTCCCAACCCAGGGAATGAACCCAGGTCTCCCACACTGCAGGCAGGTTCTTTTACCAGCTGAGCCACAAGGGAAGCCCCTATCTTCCTTAGGTTACCTATAATTAAGCTCTCAAGAGATTCAGTCCATTTCCAAGATGGTTGTCCAGTCTAGNTGGAGTGGGTAGCCTTTCCCTTCTCCAGGGGATCTTCCCAACCCAGGGAATGAACCCAGGTCTCCCACACTGCAGGCAGGTTCTTTTACCAGCTGAGCCACAAGGGAAGCCCCTATCTTCCTTAGGTTACCTATAATTAAGCTCTCAAGAGATTCAGTCCATTTCCAAGATGGTTGTCCAGTCTAGCAAAGACTTTGCAAATTAACAACATATAAGTTGATTTCAGGTTTTCTGGATAAGAAGACAGCACAGAAATGATCTTAGGCTGAAAAAAGCATAATTTTATGGGTTTAAAATAAAAACCATACAGTTCTGGGAAACAAAAAGTTATAATCATTGTTGGTTCTAGTCAAGACATCAGCAAAATAATCAACAACTTACTCAGGTATAACTTTCTAAATAAAATAGAAAAGAGTTGTTTTAAATATTTTAACTCGCTATTCGCAGCAACTCAGGATGATGTCACAGGTCCTCCAGAAACAGCACAATTTCAAAGAATGAAGCCTAAACACAAAGCAAAAGGCCCGACAGCTGTTCAGTCTCTGTTTCCAATACTTTTCTCAAAGCTCCCGATCTTCTCACTCCAGGATTCCTCAAAACACCCATGGACAATGTGCACTGTGGCGCTAGCGGCCCAGCAACACCATTAAAGCAGCTCACAGATCTGACATTGTCTCCCCGACTTATTAACCTAAGGGTTAATGCTTTAAGCTCTGGTTCTGAAAGTTTCAACTGAATAGTAATAACGGAGTGTTCTCTCAATCTGCAAAACCAGTACAAGAGACAGCCACAGAAGGAATCAAAGTCTAATGCCCATAAATAAGATTCTTGAAAAAGCAAGTCCTGTGGCCTGCTTTATTTCTTAACTAAGCTGCTCAGTGTCCAGCACAGTGGCACAGAAGACTTTTCAGTAAATATCTGATCAAGTACAAAAGGGCTTTCCCTGACGGCTCAGTGGGTAGAGAATCCACCTGCAACGTAGGAGATACGGAGACATGGGCTTGATCCCTGGGTCGGGAAGATCCCCTGGAGAAGGAAATGGCATCCCACTCCAGTAATCTTGGCTGGAGAAGTCAATGAACAGAGGAGCCTGGTGGGCTACAGTCCACAGGGTCGCAAAGAGCTGGACACGACTGAGCGACTAAGAGAGAGAAAGTACAAAATGCTGTCAACCCACGAAGCACTCTGACTCTCCCCTCCCCCAACACACACTCCCTTCAGCACCAAGAGAAACTCTTCCAAAAGGTTACCTCCCAAGTCTGGGTTTCTCTGCCACTCTTTCAGATCCGTCCCATTGTGTAAGTCAGCTGTGTCCTTGGCTGGCTATCCTCACAGTCACAAAATGGCTGCCAGATACACCAAGCCCTCTCACTCACCAAAGGGTGGGGGGTGGGAGTGGTGTGGAGCTTGAGCACCAAGGCCTCTCTAATGAATGAGAAAGCTTCTTTCCCAGGAATGCCAGAAAAGCCTCACATTCTGTTTCATTGATCCAAACTGGCTTGAGCCTTCACTGATTCATCCTTGAATCAATAATTGTCAGAAGAGATAACATGATTATAATCAGCTTAAACAAATCACCAGTGGTGGAAAGAATGTTAGAGAGGCAAACTGTCCACTGGAACGTAAGTGATTGTGTGCACATGTCCACGCCTACCGTATACAAGCATTCACCGCAGCACATTTGCTTGGTATAACCATCACCTGCTGGCCAGACAAAAAGGTAAAGAAGTTTATCAGTAATTAACGGGCTTCCCAGGTGACTCAGTGTTAAAGAATCCGCCTACCAATGCAGGAGACATGGGTTCAATCCCCGGGTCGGGAAGATCTCCTGGAGAAGGAAATGGCAACCCACTCCGGTATTCTTGCCTGGAAATTCCCTGGACAGAGGAGCCTGACAGGCTACAGCCATTAGGTCACAAAGAGCTGGACACGATTAAATAAACGAGCACACACATCAGTAATTAACACTGGCAGAGAGATGTCAAAGGAGACGGAATTTCAAGTGGCCACCTTAAACTACGATACTGCTTATTCCCTTTGTATCCACACCCTCCGGTGACTGTCCTTAAGGCTTGAAGGGTCAAGAGTTACTATGGATGGTCTTACTAGGTGTTTTTCAAGACTGAATAATCAAGACTTAAGGAAATAAGTCACTGCAGGAAGAGGAATGTTTCTTGGTCTCAGACTAATTTCTAAGTAAGGTGGCGGGGGGCTTACTGAAAAGGGGATGATTTGCAAGGAACAAATTAGAAGACAGCACTGTTTTCACAGGGAGATGTGTCCTAGGAGCAGCAAGACAAAGTTAAGGAGGGAAGATTTCTACAGAAAGACCAGCAGGAGACTTCTAACTTCTAGGGTGCTGTTTCTTGTTATATACAGTTTACATTTTTTCCTACCCCCATTATCATAACTGCTTTTAATCACATAATTCTCCAGTCTGATATGCATATGTTACAGTTAATATAGAAATACACCACATTACGTCACTACACGCTTAAAACTCCCCACTGTGTCTCCCCAGCGCTGCTCAGGTTAACATCCCAGCTTCTTACAATGACCCTCGCGGATCTGCCCCGAGCCCATCTTTCCAACCGCATCCTGCAACACATGCCTCCTCAGGCAATCTTCTCCTGCCCCACGGGCCTCTTTTCCTCTACCCAATATGCTAATCTTCCAGCCTCAGAACATTTACACCTGCTCATTCCCTCTTCCTGGAAAGGGTTTACCCCCAGATCCTCCTTCTCATCTTTCAGCTCTTCCAGTTCAAATGTCACAACCTTCTCTGCACCCCCATCGCCACCCACAACCCCCACCACACACTGCCCCATCCAGACCCACACACCCTGGGCCGAGGGCCTTCCACAGATTGACTGCCTTTGGGTCAGACGCTAATCCCTGATTCAGTCAACTGTCAACAGAGTGACAGGCTCACATGATAAAGAGAGCCTGGCAATTTAAACAACAGCAACTGCAAGCAAGGAGGCAAAGAGAAGCAAGAATATAAGCAACAAGTTCAGTGTCAGTGACCAAACTGAGCCGCAAACACAGAAATGATTAACAAGTCAAGCCTACAGTGATCTCAAGTTTCCTAAAAGATCAAGGAAGTATTTCGGGGCAGAGAAGTAAATTATTACCCCAATTCAAATACCAGCCATAAATTTCAGTCTTCTTTCCAGTAAAATACAGCTATCAACTATTCTCAGTTCTGAACAGCAGCGCAAGCATGAAAGGCTGGCAGGAAAGCCACACAGTGCACCTCTAAGAGAATGAGACCCCCAGGTGGTATTACTCATCAGTACCTAGACCATGTTTACTAACACTATCAGAGTTATTTTCAGGAGCAGTAGGCACTGTTTTAGGGTATGACATGGTACAAACCTTCTATTTATTTTCACTATTGTTAGGTAAAATTCAAGATTAAAAAAGCTCATACAAACCAAAATTTAAGTTAACAGTGAAAAAAATACAGCTAAATGCTGCATCTAAATTATATTTTCAAAGAAACAGGCATTAACATGGGTATCAAAGAAGCATCATAGAAAACAGGAATTCTCCGACTGAAAAGAAAAACACCTTAGCATTTCCGTAAGATGCTGACTGAACCTCCCATCCATTCTTCTAAATTTGGGGAGTCTTAAAGAATCTCATGTTAGCAATCAAAGCCAGTGCTGCAACCCAACTGTAGCAATCCACCTTCAAAATTCTTAAAAACCCATTTGGGGTTTGTCGGTAGGAGGTAAATTAAAGCCTTATGTATTGAGAAGCAAATAATTTGAAAAATGTACTGGGGCAATGAACCTTGAAGTTATCAGGCATTGAAATGACTATAAAAGTGTTTTGTACAGTTTAAAGAGAAGAGCTAAATTTCCTATTTTTCACATATTTTTTAAAAATGTATAAGAAACTGTTAAACTTGGCCTTTGGGTTCAAGATGCTACTTATCAACTATTAATTTATATAAGCATCTTTTCTAGTTATTAAGCTGAAATAAAATCAATACAGCATCCGAGTAACTGAACAGGACAGATTTTGAATCACATTAAACAATGCAATGATTTTCTGGCAGCAAAAACATATTACTATGTAAACATTTATCAGATATTCTAAAGCGGACAATTAAAAAGAAACCTGAATTAAAGGTTTCTTAATAGTAAAGTCTAATGATATTAGGAGACTAATCTGAGAAATGCTGCTGTAAGTCCTAACCACTTTCTAAACACAATTCTACCTCTAATATACAGATCTATTCAAACAGGAAAAGGAGGAAATCTACTTTCATATTAACGATTAGAGAAAAAAAAAATCATCCTCATAGTTGAATTTTTAAAGACACTTTCTATAAAGAGACTACTCAGTACCATGCTAAAATTTTCAGTAACTAGAAAATGCAAATGTAGTCACTATGATGAAAATATTTTCTTTGGTCTCTTTTAGGTCTGAAAATGTTTGAAGTCTTGAGTTATTTTTACAGGCTCTTCTTGAAGGAACTGATTTCTCTGCTCTTACGTTTTATATCTTAAAATGTTTGGGAAATGGTAAAAACAGAAATAATCAATTTCCTTTTCCAACAAGGGGTCCATGCAAGGCTACCTTTGTCAAGAATCAAATACTCCTTTCTCAACAACACAAGTATATATAAGAGAATATTATCTTAAAGTTCAGTTTGAGATTTTTTAAGCTCTTTTTTTTTTTTTACTATAAAGAATTTAACAAAGAAGTTTACTAAATAAATAAGACTTGAGAAACAGAAGAATTCTATAATGCCTTATCTGACCCCAAGTCTACTAGACCAAGAACCCCTAAAACTAGTTAAGTGTTAATTATACAAGAAGCAATTTGCCAGTAATTGAAAAAAGCCTACAAAATTAACAAATGAATACTATCTGACACAAGAAAGCTGGCAATGGTTATGGAAGCTTTTGCCTTCTGAAAGCATAATCAGAACTCAGAACCATCAATCAACATTTTAACACTTTCCATCTGGATAAGTACTCAAGGTAGTACTCTGTCACTTGACAAGTTGCTTAGCATTGCAAAATTTGATAATTCATGTCTTACTGAATTTTTACTGACTTGGAAGAAAATAAAACACCAATTAAAAGCAGATGTCACCTTTAATTCTAACTGGCTGGCAAACTTCTCTTTTTTTTTAACTCAATGCAGAGACAGAATGCACGTAGATGACAGTTTGGACAGTTAAATATTTAAAGTCACTGATATCCCCCACAAATTTGCAAGTGATTTTCCAGAACTTAACCCCATGAGGCTTTTATCTGGCAAGAATCCAAGAGGAATAGTTTCAAGTCATCATCTAGAAGGTAAATTTATGGTTACATTTTTGCAAAGGCTACAAAAACTGATCAGAACATTTCTAAGCTAACATCCTCAAGATTCCCATCTTTACCTTCATACACATAAAAAAATTTCCCAAAACTACATTGCTCCATGTTGCTCTTCTATTAAAATCTACTTTAAAAAAAAAAACCTAATATAAAGATTTAATAAATCATGCTTAACATACGTTCACGTTTAAGAGCGGAATCACATCCAACTCAATTTACCATAAAATAGTAACACATATTTTTCATCATCTTTCAATATTGTATTGTTGGTCGTAAATTCACTCACCTTTGCTTCTAACCATGAATTCTGAACAAAGCTTCTTAAATTCAATGTTTTAAAAAACATCAGAAAAATAAATAAGTAGACAGGTGACCATACTAACACCCAACGGGCAATATTAGTATCTACTTTCTCACAAGAAACCCAAATTTCCATGTATATGTAAATAAAATATATAGAGAATTACATTATTAACCTTCTAAAGATAGTGAGGCTACTGTTTCCTAATGCTACTGTTTCTATGCATAAAGTAACTTAGAATAAAATCCCAAGGTCTAAAAATGTGTCTTTCTAATATAGGAGGTTTTTCTACAAGAAGGAAACTTCTGGATTTTCCCTAACATCCCAGTTTCGAGGACAATGTTGTAACAAGAGACCTGGCCTGATGTGCAGTAACACTGACCCACAGGCTTCACAGATTACCCCTGAATGATCTAAGCCAGCTTTCAAAGCCAGAACAAGCTGCTACCAATCAGGCAAAGAGGGAAAATGAATCCCAGAAGGAATCACCCCAGAGATCCCTCACAATAACGGGGTCCCTAGGAGCTCTAAAGGCCTAGCAAGGCTTTGCTAACATCGACTCATTGCATAACAATCAGACTTGGCTTAACAGTCAGAAGGGGTAAAGGAACCAGGTCGATCCTCTATTGTTCACCTCTGAGCTCTAACAGAGTATTTGCACTTTGACAGCAAGTCTGTCTTGAAAGAAGAACCTGAGGAAGATGAAATGGAAAGGTGGTCACAAAAAGGGGATTGAAGGGAGTGGCCTGCCTGTGACAACTTCTGCAAGCCTCGTCTTTGCATTTTCACCCTGCTTCATGCATTGCTAATCAGAGATCCACTGGAAGCTTCAGAACCAGCTGAAAGGCCTGGCAGGGTATTTGGCTTTCAATTCTTCTACTCTGTTTATTCCCAATATATATTCATTGGGCTTAGAAACAACTCTGGAACAAGGGCAGCCACTCAGCAATGAAATGTAAATTACTGACGTGTGCTGAAACCTGGACTTGCCATCACTAATGAGCACATTAAAGGAAAAATGCTTGCTAGACGACTGCAACCTTTTTACTGAACCCTGTGTGCACGGAAAGCCACAATTCAACATCAATTAAAAGAGCTAGCTGCAAAACAGTAACAGAGAAGCCCTGTCACCACTTTTAATACCTCAGGGACCGAAAAGCTAAGACAAACATGAAATTTCTACACTTCATCGGCTAAAAACGTTGTGCTAAACGTTATCATAAATGTGGTCCACTTTGGTTAAGATTTGTGAGTCATTATTTTAGTCTCTGAAGAGTGAAAATAAGATCTCTGGTGGTTGTTTTTTTTTTAAACCAACAAGCTATTAATCTATTGCTTTATTCATTAATTCATTAATTAACAAATTCCAGACTTAGTGACCTAAAACTCACCAGAGACTTGGCAAGACTGAAAATTATATAAAGTTCATCAGGAAAAGAAGTATAAACCATAAGCTAATGATTTAATCTCAAAATAAGCAAAATATCTGGTTTATATGAGTAGGAGATAATATATAGAGAGGCAAAGATTATTGTTAACCATTATCTAATCGGCAATTGACAATAAAAAATTCTAAAACAAAATGTGAACAGACATCTAGTATCTATTAACTTTTAAAATAAAATTTTCATAACTAAAATAAACTTTATAAATTTTTAATGAAAATTTCAAAGTAAAAGTGGCACGAGAATGAGTCAAATAAGGCTATCATTAGTTAAATTTACCATTTTAAGTTATTATGAGTTAGTTTTCCAAAGAATACTCTAGTACAAGTAAGCACTCACATTATTAACACATTTGGATACAATTTTATCTTTCTTTGATAACCTAAAGCACAGCAGACTCTTAAGGCCATAAACGATTAATAACAAATAATCATTTGTTACAACATTAAAAATCTGCTTATTTTTTCATTGTGGTTTCTGCTTAAATTTAAGTTTTCCGTATAATTAAATTTCAGCTTTTCCGAACCCTCAAGGCTTGAAAACACAGTGAACTTTAGTCAAAAGAAGTGACAACCTACTAGTGTAAGATGAGGAAAATCATTTTATTTCAGATGCAGTTGCTGCTAAGTCACTTCAGTCGTGTCCGACTCTATGTGACTCCATAGATGGCAGCCAACCAAGCTCCTCCATCCCTGGGATTCTCCAGGCAAGAACACTGGAGTGGGTTGCCATTTCCTTCTCCAATGCATGAAAGTGAAAAGTGAAAGTGAAGTTGCTCAGTTGTGTCCAACCCTCAGCGACCCCATGGACTGCAGCCTTCCAGGCTCCTCCATCCATGGGATTTTCCAGGCAAGAGCACTGGAGTGGGGTGCCATTCCCTTCAGATGCAGTGTCTTCATCTAAACTTTGGATAGTGATACCACAGCCTGTATGGGCTTCCCTGATGGCTCCCACGGTAAAGCGTCTGCCTGCGATGCGGGAGACATGGGTTCGATTCCTGGGTCGGGAAGGTCCCCTGGAAAAGGAAATGGCAATCCACTCCAGCACTCTTGCCTGGAAAAGCCCATGGACGGAGGAGCCTGACAGGCTATAGTCTGTGGGGTCACAAACAGTCAGACACGACTGAGCGACTTCACTTTCACCACAGCCTATATACGGCTTGGGGGTGGGGAGGAAGCATGTGAAACCACTTTTTATACTATTTGATAGTAACTCAATGGACACAAACTTGGGCAAACTCCGGAAATAGTGAGGATTCACTATTGTGAATAAAGATTGCACAGGCAGGGCTTGCTGCAGTCCATGGGATGGAAGAAAGTCAGACACAACTTAGCAACTGAACCGCAACAATTCCCCAAACAAGAGATTCATTACTGTGCTGGGAACCCAAGTCTTCATTCCTCCCCTATCAGAGACCTATCTAACGGACCCATCTCTCACTCAGAGGTCCACTGCATCTATCAGGAATCCAGGAACTTTTGACTTTCCTTCTCCATGAAGGAAATACACACTTGTCTGGGTCATTTCCTCAGAGAAAACAAGCAATCGCCTACCCTCTATAGGATATATACTTCTGCATTATTGGTTATTTTTGACAACTCAGAAGGATTATTTTCTATCTCTTCTTATTCCTCGATTACCTTTCAATATCTGTAGTTTCCTCACCCTCAATGCTGTTTTTAACCTCTACCAAATTCTGTTACACCTGCTAAGACCCACATATGCCACTCACTAGAACAATACTGACCAAGAGATCTGAAAAGGGAGTCGGCCAACATGGATGTTCTCGGTGGCTGAGGTAGCTGCCACACGCTGGCCCAACCAGGACCTCCACACCACAGACTCCACTGCAAACTCCAACCACTGCTTTCCATTTCTTTTTTTCCTATATGCTTTTCTTATTTTAACTGCTTCTTTTCCTCACTTCCAGCTTTCAGGAGAAAAGCTTAACTTTGGCGGACAACTCTTTAGATAAGCTTTAGATCAACAGGCCTAACAAAATCATAATTATTAAGTTATATAGTTTCCTGGTGGCTCAGTGGTCAAGAATCTGCCCGCCAAGGCAGGAGATGCAGGTTCCATCCCTGGGTCAGGAAGATCCCCTGGAGAAGGAAATGGCAACCCACTCTAGTAGTCTTGCCTGGGAAATCCCACAGACAGAGGAGCCTGGGGGGCTACGGTCCATGGGGTCGCAAAGTTGGACATGACTGAGAGAGCACACATAGTCAGGCAAGGAAAACATAATGATGGGTGAGGAAAAGAAGAAAAGAGTTGAAAACTTGTAAACGTTTTGTTTTGCTCTGTAACAAGCTGTCCAATCTTTTCTACAGCCCTGAAGATAGGAGGGTAGGTGATGCCTGGGCTTGAATCCTTGCCCAGGTACTAAGAGCTAGTTGAGCAATCTGCATAAATTCATCTTGCTTTTGCTTCCTACACTTATGAAAACAGTACTATCCACCGGTAGGGCTGTTATGAAAGCAAAAGAGTCAGTACACAAAGAGTGATTGGAATAGTGCCTGGCACAAAATACATATTCAGAAAAGTTCAATTGCTAAAGGTAGAAATCGTATCGATTCACATCATGATCACAGTTGTTTTGCTTGTACTCTTCTGTTGTAATCAACAACGGCATCTATAGTTATTAATCGAAATATTTCCTTATAAGTACAGTGGCTGAGAAATGTAACACATAATTTTTTCTAATGATATGCTATTTCTCCGGTTGTGGTTCAGTTGCTAAGTCATGTCTGACTCCTTGAGATCCCATGGACTGCAGAACGCCAGGATCATCTGTCCTCCACTCTCTCCCAGAGTTTGCTCAAACTCATGTCCACTGAGCCGGTGATGCTATCTAACTATTCCATCCTCTATTCCCCTTTTCTCCTCAAGTTCTCAATCTTTCCCAGCATTAGAGTCTTTTCCAATGAGTTAGCTCTTCGCATCAAGTGGCCAAAGTATTGGAGCTTCAGCATCAGTCCTTTCGATGAATATTCAGGGTTGATTTCTTTTAGGATTGACTGGTTTGATATCTTTGCAGTCCAAGGGACTCTCAAGAGTCTTCTCCAGCATCACAGTTCAAAAGCATCAGTTCTTCAGTACTCAGCCTTCTTTATGGTCCAATTTTCACATCCATACATGACTACTGAAAAACCATAGCTTTGACTAGACAGACCTTTGTTGGCAAAGTAATGTCTCTGCTGTTTAATATACTGTCTAGGTTTGTCATAGTTTTTCTTTTAAAAATAAAACTGCGTTCTGCAGTCCATGGGATCTCAAGGAGTCAGACATGACTTAGCAACTGAACCACAACCAGAGAAATAGCATATCATTAGAAAAAATTATGTGTTACATTTCTCAGCCACTGTATTTACAAGGAAATATTTTGATTTAAAAGCAAGCATCTAAAAAAAATTTAAAAATAAAAGCAAGCATCTTTTAATTTCGTGGCTGCAGTCACCATCTGCAGTGATTTTGGAGCCCAAGAAAATAAAATTTGTCACCATTTCCACTTTTTTCCCATCTATTTGTCATGAAGTGATGGGACCAGATACAATGATCTCAGCTTTTTGAATGTTCATTTTTAAGCCAGCTTTTTCACTCTCCTCTTTCACCTTCATCAATAGGCTCTTTAGTTCCTCTTCACTTTCCGCCATTAGAGTGGTATCATCTGCATATCTTGAGGCTGTTGATAGTTCTCCCAGCAACTGATTCTAGTGTGTGATTCATCTACTTGACATTTCTCATGATGTACTCTGCACAGAAGTTAAATAAACAGGATGACAATATGCAGCCTTGATATACTCCTTTCCCAATTTGGAATCAGTCCATCGTTCCATGTCTGGTTCTAACTGTTGCTTCTTAACCTGCATACAGATTTCTCAGAAGACAGGTAAGGTGGTCTGGTATTATTATCTCTAAGAATTTTCCACAGTTTGTTGTGATCAATGAAGCAAATGTTTTTCTGGAATTCCCTTGTTTTTTCTACAATCCAATCCAATGGATGTTGGCAATTCAATCTCTGCTTCCTGTGGTTTCTAAATCCAGCTTGGACATCTGGAAGTTCTCAGTTCACCTACTGCTGAAACCTAACTGGAAGGATTTCGAGCATTACTTTGGCAGTATGTGAAATGAGTGCAACTGTATGGCAGTTTGAACATTCTTTGGCATTGCCTTTCTTTGGGATTGGAATGAAAACTGACCTTTTCCAGTCTTTTTCTCAGTCCACTCCTGAGTTTTCCAAATTTACTAACATACTGAGTGAAGCATTTTAACAGCATTATCTTNATGGCAGTTTGAACATTCTTTGGCATTGCCTTTCTTTGGGATTGGAATGAAAACTGACCTTTTCCAGTCTTTTTCTCAGTCCACTCCTGAGTTTTCCAAATTTACTAACATACTGAGTGAAGCATTTTAACAGCATTATCTTTTAGAATTTGAAATAGCTCAGCTGGAATTCCATCATCTCCACTAGCTTTGTTCCTAGTAATGCTTCCTAAGGCCCACTTGACTAAATACTCCAGGATGTCTGGCTCTAGGTGAGTGACAACATCATGGTCACTATTTTGCCCAGCTTCTGTGTATTCTTGCCCCCTCTTCTTAACCTCTTCTGCTTCTGTTAGATCCTTACCGTTTCTGTCCTTTATTGAGCCCATCTTTGCATGAAATGTTCCCCCTGGTATCTCTAATTTTCTTGACGAGATCTCTAGTCTTTCCCATTCTACTGTTTTCCTTTATTTCTTTGCATTGTTCGCTTAAGCAGTCTCTCTTATCTCTCCTTGCTAGTCTCTGGAACCCTGCATTCAGCTGGATATATCTTTCTCTTTTTCTTTTGTCTTTTGCTTCTCTTTCTCAGCTATTTGTAAGGCTTCTTCAGACAACCACTTTGCCTTCCTGCATTTCTCCTTCTTGGTGAGGTTTGGATCACCACCTCCTGGACAATGTTACAAGCTTCCATCCATAACTTTTCAGCCACACTCTGTCTACCAGATCTAATCCCTTGAATCTATTTGTCACTTCCACTGAATAATCATAAGGGATTTGACTGGGGTCATTAAGGTTATTTCTCTTAAAAAGCTGCATTCAAAAACCAACTCCTATGTGAAGGGCTGAATAAAAAGCTAAGAAAGTGCACACATTTGCAGACATGCCCGAAGCATGTTGGGAAGTACTCACACACAAGAAAGGAACACGCCCTGCTTAGGCAAATTAGCATGTCACACACTGGTTTCAGTATGGCACCTCAAAAACTTTGCAACAGTATCTTTAGATAAGGTCCAGTTAGAAAACAAAGCCCCAGAATCATCTCATTATTTCTGCCTCTTTGCCCCTTTTTAGAAATCATGCACTGAACAGCCTAATTTTAGAATGTGTGTGGGGCAGCAAGAATCATTAACTATATGTAACCATGATAATTCATGTTACTTCATTTAGTCCCACAAAATCTTCAATCTATTACCTTCATGAGAACAACAATCTTCTCCACTAAATTTTAAGTAGAAGAGTTACAAATAAATGGATAAAAATAAAGAGATCACAAAGTTACTATGTTAAAAACTGCATTACAACAGTATACTACGGAGAGGCTTCACAAATACCCTATTTTCAAAATTCCAAATTTTAATTCCACAACTTCTCTCATCTAAAGAATAGTTAACAAACGTGTACTGAAAGCTTCTTGAATGATAAAAAAAAAAAAAAAACTAAAAAGGGTGATTTCTACCTTCTACTCATGTACCAACTGGGTGATAATCAACAGATAAAGGATAAACAAAATGTGGTATATATCCATACAGCAGACTATTATTCAGCCTTCAAAAGGAAAGAAATCCTGACCCGTGCTACAGCATGGATGGAGTAGAGACATTATGCTAAAGTGAAGTAAGCCGGTCACAAAAGAACAAATACTGTATGATTCCACTTAGCTTCCCTGGTGGCTCAGACGGTAAAAGCGTCTGCCCGCAATGTGGGAGACTCAGGTTCGATTTCTGGGTTGGGAAGATTCCCTGGAGAAGGAAATGGCAATCCACTCCAGCACTCTTGCCTGGAAAATCCCACGGATGGAGGAGCCTGATAGGCTACAATGCTAAAGTGAAGTAAGCCGGTCACAAAAGAACAAATACTGTATGATTCCACTTAGCTTCCCTGGTGGCTCAGACGGTAAAAGCGTCTGCCCGCAATGTGGGAGACTCAGGTTCGATTTCTGGGTTGGGAAGATTCCCTGGAGAAGGAAATGGCAATCCACTCCAGCACTCTTGCCTGGAAAATCCCACGGATGGAGGAGCCTGATAGGCTACAGTCCATGGGGTCGCAAAGAGTCGGACACGACTGAGTGACTTCACTTTCTTTCTTTCTTTCCACTTAGAGTTACCCAGAGCAGTTAAATTCAGAGACAGAAAGTAGGAGCAGTAGGGGAAACAGAATGTTACTATTTAGGGTTTAGAGTTTCAGTTCTAGACGATGAACGAATTCTGGAGATGAAGGTAGTAATAGTTAGACAGTGTACCAATAAGTATACTTAATACCACCAAATTGTACACTTAAAAATGGATAAAAAGGTAAAGTTTATGTTATGTATATTTTACCACACTTAAACATAATAAAAAATGAACTTAATAATTCTTCTACATAACCAAAACAAAAAGAACAAAAATAAAAATCAGTGTTAATTTCAACTGAATGCTATTTGGGTCATTAATGAAGGAAATGCCTTAACTCACTTCAAAAAACATTTAAAGGAAAAATTATGACATTTTCCCACGGAGTTTATAACATATACAGATGAAACACATATGAAAACTCAACACAGAGAATGGAGATGGAAAGAAGGAAATAGTGGGCTATGAGACTGCAAAATTTCTACATTGTACATGAAATGGCATAATACTGTACTAGGTCTAAGTAGACCATATAAAAAAAGGATGTAGACTGTAATCCCTAGGAAAACTACTGAACAATTTAAAATAGAATTCCAGAAAATAAAATAACCCAAAGAAGGCAGGAAAGGCGGAGAAAGAGACAAGCACAAAAGTTTATAGAATGTTAGACATAAGCCCAGTCATACCGGTAATTCATTAAATGCAAACAGATTCTACAGAAATTACACAGTGGCAATAGTTACATAACTTGTTTTTACATTATAAAAGGGTGAGTGTTATGATATAAATTATATCTCCAAAAAATGCTGTCTTTAAAGAAAATAAGACTGAGGCAATCCAAAAAGTTTAAAAGGCCCAACACTACAATTAAAAAATACAGATGATCAGAAGGACTGAAACAGCGTGGCAAGACTACACGCTGGGCACAAGAGACATGAGTCAGATGGAGAAAACCAGGCCCTGCCAACAGAAAGCAAAGGACATCAGTCTTTCAAATCAAACATTAAGCAACTTCTCCAAGATCAGAGAGCTCCGAACTGGCAGAGTAAGAACTTTAACACGGACTCCAGACGGTGGTAATACCAGCAAGCAAGCAGACAGAAAGGAGAAGGCGGAGGAAGGTGTGAGTATAACATTCAAACTGTTTTAACCTCAACCCAAAGGGAGAAAGAAACCTTCCTACTGAAATCACCCCCAAGCCCCACAACTCTAAATGAATCTGCCCTAAAGACTCCCTAAAAGCAGAAGATTTTTCCTTCCCAGGCATCCGATTTAGAGCATTTCTAGGCTGTATCATCTTTCTGAAGCTGAATTCTAAGCCAGCACATTCTCAACCATGTCCTCAAACGTCCCACACACAGTCCGTTATGAAGGACAGTCACCAGATCACTCCTCTAAACTCAGGAAGACATTGTTAATTCAACAGAAGATCCCTGAGAGGACACTGACATCCGTGACTAATCTGTAGTTTCTCCCAACTCACTTTATCTGTAACACCAAACCCAAGCCAAGAGTTACTTTCACTGACATCCAAGCTCAGGAAACCAGAAAACCAAAAGAAATATTCTGATTTTAGACCTTAACAATGGTATACCAATTAGAGGGGGGGAAAGGGAGTCAAAAGAGAAATGGTTTCCACCAACAGTTAAAATAGGTGCCAGCCAAAGCAGTCGATTCGTAACAAAAGACTAACAATTCCATCTAGTTCCAGTTCATCTTAGAAGCAGTTCACAACATTTACTGAGACTGGGATTAACAAAGACTTTTGTAAGATACTATGCTCTCATTTTCAGGCTATGGTTTTTCCACTAGTCATGTAAGGATGTGAGAGCTGGACTGTGAAGAAGGCTGAGCGCCAAAGAATTGATGCTTTTGAACTGTGGTGTTGGAGAAGACTCTTGAGAGTCCCTTGGACTGCAAGGAGAGCCAACCAGTCCATTCTGAAGGAGATCAGCCCTGGGATTTCTTTGGAAGAAACGATGCTAAANTGTGGTCATGTATGGATGTGAGAGTTGGACTGTGAAGAAGGCTGAGCACTGAAGAATTGATGCTTTTGAACTGTGGTGTTGGAGAAGACTCTTGAGAGTCCCTTGGACTGCAAGGAGATCCAACCAGTCCATTCTGAAGGAGATCAGCCCTGGGATTTCTTTGGAAGGAACGATGCTAAAGCTGAAACTCCAGTACTTTGGCCACCTCATGAGAAGAGTTGACTGATTGGAAAAGACTCTGATGCTGGGAAGGATTGGGGGCAGGAGGAGAAGGGGACGACAGAGGATGAGATGGCTGGATGGCATCATGGACTCGATGAACTTGAGTCTGAGTGAACTCCAGGAGATGGTGATGGACAGGGAGGCCTGGCGTGCTGTGATTCATGGGGTCGCAAAGAGTCAGCCACGACTGAGCGCCTGAACTGAACTGAAAGTTGATTCCATCTGCCAAAACCCTGGTTCCAAATAAAGTCACATTCACAGGTAATGCTTCCCTGGTAGCTTAGATGGTACAGGATCCTCCTGCAATGTAGGAGACCTCAATTTGATCCCCGTGTCAGGAAGATCCACTGGAGAAGGGAGCGGCTCCCCACTCCAGTATTCTGGCCTGGAGAATTCCATGGACAGAGGAACCCGGCAGGCTACAGTCCATGGGTAGACTGTATTGTATGGAGTCACATGGAAGAGTCTGAGAACTATATGTGATAGAGAAATGAAGTTAGTAACTAAAGATCCCTGTTTAGAAACTCCAGCTCTTTCAGTAAAAGAGGCTGCAGTAAGTTGAAGAGAAGGTGTTTTTAGGTAGGACAGAAGTATGGTCAAAGCTGGAACAGAATAAAAGCATTGATGGTAAGAGACTGAATATTCTAGAGAGGAAAAAAAGAATAATGAATAAAATTATAGGGTGAAGGAGAAGATTTAGGTTTACAAACAAGAATGTTGCTCATTGCTTTGAGAAGTGGTAGGTATAGACATGGAGACTTTTCATAATAAAATAGGACTGGTTGTATGCTAAAAGTTTGAGTAGGTATTTTGAGGTCCATAGAAGAAAAGTTTGGAATGTTGACCATGGTGAGTTAATTGCGTGCTCTGTGAGAGACCCTTAAGTAGGTTTGAGCCTACCTAGCTGGTGCTGTACAAATTTAAGATAGAACCCTTCTTTCAGTTCCAAACTTTGTCTTTTGAGGCCAGGAAGAATCCAGAGAGTAAGAAAATACAGCTTTGCTCTTTAATTAATCATATTTTTAACACCCAAGGAGATAAATTATTCTCTCAAAATGAAAAGCACATTCTAGTATTTTTTTAAGCAAAGATTTTTTTTTTTTTTTTTCTGAAGGAGAGATGTAAAATCGTCTGTTATCTGTGTAGACTAGACCCACAGGTAAAGTTTTTTTTTTCATTTGTCCACTGAAATGCATCCACGTTCAGAAGTTTTCCCAAACAAGTCCTGTGAGGCTTTAGGCTGGATTCTGTATTTCCTTTAATAAAATCATGTAGTCAGAGTGTACAGAATACCACTGTAGATTTCGTTTTATTGTTGTTTTGTAAAGCGCTAGACACCCTATGTTGCAGATCCTAGATAAACTATGACAGAAGCAGTCAGTTTAATATAATAATGCTAAAGTTTTGGAGATGCCTCAGAGTGTCCACCTGATAAAGTCATATAAAATGAAGCTGAGCCAAGTTATTGAGTGATCATAAGACATCATGGGGACATAGCTCTTTACGCCCATAAAGACTATTGCCCTGTGCTGGAGCTGATGGTCTCCAGACAGGTATGTGCGGTGCCTTTCTGCTTTACTGACTATGCCAAAGCCTTTGACTGTGTGGATCACAATAAACTGTGGAAAATTCTGAAAGAGATGGGAATACCAGACCACCTGACCTGCCTCTTGAGAAACCTGTATGCAGGTCAGGAAGCAACAGTTAGAACTGGACATGGAACAACAGACTGGTTCCAAATAGGAAAAGGAGTACGTCAAGGCTGTATATTGTCACCCTGCTTATTTAACTTCTATGCAGAGTACATCATGAG
>SJYX01021676.1:116178-168395 GCA_006410675.1 Oreotragus oreotragus
AAGCTGAGCGCCGAAGAATCGATGCTTTTGAACTGTGGTGTTGGAGAAGACTCTTGAGAGTCCCTTGGACTGCAAGGAGATCCAACCAGTCCATTCTGAAGGAGGTCAGCCCTGGGATTTCTTTGGAAGGAATGATGCTAAAGCTGAAACTCCAGTACTTTGGCCACCTCATGCGAAGAGTTGACTCATTGGAAAAGACTCTGATGCTGGGAGGGATTGGGGGCAGGAGGAGAAGGGCACGACCGAGGATGAGATGGCTGGATGGCATCACTGACTCGATGGACATGAGTATGAGTGAACTCCGAGAGATGGTGATGAACAGGGAGGCCTGGTGTGATGCGATTCATGGGTTTGCAAAGAGTCGGACACGACTGAGCGACTGAACTGAACTGATAATGATAAGGTGATCTGCCTGGTAACACTGGACTTTGTGCTAAGTTCGTTATACACGTGGTTTATAACCTTTACAACAACCCTACAGGGTAGATGTCATTCTCTTCAGTTTAAAGGAAAAAAATTTGAGCTATTTCCAAAATTTGTTACTATGAACAACCCTACAATGAACATTTTTAAAGTATATCTTTGTAGATGAAATTCTTAAGAGTCGAATTATTCAGTCAAAGAATATATAAGCTTTAAATTTTGGTAATCCTAGCAAATTTCTGGAACAAAAAGAAAAAAGGGGGCTGAAAAAATTTACACTCCCATGAACAAGGAGATGCTTCCTGTTCAATTGCCTACACTGGATATTATAGCTATTTTTTAAATGTTTGGTTAATTCAATGGATTAAAAAAATCCATCTCACTATTGTTTTTGAAAGTTATAGTCTTTATCTTACTAAAATGTCTCCAACAAAGAAAGACAAGAAATATAATCATCATACCTAAACTGCGTCCCACAGTTCCTCTCTCCACCCTCAATGCGGAGCATTCTGGATAGAATGCACTATCTGTATATATGCATATATACACTTATTTTTTAAATACATGGTTAAGACCCATACATGAGACACAAATTATCAAATCTAACATGAATTTCTTATAAAGGTAACTACTGCGACTTATAATGCTGTGCTGCATTAAAATATGATATGATGACATGAAAATATACATATATAAAAAACAGAAAGATAACAGAATACTAGGAAATCTTTTCAATGCGTGCTCAGTCACTCGGTCTGACTTTTTGCAACCCCGTGGTCTGTAGCCTGCCAGGCTCCTCTGTCCCTGGGATTTCTCAGGCAAAAATACTGGAGTGGGTTACCACTTCCTTCTCCAGAGGATCTTCCCTACCCAGGATTGAACCTGCATCTCTTGCATTGGCAGGCAGATTCTTTACCAACTGAGCCACCTGGGAAGCCCCAGGAAATCTCTTCAAATCTCATTTAATCTTTAAATCACTCTTTCCAGAGGCTGAAACAAGATTTTGTTTAAATTATATGCAGTAGGGATACTCTATAATCTGATCTCACTTCATGTAAGTTAAGCATAAAGAACACAGCCTTGTAAAAAAATATGTAAGTTTAGAATGCTTTTGACATTTGATTCATGGTACTTTCTAAAGCAAAAAAAAAATTGCATAAATCAGAAAAAATTTAAGAAATCATTTTATTCAAAGCTGTAAACTAAAAACAATGTATCAGATGATAAAGAACAAATATCTTTTCTATCAACAAAGTAAATATTTTGCTGATTTTGAACAGCAATAAAACAAATACAGAACCAGAAATTAATGGGGGTGCCCTCCACATTTGATTAAATTTCAAACATAAGTCACACTATTACAGTAAAAGGAACTCCACAGTAATTAAACTTAAAAATTTCTTTTCCGTGTTCTGCTCATCTTTCTTGCCAAAGGTTGTCACCAACACAGCAGTCTATCACCACTATCTTGGAAAACAGATTGTAATACACCCAATTTGAGATAATAACTATTAGATTTCAATGGCTAATCACTAACCACACAATGTTGATATGCGTAACAAAATCAGTAAGCAATTTTATGTCATTCTGCTATTTTTACGGAATTTGGCAGCGATAGCCAGACATTTCAAAAGGAATAATTTAAATGGTACACTTCAATGGGAAAAGTTTTAATGCTAGGAAAATTATATCCCAAGTAAGAATCTTGCCATGATGTACAAAAAGAGAAGGTTAGTTATCATCACTACATGTTTTCATGGTGAATAAAAACACACAGCAATACCACTTTCCCATTACAAAACCATCCCTTCTGTCACAGGAGGAGAGTTTTCTTGCAGGTTATTCTATGATTCTTCATCTAATAATATTTCCTGAATCTTTCCATAACATTCACTGAACTTACTACACAGAAATCATTAAGTGATAAAACAAAAGAGAATCAAAGAATGAGAAGACCAAGTTTCTTATTTTAAGAGACTAAAATACAAAAACAATTTTAATATAATAGGGAAGGTGGTATATCAAGTAAGAAATTAAAAAAAAAAAAAGTTAATGCTCTAGAAGACAGAGGAAAGAGGTTAGTTCTCACCAGAGGGACATGGAAAACTATTCTGGTAGAGGTTAACACGAACTGTGCCTTCAAAGAGAGATGGTAGCTGGAAATGTGGAGCGAGGGGACAGGTGGGACCACTGAGGACAGTGGTGAGAAGGATGGGACAGGGAGAGCCAGCCACATTTGGGAAAAGCACTCAGTCTGGCTTGGCTGAGGCACAGCATGGATAAAGGAAAATGGAGGAGATAAACACAGAAAAATACATGAGAAAGGGAGGTAGTCACACATTCTATCCTCTTTTCTCTATCATGAAATGCCCAATGGCACAATCTTATCTTCATTAACACAGAGTCTGAACTTCTTCATAACACTTTCCCCCCTGTAGTCATGTGGGTACCTGACGTATTTTTCACAACATGGCTGTGAGCTGCTCATGAGCAGGACACACACCTGATGCAATTTTATATCATTCTTAAATGCCCTGAACATAAGATATCAACTAATCCTTTTTAATGACTGCATAAATGCATGAATGAACATATTAGCATTTCACTTCTCCCACTCAGATACTCATCTGTACTAGGAGCTGGCAAACTTCTTCTAAGAAGGGCCGTACCATAAATATTTATTTGCAGGCCATTCAGTCTTAATACAGCTCTGCAACACTGTTGTTCTAAAGCAGAAGCAGCCACAGACAACTCACCTGTTATCGCTGCGAGGCTGTGTGACAATAAAACTTAATTTATAATACAAAAACAGACCGTAGCTGCGTTTGGCCTGTGGACCATAGTTTAGAGACTCCTCATTCATACAAACTTAAATATGTCATATTATACAAATACATTTAAAGTATACTCAAATCATTTTCTTACATAATGACAGAACCTCAGCCAAAATTTCAAACAAGATAATAAAAAAAGTGATAAACAGAAAAATGTGCATATACTGCACAAAACGTGGGAGATCTGGACCCTCAGATACCTATACCTCATGTGCCCTCTCCAGACATTTCTTACTTACTATTAGCCATCTTTGTGAGCTCAAGTCACAATTTCTTCAGGCCTTAGTTTTTAATCTATAAAGTAAATTGGTTGAAACAGATCATTCTGAGCTGGAACTCTATGATCTTTAGATTTGTCCAAATTAAATTTATGAATTTTAAGTGAAAACAGTCAGTGCTATGGTTTTTCCAGTCACCATGTAGACATGTGAGAGCTAGACCATAAAGGAGGCTGACTGCTAAAGAACTGACGCTTTTGGACTGTGGTGCTGGAGAAGACTCTTGAGAGGCCCTTGCACTGCAAGGCGACCAAACCAGTCAATCCTAAAGGAAACTGACCCTGAATATTCACTGGAAGGACTGATGCTGAAGCTGACGCTCCAATATTTTGGCCACCTGACGGTGAAGAGCCGACTCACTAGAAAAGACCCGATGCTGGGAAAGACTGAAGGCAAAGGAGAAGGGAGCGGCAGAAGACAAGATGGCTAGAGAGCATTATTGCCTCAGTGGACATGAATTTGAGCAAACTCCAGGAGACGGTAAGGACAGGGGAGCCGGGCACGCTGCAGTTCATGGGGTCACAGATCGGATATGACTTAGCGACTGAACAACAATAACATCTTCAAAATGGTAATGGCATTCAAAAGTAATTTAGAATCAAGAGAAGAACAAAATACAAGCATACTGCAGAAACAAAATATAATGTGCTAAAATATTAAGTTAACTTAACACCTAGCTGATCTAAGAAGTTTCTTGAAGCATTATTCAATATCATACTTTAGTACCCAAAAACTAGGGTTTCAGTACCATCTTGAATGTAGATGTAAATACACTTTGAAAATCAGTTTAATAGCAAATTAGGTTCACATGCCTAGTCAGGATGATGGTATCAGCAGGATACTCAAATCATTTAAAAAAAAAAAAAACTTTTCCCACAATAAAGAAGTAGTAGTAAGATTTAATATTAAATGTCATAATAGGCAAAGGGACAAATATCAGAATCTTACTTCTGGCTTCACATTCCTGCTTATGGTACAATAATTAATAAATCACTGGACTCCTGACATATTTAGCTAAAAGTCTGAAATATTTAATTTTAAAAGTCAACATCCACACAATGTGTAAAAAACTAGGTATCATTCATTATGTATAATGATGATTTTACAGCTTTTCCATTTTTACTCTTCAAATCAAGACTTAAGATTAGAGAATAAGTCTTCACTTTTCCCAAACTATTTTCAAAGAATCGTTTTGGGGTCAATTAAAAGTCTATAACTCCCCACTACCCACATTTACAAAAGCAACACCATCACACTGCTTTCTGAATTATAAGCTAACAGTTTCTCGTTAACTACAAACTTACCATACGTTTGGCAAATTCTTTGTTTTCTGAGAGAAATCCATAACCTGGATGTACCTTAGAAATGAAAACAAAAAGTACTTTCAGTTTTATCGATTTGCAAAACCTTTATAATAAGCAAAACAAAGAGAACATTAATGCATTTATTGTTCAAGGGCTCTCGAGTAAGGTTACTGACCTCTCTAACATCCTGAGTATCTCTAACTCAGTTCAAACCCAAATGCCAAGAAATCACTGGCAGCATGCTGCTTCTGACCTAACCGCAGTCAGGGCCAGCCACATACACACCTTCCTACCCACTTGCACTTGGCTATGCTAGTCAACCCCACCCAAACTCCCCCACTTTTCCTGAGACCAACTTTGGTCATAAGCATGGTGGGTCAAAGAGTTATGTTAAAGGAAACCTTTCTTTTACAGTACCAGAAAAACTGCTACTTTCCAACACCCTGGCTACTAAGCCAATGAATGTATTTTATTCTTGATAATACGAACATACTCAGCCACTACCCAATGACCAGTTTTCATCAAACCTAACTGAAATCAACGTTTGGCTTTACTTTTTCACCATACTCTGTATTTTTCTTCGAATATTTGCCCCCTTTCCCCTCCTCATTCCACTCAGCCAATCACAACCACTCCATACTCTCCTCTCTCACAAGCCACACTGCAACAACTTAAATTCTACCATCCTGTTCTAACCAAGTAAATTTGACCAAACATAAATTTAGACACCCTATTATTAGTATTAAACATATTTCTAGGAAAATAATTCTGCTACACGTCAAATTTCTCAGTGAGCCAATATCATAATCTAATCTAGAAGTAGCTATGCATTTGAGATTCCTTTTTTTACCTGAATGTTTCTTTTTTTCTCTGCAATTACATGATCAACTTGGTATAAAAAGATAGGATCATTTTTCCCCTCAATTTTAAACTTTATTTTTTCATCTTTTTATTTTGGACCATAGGCAATTAATAATGTTGTGATAGTTTCAGGTGGACAGCAAAGAGATTCAGCCATACATATACACGTATCCACTCTCCCCCAAACTCCCCGCCCATCCAGGCTGCCACATAAGTATCTTCACATCTGAGATTTTTTAAATGTTAAACTAAGCTTTATGAACATGGTACAGAGTACTTTACACTACTACATCATATGAGAGGAGTTTCACTCCAACAATTTCATTTTATATAAACATTTAACTAAAGATTGTATTCTGGCAATCTACAGTTTTACTATAGAGTTAACAGAGTTTTATCTTTATAGGTTAGCAGAGTTTTACCTTCACTAACTCTGCTAATAAATTATAACATCTATAATAGGGGCTCATGAATTCAGTTTTTTCTTCAAACAAGCATCTTAGTAAAAGTTGTTTTTTGTTTTTTTTTTCCAAAAGATATGTGCCCACCAATTGGAACACTCCAGGCTCACTGCTGGTACTGGCTGCTTCTATCCAATTTCAGATAACTCTGCAGAGGTTTTCAACATTATATAATTAATTCTCTGATAAAAACACATACACACACACAGCAACAATATTTTTTCCCTTGGATTCCACTCATTCACACAGAATTGGGGATGGAGAGAATTGCCAATTTCTCCATGTAAACCATGTACATTCCATTGACACCAAACCCAAATAATTACCAACTGCAATTTTATTTCTGCAAGTATAAGGAGGCACAGATAATTCTGAATGATTAAAACAGCATTTAAGACAGGGTCTTTTGGATCTTATTTATAAAACACATTTTTTTAATACTATTATCACACTGAAAGGGTTAATACTCAAAACTAATTGGGATTTCTTTTTTTTTTTTTTTCCTTCTCCTAGCAAATTTGGAAATGAACTGAAACTGCTCCCTGGTGTGAAAGCTGAACCCAACAGCCACCTGCAAGATCAGAGAGCACCCCTGCCAGATGCCACGAAGCCTCTGACTCCCAGTAGCGGATTCGGCCACATTTCACTCATGGGACAAAAACTGCAACAGCACTTTCGGTCATTCTTTTCCTTTTTTAAAAAAAATACAAACTCTAGCGTTCCGCTCACTACATACGAACAGCTGCAGCAGATGGACCCATTCGGACTCACAGCTTGGGCCCTGGTGCTCCTGACAGCGTCCATGATGGTGTCCATGTTGAGGTAGCTCTTACTGGTGGGCGCTGGGCCAACGCAGACAGCCTCGTCCGCCATCTTCACGTGAACCTGCAGAGAAGTCTCCGCTTAACAGGGCCTCCCAGCAACGAGAACTGCCTGCAGCTGCAAGCATACCCAGGACGGCGAACCGGGGTGCATCGCTGTCCCCAGCTCTCTCTCTGAATATGCACTAGGAAGCTACGGTGTGGCAAACAAGCGCAGGGGCTATATTAACCAAGATTTCATTTATTACAAGCCCAACTCACTGTCTAACTCGATAATTTCCACACTAATTTGATTAGGTAAAATCACAGCAAACAATTTTAGCCTCCTATTAATATTCAGTTCATCTCTACATAAATCTTGTATCAAAAACTACCCTGTTACATGTAGCCAGGGTAGCCTAATATACTAATAACAAGCACTCCTGCCCAGTTCTAAGCAAACTCCCCAGGAAGTGGAGATAATTAGAGGAACTGAGTAAAGGGATGGGGTGAGTGTTCCTGCACAGCATCAGGTCAGCACCAGGCACAAACTGAAGCTCAGGACTGAGAAGTTCAATACCACCACACATGCGCCAGAAAACCTTGAGAATCATTTAAACGGTCTCACATTCGATCCTCATCCATTTTAACCTTTCTTCCTAAAAGAACCGATACATGCATTAAATTCTAAATCAACTCCAAACTTAAGAATATGTGCTCCATTTTTAAGACTATTTCCTCCACAGAGTTTCAAACCTATTTTTGCATAAGAAACACAAGGCATTCAATACAGGGTAGAGTAAGTTACTTACTTCTGAAAGCAATCTATTCCTTTAAAATGATGAAAGGGGTTCACGTTTTTGAAATGGCTTTTCCTAGCAGTTTTCCAGGTTAAGGAACTCTGTTTAAATTTATTTTACAAGGCAGACATTAAAAACTGGAACACATCCATATACCTGGGCATGTATGACCCTCTTCCAAAAAGTCAAAGGTGGAAAATAAATTTGGGTATTGCTAAGTTATATTCCCCAGCTGTAAAGTAGTTTACAAAAAATAAAAAAAAAAAGCACACACACACAAAAAAATAAAGTTTAAAAAAATATATAAAATAAAATAAAAGAGAGCAATAAGAACTGATGTACTTTATGATGTGCTCTATCTTGCTTGACAGTAAACTGATGGGCATGTGACATGTAAAAAAAAAAAAAAGAAGCACTTGGTTTTAAATGAGATTAAAAAAAACAACAACAACCCACCCAAGTCATCTTTAAGAAAGTTCAGAGTTCTCTTTATCAATTCAATTAAATANATAAGAACTGATGTACTTTATGATGTGCTCTATCTTGCTTGACAGTAAACTGATGGGCATGTGACATGTAAAAAAAAAAAAAAGAAGCACTTGGTTTTAAATGAGATTAAAAAAAACAACAACAACCCACCCAAGTCATCTTTAAGAAAGTTCAGAGTTCTCTTTATCAATTCAATTAAATATTTTCAAACTATGCAAAAAACTGTATGGTGTATTGAAAGTTTAAAAATACTTACCACTCAAGGGATTTACAGATCGGTATCTTAACATCAAATACTCAAATCTACACAGTTCAGTTTCTTTAATAATATCCGAGGAAAGGCAGCTGGGCTCACAAAAGAATCCTAAAGATTCCCAAACTCAAAGCAAGGCTTTCCTGTATGCCTTGCTATTCCCAACTTCAACTTGCTCTTCTCCCCTCAGACCAGAATGTCCGCTCTTCTACTGCCTTCTGCCCAGGTCAGTCCCTATTAATAGCAGTTTTGTTGCTGTAGTTGTGGTTGTGGGTTTTCTCTATAAGAGAGAAATTGAATACTGAACAATCCTTTTAAAAGAATGCCTAACTCAGGTGGGGATGGTTTTTAAAGTTAAATCCACGCTTATTCTGTGCCTTCATCTCCCTCCAGGTGCTACTCAGTGTCCCAAGCTTCACTTCTACCAGAGTCTTCAGATCAATCTCCTGCAATCTGAGCTTCCACAGCACCTGATAACAAAATTTAACCTTTCATCGCCTCCTGCCCAGTAATGTCATTTTGACTGCTTTACAGATTACGTCTGTTAAAATTTATACACTCTCCTTTGCCAGATCATAAGGTCCTGCAATGCAGAAGTTGTCTTAAATTCCTTTTTTAAAAAAATCTCTCCCAGCACAGTTTTATTACTACAAGCTTTTAAATTTATAGATACACTTGAATGACTGCTTAACTTTCACGGTTAAGCCATTGTCTTTGAGGTAAAAGGCTATGCTAAATTAAACCTTCTCCAATTTTAGTAATCCATGGCAACTAAGAATTATATCTGTCTCTTATACACATCTAGATGTGTATAAGAGACAGCAGTAGGGATACTCTATAATCTGATCTCACTTCATGTAAGTTAAGCATAAAGAACACAGCCTTGTAAAAAAATATGTAAGTTTAGAATGCTTTTGACATTTGATTCATGGTACTTTCTAAAGCAAAAAAAAAATTGCATAAATCAGAAAAAATTTAAGAAATCATTTTATTCAAAGCTGTAAACTAAAAACAATGTATCAGATGATAAAGAACAAATATCTTTTCTATCAACAAAGTAAATATTTTGCTGATTTTGAACAGCAATAAAACAAATACAGAACCAGAAATTAATGGGGGTGCCCTCCACATTTGATTAAATTTCAAACATAAGTCACACTATTACAGTAAAAGGAACTCCACAGTAATTAAACTTAAAAATTTCTTTTCCGTGTTCTGCTCATCTTTCTTGCCAAAGGTTGTCACCAACACAGCAGTCTATCACCACTATCTTGGAAAACAGATTGTAATACACCCAATTTGAGATAATAACTATTAGATTTCAATGGCTAATCACTAACCACACAATGTTGATATGCGTAACAAAATCAGTAAGCAATTTTATGTCATTCTGCTATTTTTACGGAATTTGGCAGCGATAGCCAGACATTTCAAAAGGAATAATTTAAATGGTACACTTCAATGGGAAAAGTTTTAATGCTAGGAAAATTATATCCCAAGTAAGAATCTTGCCATGATGTACAAAAAGAGAAGGTTAGTTATCATCACTACATGTTTTCATGGTGAATAAAAACACACAGCAATACCACTTTCCCATTACAAAACCATCCCTTCTGTCACAGGAGGAGAGTTTTCTTGCAGGTTATTCTATGATTCTTCATCTAATAATATTTCCTGAATCTTTCCATAACATTCACTGAACTTACTACACAGAAATCATTAAGTGATAAAACAAAAGAGAATCAAAGAATGAGAAGACCAAGTTTCTTATTTTAAGAGACTAAAATACAAAAACAATTTTAATATAATAGGGAAGGTGGTATATCAAGTAAGAAATTAAAAAAAAAAAAAGTTAATGCTCTAGAAGACAGAGGAAAGAGGTTAGTTCTCACCAGAGGGACATGGAAAACTATTCTGGTAGAGGTTAACACGAACTGTGCCTTCAAAGAGAGATGGTAGTTGGAAATGTGGAGCGAGGGGACAGGTGGGACCACTGAGGACAGTGGTGAGAAGGATGGGACAGGGAGAGCCAGCCACATTTGGGAAAAGCACTCAGTCTGGCTTGGCTGAGGCACAGCATGGATAAAGGAAAATGGAGGAGATAAACACAGAAAAATACATGAGAAAGGGAGGTAGTCACACATTCTATCCTCTTTTCTCTATCATGAAATGCCCAATGGCACAATCTTATCTTCATTAACACAGAGTCTGAACTTCTTCATAACACTTTCCCCCCTGTAGTCATGTGGGTACCTGACGTATTTTTCACAACATGGCTGTGAGCTGCTCATGAGCAGGACACACACCTGATGCAATTTTATATCATTCTTAAATGCCCTGAACATAAGATATCAACTAATCCTTTTTAATGACTGCATAAATGCATGAATGAACATATTAGCATTTCACTTCTCCCACTCAGATACTCATCTGTACTAGGAGCTGGCAAACTTCTTCTAAGAAGGGCCGTACCATAAATATTTATTTGCAGGCCATTCAGTCTTAATACAGCTCTGCAACACTGTTGTTCTAAAGCAGAAGCAGCCACAGACAACTCACCTGTTATCGCTGCGAGGCTGTGTGACAATAAAACTTAATTTATAATACAAAAACAGACCGTAGCTGCGTTTGGCCTGTGGACCATAGTTTAGAGACTCCTCATTCATACAAACTTAAATATGTCATATTATACAAATACATTTAAAGTATACTCAAATCATTTTCTTACATAATGACAGAACCTCAGCCAAAATTTCAAACAAGATAATAAAAAAAGTGATAAACAGAAAAATGTGCATATACTGCACAAAACGTGGGAGATCTGGACCCTCAGATACCTATACCTCATGTGCCCTCTCCAGACATTTCTTACTTACTATTAGCCATCTTTGTGAGCTCAAGTCACAATTTCTTCAGGCCTTAGTTTTTAATCTATAAAGTAAATTGGTTGAAACAGATCATTCTGAGCTGGAACTCTATGATCTTTAGATTTGTCCAAATTAAATTTATGAATTTTAAGTGAAAACAGTCAGTGCTATGGTTTTTCCAGTCACCATGTAGACATGTGAGAGCTAGACCATAAAGGAGGCTGACTGCTAAAGAACTGACGCTTTTGGACTGTGGTGCTGGAGAAGACTCTTGAGAGGCCCTTGCACTGCAAGGCGACCAAACCAGTCAATCCTAAAGGAAACTGACCCTGAATATTCACTGGAAGGACTGATGCTGAAGCTGACGCTCCAATATTTTGGCCACCTGACGGTGAAGAGCCGACTCACTAGAAAAGACCCGATGCTGGGAAAGACTGAAGGCAAAGGAGAAGGGAGCGGCAGAAGACAAGATGGCTAGAGAGCATTATTGCCTCAGTGGACATGAATTTGAGCAAACTCCAGGAGACGGTAAGGACAGGGGAGCCGGGCACGCTGCAGTTCATGGGGTCACAGATCGGATATGACTTAGCGACTGAACAACAATAACATCTTCAAAATGGTAATGGCATTCAAAAGTAATTTAGAATCAAGAGAAGAACAAAATACAAGCATACTGCAGAAACAAAATATAATGTGCTAAAATATTAAGTTAACTTAACACCTAGCTGATCTAAGAAGTTTCTTGAAGCATTATTCAATATCATACTTTAGTACCCAAAAACTAGGGTTTCAGTACCATCTTGAATGTAGATGTAAATACACTTTGAAAATCAGTTTAATAGCAAATTAGGTTCACATGCCTAGTCAGGATGATGGTATCAGCAGGATACTCAAATCATTTAAAAAAAAAAAAAACTTTTCCCACAATAAAGAAGTAGTAGTAAGATTTAATATTAAATGTCATAATAGGCAAAGGGACAAATATCAGAATCTTACTTCTGGCTTCACATTCCTGCTTATGGTACAATAATTAATAAATCACTGGACTCCTGACATATTTAGCTAAAAGTCTGAAATATTTAATTTTAAAAGTCAACATCCACACAATGTGTAAAAAACTAGGTATCATTCATTATGTATAATGATGATTTTACAGCTTTTCCATTTTTACTCTTCAAATCAAGACTTAAGATTAGAGAATAAGTCTTCACTTTTCCCAAACTATTTTCAAAGAATCGTTTTGGGGTCAATTAAAAGTCTATAACTCCCCACTACCCACATTTACAAAAGCAACACCATCACACTGCTTTCTGAATTATAAGCTAACAGTTTCTCGTTAACTACAAACTTACCAAACGTTTGGCAAATTCTTTGTTTTCTGAGAGAAATCCATAACCTGGATGTACCTTAGAAATGAAAACAAAAAGTACTTTCAGTTTTATCGATTTGCAAAACCTTTATAATAAGCAAAACAAAGAGAACATTAATGCATTTATTGTTCAAGGGCTCTCGAGTAAGGTTACTGACCTCTCTAACATCCTGAGTATCTCTAACTCAGTTCAAACCCAAATGCCAAGAAATCACTGGCAGCATGCTGCTTCTGACCTAACCGCAGTCAGGGCCAGCCACATACACACCTTCCTACCCACTTGCACTTGGCTATGCTAGTCAACCCCACCCAAACTCCCCCACTTTTCCTGAGACCAACTTTGGTCATAAGCATGGTGGGTCAAAGAGTTATGTTAAAGGAAACCTTTCTTTTACAGTACCAGAAAAACTGCTACTTTCCAACACCCTGGCTACTAAGCCAATGAATGTATTTTATTCTTGATAATACGAACATACTCAGCCACTACCCAATGACCAGTTTTCATCAAACCTAACTGAAATCAACGTTTGGCTTTACTTTTTCACCATACTCTGTATTTTTCTTCGAATATTTGCCCCCTTTCCCCTCCTCATTCCACTCAGCCAATCACAACCACTCCATACTCTCCTCTCTCACAAGCCACACTGCAACAACTTAAATTCTACCATCCTGTTCTAACCAAGTAAATTTGACCAAACATAAATTTAGACACCCTATTATTAGTATTAAACATATTTCTAGGAAAATAATTCTGCTACACGTCAAATTTCTCAGTGAGCCAATATCATAATCTAATCTAGAAGTAGCTATGCATTTGAGATTCCTTTTTTTACCTGAATGTTTCTTTTTTTCTCTGCAATTACATGATCAACTTGGTATAAAAAGATAGGATCATTTTTCCCCTCAATTTTAAACTTTATTTTTTCATCTTTTTATTTTGGACCATAGGCAATTAATAATGTTGTGATAGTTTCAGGTGGACAGCAAAGAGATTCAGCCATACATATACACGTATCCACTCTCCCCCAAACTCCCCGCCCATCCAGGCTGCCACATAAGTATCTTCACATCTGAGATTTTTTAAATGTTAAACTAAGCTTTATGAACATGGTACAGAGTACTTTACACTACTACATCATATGAGAGGAGTTTCACTCCAACAATTTCATTTTATATAAACATTTAACTAAAGATTGTATTCTGGCAATCTACAGTTTTACTATAGAGTTAACAGAGTTTTATCTTTATAGGTTAGCAGAGTTTTACCTTCACTAACTCTGCTAATAAATTATAACATCTATAATAGGGGCTCATGAATTCAGTTTTTTCTTCAAACAAGCATCTTAGTAAAAGTTGTTTTTTGTTTTTTTTTTCCAAAAGATATGTGCCCACCAATTGGAACACTCCAGGCTCACTGCTGGTACTGGCTGCTTCTATCCAATTTCAGATAACTCTGCAGAGGTTTTCAACATTATATAATTAATTCTCTGATAAAAACACATACACACACACAGCAACAATATTTTTTCCCTTGGATTCCACTCATTCACACAGAATTGGGGATGGAGAGAATTGCCAATTTCTCCATGTAAACCATGTACATTCCATTGACACCAAACCCAAATAATTACCAACTGCAATTTTATTTCTGCAAGTATAAGGAGGCACAGATAATTCTGAATGATTAAAACAGCATTTAAGACAGGGTCTTTTGGATCTTATTTATAAAACACATTTTTTTAATACTATTATCACACTGAAAGGGTTAATACTCAAAACTAATTGGGATTTCTTTTTTTTTTTTTTTCCTTCTCCTAGCAAATTTGGAAATGAACTGAAACTGCTCCCTGGTGTGAAAGCTGAACCCAACAGCCACCTGCAAGATCAGAGAGCACCCCTGCCAGATGCCACGAAGCCTCTGACTCCCAGTAGCGGATTCGGCCACATTTCACTCATGGGACAAAAACTGCAACAGCACTTTCGGTCATTCTTTTCCTTTTTTAAAAAAAATACAAACTCTAGCGTTCCGCTCACTACATACGAACAGCTGCAGCAGATGGACCCATTCGGACTCACAGCTTGGGCCCTGGTGCTCCTGACAGCGTCCATGATGGTGTCCATGTTGAGGTAGCTCTTACTGGTGGGCGCTGGGCCAACGCAGACAGCCTCGTCCGCCATCTTCACGTGAACCTGCAGAGAAGTCTCCGCTTAACAGGGCCTCCCAGCAACGAGAACTGCCTGCAGCTGCAAGCATACCCAGGACGGCGAACCGGGGTGCATCGCTGTCCCCAGCTCTCTCTCTGAATATGCACTAGGAAGCTACGGTGTGGCAAACAAGCGCAGGGGCTATATTAACCAAGATTTCATTTATTACAAGCCCAACTCACTGTCTAACTCGATAATTTCCACACTAATTTGATTAGGTAAAATCACAGCAAACAATTTTAGCCTCCTATTAATATTCAGTTCATCTCTACATAAATCTTGTATCAAAAACTACCCTGTTACATGTAGCCAGGGTAGCCTAATATACTAATAACAAGCACTCCTGCCCAGTTCTAAGCAAACTCCCCAGGAAGTGGAGATAATTAGAGGAACTGAGTAAAGGGATGGGGTGAGTGTTCCTGCACAGCATCAGGTCAGCACCAGGCACAAACTGAAGCTCAGGACTGAGAAGTTCAATACCACCACACATGCGCCAGAAAACCTTGAGAATCATTTAAACGGTCTCACATTCGATCCTCATCCATTTTAACCTTTCTTCCTAAAAGAACCGATACATGCATTAAATTCTAAATCAACTCCAAACTTAAGAATATGTGCTCCATTTTTAAGACTATTTCCTCCACAGAGTTTCAAACCTATTTTTGCATAAGAAACACAAGGCATTCAATACAGGGTAGAGTAAGTTACTTACTTCTGAAAGCAATCTATTCCTTTAAAATGATGAAAGGGGTTCACGTTTTTGAAATGGCTTTTCCTAGCAGTTTTCCAGGTTAAGGAACTCTGTTTAAATTTATTTTACAAGGCAGACATTAAAAACTGGAACACATCCATATACCTGGGCATGTATGACCCTCTTCCAAAAAGTCAAAGGTGGAAAATAAATTTGGGTATTGCTAAGTTATATTCCCCAGCTGTAAAGTAGTTTACAAAAAATAAAAAAAAAAAGCACACACACACAAAAAAATAAAGTTTAAAAAAATATATAAAATAAAATAAAAGAGAGCAATAAGAACTGATGTACTTTATGATGTGCTCTATCTTGCTTGACAGTAAACTGATGGGCATGTGACATGTAAAAAAAAAAAAAAGAAGCACTTGGTTTTAAATGAGATTAAAAAAAACAACAACAACCCACCCAAGTCATCTTTAAGAAAGTTCAGAGTTCTCTTTATCAATTCAATTAAATATTTTCAAACTATGCAAAAAACTGTATGGTGTATTGAAAGTTTAAAAATACTTACCACTCAAGGGATTTACAGATCGGTATCTTAACATCAAATACTCAAATCTACACAGTTCAGTTTCTTTAATAATATCCGAGGAAAGGCAGCTGGGCTCACAAAAGAATCCTAAAGATTCCCAAACTCAAAGCAAGGCTTTCCTGTATGCCTTGCTATTCCCAACTTCAACTTGCTCTTCTCCCCTCAGACCAGAATGTCCGCTCTTCTACTGCCTTCTGCCCAGGTCAGTCCCTATTAATAGCAGTTTTGTTGCTGTAGTTGTGGTTGTGGGTTTTCTCTATAAGAGAGAAATTGAATACTGAACAATCCTTTTAAAAGAATGCCTAACTCAGGTGGGGATGGTTTTTAAAGTTAAATCCACGCTTATTCTGTGCCTTCATCTCCCTCCAGGTGCTACTCAGTGTCCCAAGCTTCACTTCTACCAGAGTCTTCAGATCAATCTCCTGCAATCTGAGCTTCCACAGCACCTGATAACAAAATTTAACCTTTCATCGCCTCCTGCCCAGTAATGTCATTTTGACTGCTTTACAGATTACGTCTGTTAAAATTTATACACTCTCCTTTGCCAGATCATAAGGTCCTGCAATGCAGAAGTTGTCTTAAATTCCTTTTTTAAAAAAATCTCTCCCAGCACAGTTTTATTACTACAAGCTTTTAAATTTATAGATACACTTGAATGACTGCTTAACTTTCACGGTTAAGCCATTGTCTTTGAGGTAAAAGGCTATGCTAAATTAAACCTTCTCCNGTGTATTGGTATGTCCAAACTTTCTACAATAAATATGCATTAAAAAGGAGGGGAACTCTCATAACATTTTGACTTGTTTACTTTCAGCCTTTTCTTTAAATATACTTCTGTAGCCAAACTGCATATATAATGTTGCATCCTTTGTTTTTCAACTGTCATCAAAATAGACCCTCTTCCTAGGTTAGCACAAACTCTTACATGTAAACAAACTGAGAATCTAACTCAAAGCCTATAACATGTTTTGCTGCTAAGTCGCTTCAGTCGTGTCCAACTCTGTGCAACCCCACAGACAGCAGCCCACAAGGGTCCCCCGTCCCTGGGATTCTCCAGGCAAGAACACTGGAGTGGGTTGCCATTTCCTTCTCCAATGCATGAAAGTGAAAAGTGAAAGTGAAGTTGCTCAGTCATGTCCGACTTAGCGACCCCATGGACTCCAGCCTACCAGGCTCCTCTGTCCATGGGATTTTCCAGGCAAGAGTACTGGAGTAGGGTGCCATTGCCTTCTCCGATAACATGTTTTAGCAGATCATTAATATTGTTTGAATAAACATTCAAATAAATACATCAAAAGCAGGTCAAAACTGCCTATGGACTTTACAAAAAAAAGCAAAACATGCTGTTTCTAAAGGGTTGGTCGGTTTCTTCTATTTCTCAGAAACAAATCTTGCTTTAAGGTAGAAGCATATACTAGCATCTCAAGTCCACAGTCTGGCACAGGCTCAGTACTAGCAAAAATATATGGTAAAACCATTTGAGAGAGAAAAAAAAACTAGGAACATTCTGCTGCCTTAGTGCCCAAGGAGATACTTATGAGCCAACCAGGAAAGAACAGTTTAAAACACTTTCAAAACACAATTTCAATTTGGTTGCTACTGTTCTAAATGACTAAAGTGATTTCTTTGGCTTAATAATATTAATACAAAGTGAAAGTCACTCAGTCATGTCTGACTCTTTGTGACTCCATGGACTACATAGTCTGTGGAACTCTCCAGGCCAGGATACTGGAGTGGGTAGCTGTTCCCTTCTCCAGCATATCTTCCCAACCCAGAAATTGAATCCAGGTCTCCCAAATTGCAGACGTTTTCTTTACCAGCTGAGCCACAAGGGAAGCCCAAGAATATCGGAGTGGGTAGCCTATCCCTTCTCCAGCGGATCTTCCCAACCCAGGAATCGAACCGAGGTCTCCCGCATTGCAGGTGGATTCTTCACCAGCTAAGCTACTAGGGAAGCCCATGATATTAATACAAAATAAACTGCATTCAAGCAGTGCAGACTCTCTTCTGAAGAATTACTTAGCAGCATCACCTACACTGACTAGATGTATTTATGTCTCACAAATGTCAATACCCTAAAAAAATATAAATTTCATTTTTATATTTCAACAGTAAAAGGAAAATATAACAATAATGGAAAACTGAAACTGAACTAGTGAATTAATCAGGATATTGCTGACAGCAAGTTTCAAACAGAAACTCAGATTTTAAGTACTAAGTCAAGGAGTTAGTCTTCACAAACTTTTCCAATAGAAAAGTTTCCAAATGGGGTTTTATTTATTTTAAAGATTATTAGTTTCCTCCTCAAGCATTAGTTTTTATATAGGTAAAGAATCTACCTGCAAGACAGGAGATCCGGGTTCGATCCCTGGGTTGGGAAGATGCCCTGGAAAAGGGAATGTCTACCCACTCCAGTATTCTTGCCTGGAGAATTCCATTCAGAGCAGTCTGATGGGCTACAGTCCATGGGGTCGCAGAGTCAAGACACAATTTAACGACTAACACTTGGAAAATTTCTGATTCTTTAAATAGGGGGAAATTACTTGTATCAGCCTTTTATTTTAGGCCAAATAACAATCTAGCAGAACAAGGATATGTTTTTAAATTTATGGGACTGAAAAAATCATCTTCCTTATTGACTTTTTGTTTAAATAATTAAATGCTTGGCCATAGATAAGTTAAAAATTATGTCTGAATTTTAAAACTTTGAGTTAATGGAAATTTTCATATTAGTCCATTAGATGCCTGAGACATGATGAAAAGATAACTCTGCTTGGGCCCTAATCTTATCAAATAGATTGCACCTAAGGTGAAAAGGAGACTAAAAAAAATAGACTAGACCAGCTCTATCTAGGGAAAGAAAGCTTTGAAATACCTGCTAAACTAGCAGAGAATGAGAAAGCTAAGGAAGATAAGCAGCGCTAAAGAGGTTTCTTCCCCACAGACAGAGAGGACAGACTTGGACACAGCGGGGCAAGGCCAGGGCGAGACGAACGGAGAGAGCAGTGTAGAGATAAACACACCACCACACGAAAACAGACGGCCAGGGGAAAACTGCTATGCGACGCAGGAAGCTCAACCCAGCGCACAACCAACGGGGGCTGACAAGGTCTCCACGGACTGACAACAGCGGCAGGCCATGGCCTTCACAGCCCTGAAGGGGCTCAGAGTGCGGATGGCACAGAGAGCTGGTGAGCGAGGGGGCCCTACGCTCAACTAGCAGAATGTGGCCACTGTGAGAAGGGCAGCAAGGTAGGGAAGTGGGGCTGGGAGAGGCAGCCTGACCTGCTGCTCTTGTCTTCAAACCCCCAACCCAAGGCAGAGGTCAAGGAAGCTCAAGAGATACACTCCACCCCACTGCTGGGCATACACACCGAGGCAACCAGAACTGAAAGGGACACATGTACCCCAATGTTCATCTCAGCACTGTTTATGATAGCCAGGACATGGAAGCAACCTAGATGTCCATCAGCAGACAAACTGATAAGAAAGCTGTGGTACACATACACATGGAATATTACTCAGCCATTTAATACATTTGAATCAGTTCTAATCAGGTGAATGAAACTAGACCCTATTATACAGAGTGAAGTAAGCCAGAAAGAAAAACACCAACCCAGTATACTAATGCATATATATGGAATTTAGAAAAATGCTAACGATAAACCTATATGCAAGACAGACAAAGAGACACAAATGTATAGAACAGTCTTTTGGACTCTGTGGGAGAAGACGAGGGTGGGATGATCTGAGAGAATAGCACTGAAACATGTATATTATCATATGTGAAATAGATCGCCAGGTTCAATGCATGAGACAGGTGCTCAGGGCTGGTGCACTGGGATGACCCTGAGGGATGGGATTGGGAGGGAGGTGGCAGGGGGGTTCAGAATGGGGAACACATGTACACCCATGGCTGATTCATGTCAGTGCATGGCAAAAACCACTACAATATTGTAAAGTAATTAGCCTCCAACTAAAATAAATAAATTAAAAATAAAATAAAATTGAAAAAAAAAAGAGATACACTCCACAGATGTCAGTCTCCTGAAGACTGATCCATAAAGGAAAAAGTCTGATAGAATTAATCAAAATTTAAAAATTTTGTTCTTCAAAGACAATATTAATGACAATGCAATTCCACTTCCCGCCCGACAGGATGTCTATAATTAAAAAGATAATGACAGACATTGGTGAGAATGAGGAGAAACTTGAACCCACATACTCTGCTAGTGGGAATGTAAAATGGTACAGCTGCTTTGGAAAACAGTCTGTTCGTACCTAAAAAGTATAGTTATCAAATGATCCAGCAATTCCACTCCTAAGCATACACCCAAGAGAAATGATAATATATGCCCATGCAAACACATGTACACAATTGTTCATAACAGGCTTATTCGTAATATCAAAAACTGAAAGCCACCCAAATGGCCAGCAGCTGGTAAGTGGACAAAGCAAAATGTATTCGATTCATATAGTAGAGTATTACTCAGCCAAAAAAACGGCCACAAACTGATAAATTCAGTAACATAAATCTCAAAAACATCCAAAATTGGGATAGGAGTACGTCAAGGCTATATACTATCACCTGGCTTAGTTAACTTATATGCAGAGTACATCATACAAACAGCCGGCTGGATAAACCACAAGTTGGAATCAAGACTGCTGGGAGAAATAACAACCTCGGATATGCAGATGACACCACTAATGGCAGAAAGTGAAGAGGAACTAAAGAAGCTCTTGATGAAGGTGAGAGGAGAGGAGAGTGGAAAAGCTGGCTTAAAACTGAACATTCAAAACCTAAAGTCATGGCATGCAGTCCCATCACTTTGTGGCAAACAGATGTGAAAAAGCTGGGAACAGTGGCAGATTTTATTTTATTGGGCTCAAAAAAAATCACTGCAGACGGTGAATGGAGCCATGAAATTAAAAGACACTCGCTCCCTGGACAAAAAACTATGACAAACCTAAACAGCATATTAAAAAGCAGAGACATCACTTTGTTGACAAAGGTCTGTATAGTCAAAGCTATGGTTTTTCCAGTCATCTGCGGATGTGAGAGTTGGACCGTAAAAAAGGCTGAGCTCTGAAGAAGTGATGCTTTTGAATTGCGGTGCTGGAGAAGACTCTAGAGAGTTCCTTAGACAACAAGAAGATTAAACCAGTCCATCCTAAACAAAATTAACCCTGAATATTCACCGGAAATACTGATGCTAAAGCTCAAGTTCCACTACTTTGGCCAAGGGATGCAAAGAGCCAAATCATTGGAGGAAACCCTGATGCTGGGAAAGATTGAGGGCAGGAGAAAGAAGGGGGCGACAGAGGATGAGATGGTTGGATGGCATCATTGACTTAATGGACTTGAGTTTGAACACACTCTGGGAGACAGTGAAGGACAGGGAAGCCTGGTACACTGCAGTCCATGGGGTCGCAAAGAGTCAGATGTGACCTAGCGGCTGAACAACAACCACAAAAACATCATTCTACGTGAAAAAGCCAGACACAAAAGGCCCACTATTAAATAATTCCATGTATCTGAAAATTTTTAGAAAATGCAAAACTACAGACAGAAAGCATATCAGTGGCTACCACGGTGAAGGTGGCAACAAGAGTGACTGCAGATGGACACAAAGAGATCTTTCTGGGTGATGGCTACGTTCTAAAACTGGACAGTGGTGAGGGTTGCACAAGTCTGAAAAATACACCATGATTCAATAAAATTGTTAAATAAAATCAGGAAATTTCATATAAAAATATTTTAAATCCACTGTGCTGTGAGGTCTAATGAGGTACTCCTGGTGCACAGCACAGTGCTATACGCTATTAACTTTTGATTAATGACCAACCAATAAAGAGAAAGTTAAGGTTCACCTGACAAAGATTCCTGAGACAGAAGTCAACTGAAAAGGGCATTCCAGCAGTACAAACACTGTACCAAATGCATGGAGGCCTGGGAGGGGATGAAAATGGTATGGAAGTGATAAGCATCAAAGCAGAAGGAACCAATGCTGCGTGCTCCAGACAGACCAGAGAAGGCGGGGATTGAGAATAGCTATTGGATCCAATGAACCAGATCTCTGGCAACCTTGGGGACTTACTCGAACAACAGAAATAGAAGCCAGACGTCCCTCGGTTGAAGAGCAAATGGGAGGCAAAAAAAGAAAGGCAAACCGAAGGTGACTAGTCTTTCATGTGGCTTAACCATAATGCCAGGGAATGTTGAGGGATGCAACATTCTTCTCTAACTGTTGGTAAGATGCAGTACACACACAAGGTATTCAATAAAACTTCTTCACTGCACATTGATAGAGCTTTCCAGGGAGATGTCCTCACAGAAATACCTAACAGATGTGAGTGTGTGCGCCCAGGCTCACAAACCTGACTAGAAGCCCCTAAGATGGAAACAAAACCACTATCAGCAGCCAAACACACGGCTGTGAAGACAAAAAACAACCTGGAAAGAGAGTCTACAAAAGTTTATGGAGATTCAGTGGGAAAAGTTCTGGAAATAGAAGGTGGTGATGGTCGTACAACAGTGTAAACACACAATGCCACTGAATTGTACAATTAAAAATAAAGTGATAAACTTTATGTAACTTTACAGTCTTTCAAAAAACTATGTGGATTCATCACCACTTGCAGACTATCACTGACAAGCAATCATGAAAAAATGGAGTTTCAGAGCTTACATAGTCTCTACACACACGCGCGTGCGTGCACACACACAGGCTGCAGGTCACGGGGTCACAAACAGATGGACACGACTTAGCGACTAAACAACAAGAAGGAAAAACCCAACATGGGAGGAGAAACACAAACAAACAACACAAAAAAGAAAATGTCAATAATGAGAATGTGGGCGTAATTCTAGCTTGTAATCATTTTCCATTTACTAAAGAAAAGCCACCACACATTCCTTTAAGACTCTAGTCATGAACGCTTGCATATACATATGTAACTCTGAGTACAGATTTTTGAAACAATGTTAGGGTGAGAGTCTAGGAATAGAATTAAGAAATACCCTCCACTGTAAGCAGTGTATTTTTCTTAAAGTGTTCCCAAACCCCACGAACAGTTAAATGTCAGTTCTAATAATTTAAATACAAATAGTCACCAATGCCATGAGCTCTCGAAAACTCCTAGAACCCGGCCAGCACCACCGCTGCTTCTGAGGTGCAGCCAATTGATAAGACTACACATCCAAGTGAGTCATCCAGGGGTTCTCAAGTTTTTTAATCCCAAGTAATGTAAGAATAGCTTGACAGAAGATTTAAAAGTTTAAGCAATACAGATAACCATAACTTCTCATCCCCATGAAGGCCTCTAAGTCCCACTTCCCAAGCTGAGACAAACTGTCAACTGTTTCGTATGTGTCCTTTCAGACTTAGCTGTTTTCATATGTATAGCAGACATAAAAGTGTATGGTTTTATATTAAGCTCAAGATTTTCTTCCCATAAATTGCATCACACTATGTATTATTCTTGCAACTTGTTTAACTGCTATATAACATTCCTAGTAACTGGGTAAAACCATAACTTAACCTTTTTCTCCAGTAATGGATATTATGGCCCATCTGCAGATATTACAAGCTGCAAAAGGATTCTCTAGACATGTATGCATATTTCTATGAGAAAAATATTTGAAAGTGTAAAGGCTATAAACCATATACTTAAGAGCCTATGTCTATTAACATGCTGAGAAGAGATGAACTTCCCCACACCACACCACCACTGAACATTTTTACTGTTTGGTGATCTAATTTTCTTAATCTAATGAAGAAAAATGACTCTTGACTGGTTTTCAATTTGCATATCTCTAATGATGAGTGCCTTTTGGCATATTTTCATGTTTGTGAGCTATCTGCATTTCTTCTTTTGATCACTGATCATTTCTTAATTTAAGAGAATCTTACAAAGAAACAAAGGCATCTTTGGGTTTTGGGTTTTTTGTTTACATAACAACACGTAACACCAAAATGTTGTTCTTGTTCAAAGCTAAGCTAACAACTCTTTCAACCACACCTGCAACCCCATCACCTTTTTTCTCTCCAGTTATCACTTCTCAGGTGAAGATGCAAGCTTAGACCTTTGTCTATGCCAGGGATCTCAACTGGGAGCAACTTTGTGCCAGGACACAGCTGGCAACGACTGCAGACAGTTTTGCTGGTCACGACGATGGGATGGAAGGATGCTACTGCTGTCTAGTGGGGAGAGGACAGGACACTTCAAAACATTCTATTAGACCACGAGCAGGACAGCGACCCATAAAGAAGAATCACTTAACCCAAAATGCAAATGCTGCCACTGCTGAGAACCCCTGCTCTGTGCTTTTACCTGATGTATATACTATTTTAGAGTGTGTGTGGGGAGGGTGGGATTTAAACACTAACAGGGTTGATTTTTTTTTTGGTCAGGCCATGTGGCATGTAGGATCTCAGTTCCCTAATCAGGGATCGCACCCTGCATTGGGAGCGTGGAGTTTTAACCACGGGACTGCCAGGGAAGTCCCACACTGCTGGTATTTTCATATCACATGTCATTCTATATGTTCTTTTTCAGTCTTTAAAATGTCTCAGAGATATTCTATCAATATGTAGAGATCTTATTATTTTTTAACTACTACAGAACTCTGAGACATGGCCCTCCAGTCTGCCAGCCACCTCCCTGCAGGTGGACCTGCAGCACCAGGAATCCCCACCTGGACGGCCATCATGATGTTTCCTAAGCAGACACCCTGCCCACTGCCCAGGTTCCGTCCTGCTCCGGATCTCTCTCTTCTGGAAAGGCTCCCGTCTTTTACAGCCATCCTCTCCTGTCCGTGTTGTAGACAGAGGTTTTCTACTGAACAATTCCATCTGCTCTCTGTCTTTCAGAAATTCCTCATCATTTCCAGGACCATACTCCCCACTCTGTTTTACAACAAAATTCTGGTTTGTTATTTTTTTTTCTTTTGAGTTTGTCTTTTTAACTGTTTCTCTTCCTTGGGAATTTGGAATGGGAAGATAGAAGTCTGACTCATTCCACCAGCCTCAATTAGAAGTCAAGACCTTTAAAATTTTGAATTTTTTTTTAACCACAGAAAATACAGTATATTTTAAAAATCAAAACGTGTGACCAATATAGCTTTCCAAAATGAAATAGTTAAAACTTATTTTTTAAGATTGTCATGGAAAATATTAACAGTTTCTTAAACAGAATCTAATTTGTAATAAAAATCTGAAAATGCTCATCCAGCTCCTAAATTACTATGGCCACAAATGCAACCTGGCTGCAAGTAACACAGTTACTATTCCTCTCTCTGCGCATCTGAACGGTGAGTATCTTTTTCACAGCATCCATTCTACCTAGCGTCTGTGCATTCCTAGGAGCTCCCAAAGCTGGCTTTCTAACCTCAGATTTCACTTCCCAAATTGTCCAGCATTGCAGCTGGGTTCACAAAGGGCATGAAAACCTTGATTTACAGCATATGATTGGTTGGTTTCTCTCCAAAGAGCTTCAGATGAGTATAAAAAATAACCTTCCCAATGCTCTTTTCCCCTGAAAATTCCTGGTACTCTATAGTTAGCTCCCTTACATGAAGCAGCGAGCATCAAAAGCCATCAGGGAGCTCAGGGTTTTCACGAGCATAGTCATTCTCAATAAGCAGGGACAAGATACAGGAAGCCACCCCAAAAATCTGGGAAATGTTTCATTTTCTAAAAATATCCTTCGTTCTCATCAATGACACCTCCCCTCCCCCCCAAAACAACAACAACAACACACACACACAAACCTCTTCTTTGCCAAAGGACAGGACAAGTACCTTGAAGGAGCTCCAAAAACGATTTTGAATTCCTATCCCAAGCCTAACCATTCACCTTGACAGTTACCAATCCAAAGTGAGTTTGCCATTCAGTGAATTCCCCTGTGACTCTGTGACTGGGCCTGGCAACCAGGAAATGAATGAAAGCGGAGAAGTGCTTCTCTGGGGACTTAGTCTAGAGACTCAGAGTAACTCAGATAAACAGAGCAAGGGTGTCAGGAACGAAGCAAAGATCTTCTACCTGCCTTGGAACTGACACACATAATGTAAGGTGAAGGGTAAGAAGACTCAAAAAGCAGGGAAAGTAGATACATGTCAGGAGAGATGAAGTCACCTGCTAAGCTGAAGCATGACTCATCTCCAGAGTTCTGCCCCTTCCAGGGAGCCTGGCACACTCTCCCAGGTCAGAGGTGAGCATCAGCAGAAAACATCCGGAGCATGTAACTTCAGCGAACTTACCAGCTGCACGGAAGTACTCAGGTACAGACTCAAGCCTATACAAAGGCTCATTTCATATCACAGAGATTTCAGAGTGAATTAGGTCTTTACTTTTTGGAAAGAATTTGTGACAGGATGCTATAAAGACAGACGTAAAAAGGTACCCAATCTGGCAGCAACAATGGGCGAGGGGAAAAACATATATATATATATACTGCATAAGCCTGCAAGCGACTTGGCTTTTACTTCAAAATCTAACTTTTCTCTAAATCCAAATGTCTGGTTGGCTCAGGACAGAACAGAACACTTGGTGCAGCTGTCGGCATGCCGCTTTTGTATGAAAGAGTAAATAAATATATCCAAATTGAAAGGAACATCTGGACAACAGAAGGGCGCAAAACCATGTGGCAGCTGGTTCTCTGGACAGAAAGGACTATAGGAAAAGCTGTCCTATCAAAAAGAAAAACTGAACACAATTAAAAGACCAGGAAAATGAGGATCTGAGTATTATATCCAAAACTCAAAGGAAGAAAACATTCCCCTCCCCCCCAGTGTTAGCTCCTAATTCCATTTACACAACACTGGTCCCTGTCTCCACTCTTTTTTCTAATTCAGCTATTCCATGTTCCACCCAGGGGGCGTCCCAGGTGGCTCAGTGATAAAGAATCCATCTGCCAATGCAGGAGACACAAGTTTGATCCCTGGATCAGGAAGATCCCCTAGAGAAAGGAAATGCAACCCATTCCAGTATTTTTGCCTGGGAAATCCCAAGCACAGAGGAGCCTGGTGGGCTATGTCCTTTGGACGGCGAAGAGTTGGGCACGAACGAGCACATGTTCCGGCCACCATATCCCTTTTACCATTGAGTAAACCCTGAACGTGTCCTTGACTCCGTCCAACACTCATCACAGGTGCTCTACCACAGAAGGATAAAAAGAGATTTGATAAATCAGTCTCCTTCCCTCTAGGGATTCAGTCCAGTGCAAAGACAGACTTTCATACCAACTGCAATTAAAATAAATAGGAGCATGTATAAAGAGCTAGCGCAAAAAATGGTTTCACGACAAATCAGTTACGGAACTATTAAACTGGATCACTGATCAAAAGGAAAAAGTGAGAGGGGAACTACCAACAGAGAAAGGGCAGACTCAAAATCATGGAATGCGAAAGGCCCCAGCATATTTAGAAATCTGTCAAATGGCTTGAAAATGAGATGAGTAGGAGTCATAGGAGGATGGCAGAAGAGAAAGATCGGCTACAAGGAAAACCAGCTTGCAAGGAATCTTGAATGCCATAGTAGAGTTTGGGCTTTAACCAGGAAGTCAGTGGTTCTCAACATTTACCTTCCATGGAAAGAAGATAACCGTTCATATGAGGAAGGCAACACTCCATTATGGATAGCAGCTTACTATATGCAGCCACAGTTGGGACACTCCAAGCAATTAGCTGCAAATGTTCGCCTTTCTCTTCCAAGTCTCTCACAAGAAGCTTAATAAGTAGAGACCTTTCTACTTAGGCAGAGACCTTTCTCGTCCTCTGAGGTCACCTAACCAAATTTTTCCCATAATGTAGGATATACAACATAACATATAGGATGCAAAAACAAATTCAGGTCTATCAAAATCCTACCCACACTCATTTTTAAGTAACTTTTAATTAACACCACTTGTCACTCTAATTTCAGGTAAAATGGAGTAAGCATATTCCATTCTGTTTGTCCCACTGAATGCAGCTATAAAATCAGAACAGCATACATTAACCAACTACTTGTGAACTCTGAAAAGAACACAGCAACAGGCAGACGGAGATAGAACAGAATTCAAATGACCATGAACCAGCAATGAGACCAGCACTTTCCTCTGGGCACTGGGGTGCTTAGAGAGACAGAAGCCCTGTATTTCTGACTCCAGAAGCAGAAAAGGGAGCTGCTAAGCAGTATGTGAAGCGAGAACTTCCAGATGCACAAGCTGGGTTTAGAAAAGGCAGAGGAACCAGAGATCAAATTGCCAGCTTCCACTGGATCATAGAGAAAGCAAGGGAATTCCAGAAATACATCTACTTCTGCATGACTGACTATGTTAAAGCCTTGGATGGTGTGGATTTCAACAAACTGTGGAAAATTCTAAAAAGAGACGAGAATACCAGACCACCTTCCCTGCCTCCTGATAAACCAGCATGTGGGTCAAGAAGCAACAGTTAGAACCTTACATGAAACAACAGATGGTTCAAAACTGGGAAAGGAGTAAGTCAAGGCTGTATATTGTCACCCTAGTTATTCAACTTCTATGCAGTGTACATCATGCAGCCACGAAATTAAAAGACACTTAGTTCTTTGAAGAAAAGCTATGACAAACCTAGAGAGCGTATTAAAAACAAAGACATCACTTTGCCAACAAAGGTCCCTATAGTCAAGCTATGGTTTTTCCAGTAGTCATGTACGGGTGTTGCGAGTTGGACCATAAGGAGGGCTGAGCACCAAAGAACTGATGCTTTCAAACTGTGGTGCTGAAGAAGACTCTTCAGAGTGCCTGGGACAACAAGCAGATCAAACCAGTCAACCCTAAAGGAAATCAACCATGAATATTCATTAGAAGGACTGATGCCAAAGCTCCAATACTTTGGCCACCTGATGCGAAGAACTGACTCACTGGAAAAGACCTTGAGGCTGGGAAAGATTGCGGGCAAGAGAAGAAGGGGACAGCAGAAGATGAGATGGTTAGATAGCATCATTGACTCAACAGAAGTGAATTTCAGCAAACTCCAAGAGATAGTGAAGGATGGGGAAGCCTGCCATACTGAATGAAGTTCATAGGGTCACAAAGAGCTGGACATGACTTAGTGACTGAACAACAAAGAATGATACACCACAATCAAGCAAAGCTTATACCCAAAATGAAGGATTGGTTCAATATTTTTAAATCAGCCACTCAATGCAAAATATCATACTATAATCAAAAGAGAAAAATACAGATAATCATGTCAATTGATTCAGAAAAAGTATTGATGAAAAAAAATTCTAAGAAAACCAGAAGTAGACAAGATCTTCCCTAACCTGATAAAGGGCATCTACAAAAATCAACAAATAACATCAGACTTAATACTGACTGACTGCTTTCCATTAGATTGGAAAATATGTACTATCAACACTCTTATAGCAAAACATACTGGAGAGTTCCCACCTAGTGTAATAAGGGAAGAAAAGGAAATGGGGCATACAGATCCTAAAAGAAGAAACAGAACTGCTAGTGTCAGACAGCTTAATCGTCTTCACAAAATATCAAGAAAAGTGAAAGCAGTGGTCACTCAGTTGTGTCCGACTCACTGCAACCCCATGGACTCGCGCCCACCAGGTTCCTCTGTCCATGGGATTTTCAAGGCAGGGAAACTGCAGTGGGTAGCCATTCCCTTCTCCAGGGGATCTTCGCAACCCAGGTACGGAACACAAGTCTCCCACATTGCAGGCAGATTCTTAACAGTCTGAGCCACCAGGGCCAAAGGGATCTACCAAAAAAAACTCCTACAACTAGTGATCTAGCAAAAACGTAAGATAAAAGATCAACATGTAAAAATCTTTCTGGGATTTTGATTGTAATTGTACAATCAAAATCCCAGAAAGATTTTTAATAAACACACATGAAACTCTAAAAACTTATATGGGAAAGCACAGAAACTAGACTAGATAAAACAATTCCGGATAAAAAAGAATAAAGGTGAAGGAATCCAACTTTAACACTGATGATAAAGCTACAGTAATCAAAACAATGTAGTACTGCCAAATGACATACATATAGATCAATGGACTAGAAAGCTGAGTTCAGAAACAGAATCACAGAAGTCACTATTTGATTTTCCACACAGGTGCAAAAGCAATACTATAGGGAAATGACAGTCTTTTTTAGTCCTTTCACCAAATGGTGTTGTAACAGCTCAACATATGCATATGCAAACAAACCCCAACCAAGACTTAAAATCTTGCAAAAAAAGTAACTAAAAATAGATTTTATATCTAAACATTAATAAGAGACCTAAAAGCTTTTAGAACAAAATCTTCCTGAGCTTAGAATTAGGCAAAGAATTTTTAGACATAACACGAAAAACAAAGCCCACAGAATCAAAAACTAATAAAATGACTATCAAAAGTAAAATCTTCTGATCTGCTGTAGCCATTGTCAAGAGAAGGAAAAGGCAATTTCTCCAACTGAAAGAAAATGTTCGCAAATCATATACCCAACAAGGAATTGTATCAAGACTACATAAAGAAACCTCTAAATTCAACAGCAGGAAAACAAACATTTTTTACATGTGTGAACCTTGAACAAGGATGTCACCGAAAAGGATATGTGAGTTGCTCAATCATCTCCAACTCTGCAACCCCATGGGCTGAAGACTGCCAGGTTACTCTGTCCATGGAATTCTCCAGGCCACAATACTGGAGTGGGTACCTGTTTCCTTCTCCACAGGAATCTTCCCAACCCAGGGATCAAACCGAGGTCTCCTGCATTGCAGGCAGATTCTTTACCAGCTGAGCCACCAAGGAAGCTCGAAAAGGATATAAGAATGGAAAATAAGAACAAGAAAAGATGTTTAACACTCTAACCATTAAGGAAATACAAATTAAATTACACTGAGAAACCACTACATACCTATTAGAATGATTAACATTAAAAAGTTCTAACTGCTGAAAAGGACATAGAACCACTACAACTCTGACATACTACTGACAGGAATGTAGTATGTACTGGAACTCTGAAAAATTATGGCAGTTTTCAACTAAGTAAAACATACACTTATCATATGATCTAGCAAGCCCACTCCTAGCCATTTATCCATGAGAACTAAAAACTAATATTCAAACAAAAATTGATACATAAATGTTTACAGCAGCTCTATTTATAATTCTCAAAAGTATGAAACAATCCAAATAACTTTCAATGAATAAATGTATAAACAAACAGTATGTATGCATACCATACAATGTAATACTACTCAGTATTTTTATTTTTATTTTATTTTAATATAAATTTATTTTTATTGGAGGCTAATTACTTTACAATATTGTACTGGTTTTGCCATATATCAACATGAATCTGTCACGGGTATACACGTGTTCCCCATCCTGAACCCCCCTCCCACCTCCCTCCCCTACTCAGTATTTTTAAAAGGAACAGACTGATGAATCACACAATAATTTGGATGAATCACAAAAGCATTTTGCTGAGTGAAAGCAACTAGCCTCAAAAATGAAGGAAGGGACATCCCTATTCCCATTAACATTCCCATTAAGATCAGGAACAAGGCAAGGATGTCCCCTTACCCCTGTTTTTCAACATCATACTGGAAGTCCCAGTCAATGCAACAATAAGAAGTAAACAGATTACAATGAAACACATAAAACTATCTGTGTTCACATGGACATTAAAAGAATAATAAAGGAACACTAGGAACAATTCTTTGGAGATGGCAATGGCAACCCACTCCAGTACTCTTGCCTGGAAAATCCCATGGACGGAGGAGCCTGGTAGGCTGCGGTCCATGAGGTCGCAAAGAGTTGGACACGACTGAGCGACTTCACTTTCTTTTTTCACTTTCATGCATTGGAGAAGGAAATGGCAACCCACTCCAAAGCTCTTGCCTGGCCTGGTGGGCTGCCATCTATGGGTTTGCACAGTCGGACACGACTGAAGCAACTTAGCAGCAGCACACAATTCTATGCCCACAACACGAGGAACAATTCTAACAGCCTAGATAAAATGGACCAAAACAATAACTGCCAAAACTTACCAAACAAAAAGGAGAATCCAAGTGGGTATGTATTTCATAAAGAAATTAGATCAATAATTAAGAACCTTCTAAAACAGAAAGCACCAGCCTCACATGGGTTCACTGGTGAATTCCACCAAAATTTTAAGGAGAAAATTATACCAGTTAGGTACAATCTTTTTGGAGGACAGAAGCAGAAGAAATACTTTCTAAATCACTCCACAAGGCCAGCATTACCCTAACACCAAAACAAAGACATTACAAGATGAGAAAATTGCAGAGCAGTATCTCTCATCAACACAGATGCAAAAATCCTCAATAAAATACTAACAAACTGAATTCAACAATGTATTTAAAAGAAAAAAAGTATACACCACAACCAAGTGGGATCTACCCCAGGCATGCAAGACTGGTTCAACATTTGAAAATAAATCAATGTAATCCATCATATGCAAGGATGTCCCTTTTCAACATTATACTGGAAGTCTCAGCCAATGCAGTAAGAAAAGAAATAAAAAATATACAGATTGGAAAGGAAAACATAAAACTACCTTTGTTCAGATGATATGATCATCCAACAGCAAGGTTGTAAGATACAAGGTTGGACTTCCCTGGTGGCTCAGAGGTTAAAGCATCTGCCTCCAATGCAGGAGACCTGGGTTCGATCCCTGGGTCGGGAAGATACCCTGGAGAAGGAAATGGCAATCCACTCCAGTACTATTGCCTGGAAAATCCCATAGACAGAGGAGCCTGGTAGGCTACAGTCCATGGGGTCGCAAAGAGTCGGACACGACTGAGCGACTTCACTAAGATACAAGATTAATATAGAAAAGTTAATTTGTTTTCCTATATATCAATAATGAACAAGTGGAATCTGAAACCTGAAAAACAATACCATTTACATGAATATCCCAAAAAATGAATTACTCAGGAATAGATCTAATAAAATCTGTACAAGATATATATGAGGAATACTACAAAACTCTGATGAAATCAAAGAACTAAATAAATGGAGAGAGTTTCTATCTCCATGGAAAGAAAGACTCAATATTGTCAAGATGTTAGTTCTTCCCAATTTGATCTATACATTTAGTGCATTCAAAATCCCAAGTTATACCGTGGGTATCAACAAACCTATTTGAAAGTTTATAGGAGAGGCAAAAGACCACACAGCCAACATGATATTGAAGAAAAACAAATGGAGTATTAACACTGAACATCAAGACCTATGATAGAGCTACAGTAAGCAAGACAGGGTGGTATTGGCAAAAGAACAGTCAAATACATCAAAGCAACTGAAATGAGAGTCAGCAACTACACCCCACTGATCTCTGAAAAAGGAAAAAAGCAATACAGTGGAGCAAAGAAGGCCTCTTCAACCAATGGTCCTGGCATAACTCAACAGCCACATTCGAGAGAAGTAATAATCTAGACATAGACCTTATACCCTTTACAAATATTAGCACAAAATGGTCCACAGAGCACAGAAGAAAGAGCAGTTAAAACACAAGACTGTAGAGCTCCTAGAAGACAACTAAGGGGAAAACCTGGACAAGCTGGGGTATGTCAGTAACTTTCCACAGGAGGTAAGTACTACCTAAGGCATAGTCCATGAAAGCAGCAGCAGCCAGACTTCGTTAAAATTAAAAACCTCTCTGCAAAAGACAATGTCAAGAGAACTGGAAGACAAGTCACGGCTGAGAGAAAACATATGCAGGAGAGATCTGATAAAGGACTATTATCCAAAATACACGAAGAACTCAAACTCGCCAATAAGAAAACAACTCAACTAAAAACACGCCCAAGACCTTAGACACCCAACCAAAGGAGACACACAGATGGCGGGAAAGCGCTTAGAAAGAATCCCCACAACTCATAACAACAAAGTGCCAAAGTAAAGCACCAAGACAACACCACACGCCTATTAGAGTCACCAAAATTCAGAGCACTGACAGCAACATCAAAGGCTGAGAAGGACGGGGAACAGCAAGAACTCTCAGTCATTTACTGCTGAGAATGCACAATGGTACAGCCACTTGGGAAGACAGTTTGGTGATCTGTTACACAATTACACATGTTCATACCATACGATCTGACAATCAGACTCCCACGTCTACACACAGATGTTTCTAACAGCTTTATCCGTAAGGACCGAAAGCAAACGAGATGTCCTTCAGTAGGTGAATGACTAAATAAACTGTAGCAATCTAAACAGCACCATTACTGTTCAGCACTAAAAAGAAATGAGCTATCAAGCTATGAAAAGACGTAGAAAAACACTTAAATTCATACTACTAAGTGAAAGAAGCTAATCTGAAAAGACTACATACTGTATGATTTCAACTGTATGATATTCTGGAAATGGGAAAACTATGGAGATCATAAAAAAGCCAGTGGGTGCCACAGAAGGCAGGAAATGAACAGACAGAACGCAGAGGATTTTTACAGTAATGCAAATACACTGTATCATACGCAATGACAGAGGAATGCCATTATGCACGTATGCTAAGTTGCTTCAGTTGTGTCCTCCTCTCTTCGACCCCATGGACTACAGCCCTGCAGGCTCCTTTGTCCATGGGATTCTCCAGGCAAGAATACTGAAAGGAGTTGCCGTGCCCTCCTCCAGGGGATCTTCCCAACACAGAGACTGAATTTCCCTCTCTTACATCTCACATCTCCTACATTGGCAGGTGAGTTCTTCACCAACAGTACCACCTGGGAAGCCCACATGTCATTACCAGTTCAGTTCAGTCACTCAGACGCATGTCCAACTCTTTGCAACCCTTTGGACTGCAACACGGCAGGCCTCCCTGTCTATCACCAACTCCCAGAATTGATTCAACCTCATGTCCAATGAATCAGTAATGTCATCCAACCATCTCTTCCTCTGTCATCCCCTTCTCCTCACGCCTTCAATCTTTCCCAGCATCAGGGTCTTTTCAAATGAGTCAGTTCTTCCCATCAGGTGGCCAAAGTACTGGAGTTTCAGCTTCAGCAGCACTCCTTCCAATGAAGATTCAGGACTGATTTCCTTTAGGATGGACTGGTTGGATCTCCTTGCAGTCCAAGGGACTCTCAAGGGTCTTCTCCAACACCACAGTTCAAAAACATCAATTCTTGGGCACTCAGCTTTCTTTATAGTCCAATTCTCACATCCATACATGACTACTAGAAAAACCATAGCCTTGACTAGACAGACCTTTGCTGGCAAAGTAATGTCTGTGCTTTTTAATATGCTGTCTAGGTTGGTCATAACTTTTCTTCCAAGGAGCAAGTGTCTTTTAATTTCACGGCTGCAGTTAACATCTACAGTTGATTTTGGAGCCCCAAAAAATAAAGTCTGTCACTGTTTCCCCATCTATTTGCCATGAAGTGATGGGACCAGGTACCATGATCTTAGTTTTCTGAACGTTGAGTTGTAAGCCAACTTCTTCACTCTCCTCTTTCACTTTCATCAAGAGGCTCTTTAGTTCTTCACTTTCTGCCATAAGGGTGGTGTCATCTGCATATCTGAGGTTATTGATATTTCTCCCAGCTTATGCTTCATCCAGTCCAGCATTTCTCACGATGTACTCCGCATATAAGTTAAATAAGCAGGGAGACAATATACAGCCTTGACATTCTCCTTCTCCTATTTGGAACCAGTCTGTTCTTCCACGTCCAGTTCTAACTGTTGCTTCTTGACCTGCATACAGACTTCTCAGGAGGAAGCTCAGGTGGTTTGGTATTCCCATCTCTTTCAGAATTTTCCACAGTTTGTTGTGATCCACAGAGTCAAAAGGATTTGGCATAATCAATAATGCAGAAGTAGATATTTTCTGGAATTCTCTTGCTTTTTCAATGATCCAATGCATGTTGGCAATTTGACCTCTGGTTCCTCTGCCTTTTCTAAAACCAGCTTGAACACCTGGAAGTTCACGATTCACGTATTGCTGAAGCCTGGCTTGGAGAATTTTGAGCATTACTTTACTAGCATGTGAGATGAGTGCAATTGTGCAGTAGTTTGAGCATTCTTTGGCATTGCCTTTCTTTGGGATTGGAATGAAAACTGACCTTTTCCAGTCCTGTGGCCACTGCTGAGTTTTCCAAATTTGCTGGCATATTGAGTGCAGCACTTTCACAGCATCATCTTTCAGGATTTGAGACAGGTCAACTGGAATTCCATCACCTCCATTAGCTTTGTTCGTAGTGATGCTTTCTAAGGCCCACTTGACTTCACATTCCAGGATGTCTGGCTCTAGGTGAGTGATCACACCATCGTGATTATCCGGGTCATGAAGATCTTTTTAGTATAGTTCTTCCATGTATTCTTGCCACCTCTTCTTAATATCTTCTGCTTCTGTTAGGTCCACACCATTTCTGTCCTTTATTGTGCCCATCTTTGCGTGAAATGTTCCCTTGGTATCTCTAACTTTCTTGAAGAGATCTTTAGTCTTTCCCTTTCTGTTGTTTCCCTCTATTTCTTTGCACTTATCACTTTTTTCTCACATATACAGATGTGAAAGTTGTACCATAGAGAAGGCTGAGTGCTAAAGAATTGATGCTTTTGAACTGTGGAGCTGGAGAAGACTTAAGAATCCCTTGGACAGGAGAAGGAAATGGCAACCCACTCCAGTGTTCTTGCCTGGAGAATCCCAGGGACAGGGGAGCCTGGTGGGCTGCCGTCTCTGGGGTTGCACAGAGTCAGACACGACTGAAGCGACTTAGCAACAGCAACAGTAGCAACAGTGGTTGTAAGTGGAGAGACCTACTCATGATTATTGAATGAGTCTCAATAAATACATATATTGGCTGGTCAGATTGCAATCTGTGTTTTATATTTTAACTAACACCCAATGCTGGGCTTTCAGAGTCTTCCAGAGTTGTTGCTCCATTCTGTTCATTATAAATGTTATAAAATTTCTAAAATGTAGGAGAAAGAAGTAGAGCATAGCATAGATTTCGTATCATTGCAACCACAGAAATAAAATTAAAAAGTTATTGAAAGAAACAAAGTACAAATGCCCTCTACTATCAGAAAGTCGAGTTTTCTTAAGAAACCTCTAATAAGCTGAAATAGTGTAAAGATGCAATTACTACCTTTGGAGTCATATTGTTAATGGATGCAAAAAATAAATTCAGACAAAACACAAATGCTGACAGACATAGGTCAAAGTTATGTCATCTTGATGCTGAGATGCTACTGTATCAGTAGTTTCCAGGAGGTAACTTAGAGGAGCTTCTCTGGATTTCTTTCTGTTAATGAAAACAAGTACTAAGGTTGATCTTAAGAGTAAAGTGATGTAACGTGAACTCTCAAAACAAGGTGGATACCTGTAATGTACATTCAATTTAAATAGTTTATCACTGTGACTTTAATTGTATTATTTAAAACTTTCCATAATTTGTAAACTATTTACAGCATTACAAGTTGATATGTACCTCCTTCCTGTTATTCAAGAATTTGAATATAAAAGAGAGTTTTGCCTTTTAAAAAAAAAAAAAAGAATCCCTTGGACAGCAAAGAGATCAAACCAGTCAATCCAAAAGGAAATCAATCCTGAATACTCACTGAAAGCACTGATGTTGAAGCTCCAACATTTCAGCCAACTGATATGAAAAGCTGACTCATTAGAAAAGACCCTGATGCTGGCAAAGACTGAAGGCAGGAGGAGCAGGGGATGACAGAGGGTGAGATGGCTGGATGGCATCACTGATTCAATGGACATGAGTGTGAGCAAGCTCTGGGAGATGGTGAATGACAGGGAAGCCTAGAGTGCTACAGTCCATGGCGTCACAAAGAGTCGGACACAACTGAGCAACTGAACAACAACCGAAGGTACACCACCAAGAATGAACTCTAATGTAAACTATGGACTTTGGGTAATCATATGTCAGTGTAAGCTCATCATTTGCAATATACGCTCCGTTATGACGCTAGATGTTGATAATGGGCAGGCCATGTATGTGTGGAGGCAGGAGTGTATATGAGAAGACTCTACACTTCCTCTCAATTTTGCTGTGAACCTAAAACTGCACTTTAAAACAAGTATTTAGGAAAAATAAAGTATATGTGAAAGTATTTATCAAGAGGAAAAATTAAACTCTTCACAAAGAGGTTTGTGTGGTTTTGCAACTATTTTCCCCTACACAGAGCATTCCTGCTGAGTTTCATCAACATAGCCTAGGGATCTATAATACTTAATTGGAAGAGCTCACTGCAGTTACTCTACTGAATTTAATTATAAACTCCTTTTCACTAAAATATCTAGTATCAATTTGGGGGACACGTTATAGACATGGAAAGTTAATATATGATTAATTTGTAGGAAGACCTAGAAGGCACTGAAATGTTTATAAAATAAGACATTTAAAAATACTATCTGTATCAGTTTTAGCTGGACTGTCTCCCTCATAGAAAGACAAGGCTCCTGCTTTTGCCCCAAGCCTAAAGCCTCCGCTGAGAGACCACATCCCACTCCCAGCACCTTGGCAATGCTCTGCATCAACACATGGAATGGATGCATGACCAAAGACGGCAATAATAGGATTTCCCTGAATTGGAGCCTCTCTTCCTTAGGCTAGGCTTCAACTCAAATAAACTGATACATCAGACATAAATCTGTTGTCACTCAGACAGCCTTATATCATCCTGAAGATGCCTCCTGGACTCCTCCCTTAGCTACTCCAAATTGGCAGCTGCCATTATGACAATCAAGCAAGAGGAGCAGCAAACAGCAAAAGAACCTGTCCCAGGAAGGGTCAAGCCACTGGCTACTACTGCTTGAGATCAAGAGCTAGCAAGTAAGTGAAACGCCTACACAGGCTGAGTCATGCTGATTTACATGTTAAGAACCAATCTACTGAACTGCCTCAGGACCTTTGCACATGCTGCCCCGTCTGCCTAGCTGACTGCCTAGTTAACAACTGACTCTCATCTATCAGGTCTCATCTTACCTTTTAAAGAATTTCTCTGATCATCACTATTCTCTCTCAGCAACTGGTCTGTTTCCTTCATAACACTTACCACAATTTGTAATTATGTTTGCATGTTTTCTTATTTTATATCTATCTCTACCACTAGACTCAAGTGCCATGAGAGCAAAAATCGGTTTTCTCCTAGTCACTATTCTAATTTTAGTGACCAGCATAGCATCTGGCCCACAACAGGCCTGCAACAGCACCTAGCATAGCATCTAACCCTAAGAAACCTGACTTTCTTTGGAGGAGAAAAGGGACTTCTCCATATACTTAGCATGGGAAGCAATATGCTACAATGGGAATTGTACAAGTTGGAGATGTAAAATTAGAACTTCAGCTCCACTGCTTGGCCTAGCTAAACCATCTTTGACAACCTAGTTTGTATCCAGAAGCCCCAATTTTCTCAACTTAAAATGACAATAACACTTCCCTTACATAAATGATTCTCTAGGAAACTGCAGATATTCAATAAGTGACTTTATTAATAGTTCTTAGAATGATCATATCTTTCCATCTACTAAGAAGTCTTCAATGAATGAGACTATAACAGAAATGAGTTAAGTCAAAGTCTTATAAATGTGGCAATATAAAAAATATTGTATTTATAAAGGTAAGGTATATTTTCAAATCTTTTTTTGTATACTTTTTCAGTAAGATTACAGAACTTCTAAACCTATGTAAATAGATGTTTAAAGAAAACTAAATCTACAATCAGGTATTATTTTTCATACCATCAGTACTAACCTACATCGAAACACATAATATTCTTTTTCAGACCATGCTGCTTAAAGTCACCAGAAACTTTCAGATATACAAAAACAAAAGGTAAGCTCAGTATTTCACTGTGCTTTGTTTTTAAACTAAACTTTTAGTATCAGTAAAAGGTTAAAGGTCTTATTAACAAAAATTAAGGACTTAGGGACGCTTTTTAATTTTGGAAAGGAAAATTGTCACAAGTCACTTCCCAAAGATTAAGAATTGTAATGCTTTTATAAAGGTTAAACAGCAATTATACGAATATAATAATTCATACATAAAGATACTGATATTAATACTTTTTTTTTTGCCCCTGTCCAAATATAATTTTTGCCTTGCTGCTAAATAGTCACAGTCCTTCCTTACTGGAATGATTGGTTTACCCTTAACTCCACAGGACTTAAACTATCAGTCTTTTAAGAAGCTTTGATAGGTTTTGACTATATAACCTGCTGAGCTCCCAGCACCCAAGGGAGGGTCCTGGTTGCAAATTTTACTTCTGATATAGCTGACCACTAATACTGGCTCCACAGATAATGGATTTCAATAACCACCACCCACAGGTTAACACTTTGAGTAGTACCCATAATACTGCTTTAATTAAGTTAATACATGAAGGTCACAAGTTTCGTAGAAAGTTTTATTAAATTTGGCAGTGCTTACAATTAAAAAAAAAAAAAAAACAGAAAGAAAGAACTGTGTATAGGAACTCTATAAATTTGCCTGTTGATATAATCCAGTCTGCTCATGGATTTATACTGCGTTTCAATTTATTTTCTAAAAGGAATTCAATTTATTAGTTCCATTTCCCCAAAATGTGTACATTTCTAGCATTTCTAACCAGTCGTTTCACAACAGATGGCTCTAACCATGCTGGGCACAGAATGGGTCTACCTGCCACAAACAGGCCACCCACCAGGGCAAAGGCAATTCCTAGCACCACCATGCCCACCCCCTGATTTTAGTGGAAAAGAATGATGCTTTGGGAGAAGGAAATGGCAACTCACTCCAGTATCCTTGCCTGGAAAATCCGATGGACAGAGAAGTCTGGTAGGCTACAGTCCATGGAGTCACAAAGAGTCGGACACTTTCACTTTAGGGTACTACAGACCCGGATTAAGATATTTAATGAAGCTCAATAAAGACTTAAAAAAAAAAAAAAAGAATGATGCTTTGATTTGTCTTGTGTCTAATGATTAGCTTCATGTGTTACATATTAATGTCTTTCTGAAATAATGAAATTATTTTTTCATCTTTTTCATTTCTCATTTTTCATTATTTATATATCTTAATAAAGATACATAAAAGTTGTTTTGGAACTAAACCCTAAACCCTTCATGCAGTAGAAACTAAGACCAAGAGTATTTACAACACGTGAAAAGGCAAAACAAACAAAAGTTTAAATGAACCTGAAATTAAAGGTTCACTTTAAAGTGTTAAAAAGAAAATGAGATAATGTATTTTAACACAAAAATCACATAGTCAGTGGGGTTGATACATTTTTCTATTTTTATATGTAGTATTAGGTAATTTGAGGTTATTTTGCAGAGAAGCAAAAAACAGTGGTTGAATTTATACATATTGAATTCAGCCATAATTGTATTTTTTAAATACACAACCTGACAGGCACTATGGTAGATAATAATGAATCAGCATGGGAGCCATTTAATATACTTCTTGATTAACTCATTGCCTGTCCACTTCGCACACAGACACGCTTACATGTCATAATCGTCATAATTCCCATCATCCCCACTGCTAACACTCAAGCTCCTTGATTAGTGCATAACTCCCAAACGAGCCATTGCTAATGCTAAATAATTCTCTTCAGCCTCCTGCTACTATTCTGCAGGATCTCCAATTAAATATAATGTCCCTGATGAGCCATATTAATGTGAACAAATTCCTACCAGGGAATCCTAACCTATTCCATTTTCCCCAAAAATATGTAGAGAAAGTAATTTAGTCAAGACAAAGATAATCAAAACAGTTTAAACTGATATAGTACAATGTCTCTGCAAAATGCTTTTTCAAAGACGATAAAAGAAAAAGGATGGGAAAAGTAATGTCTAAACATCTTAAATGATTCCTTCTGAATAATATGTTCTTCACTGAAACGCTTAGTGTTTTAAATATGCATACGCAGATACACTGTATTCTTAATCCAAAAAGGTTACTGAAGGCTAAGTTTTAAGAAAAGTGAGCATTACCAAGTTTTAGAGTATGCCACTCAAAAACACTTTAATTACCTAATTAACAGAACTCCAAGGTCCATAATCATATTAATGAAACCAATTGCTTCCTTCCCATTAAATGCAGTATTACAGTCACTATCAGAGGCTTTGCCATGGAACTCTACATTGCCAATAAGAAAACTTCATTCTGAACCATGACAACTATAAGCATTTTTTGCAAGAAAGAATTAAGAACCCTATAGATTTTCTATTGCAGTCTAAAAGACTGGGAAGGTTTCTGACCTAATTAAGACCAACCGGGAAATGTGGACTATGATGACCGTTATCTTAAAATATTCTGCACTAGTGAAACAACAGAAGAAAACAGTAGATACACCATCTCAACTACACACATACATATGAAAAAAGGTCATCTGATTTCTCAGTTACCATCCCCAAAAAGGTTTACAAATCTGACTCTGGTCACTGATTTCTATCTGAAGATTAATAATGACACTAGCTGCAAATAAGTTCATTAAAAGATTTTGTTAAAAAAAAATTTATTTTTATTAAGAACTTTAACTCTCTTCCAAAGAAAGAAAGGTTGCAAAATATCCTGAAAAGTAAATGATAAGTAAATAGAAAAGGTAAATGCTTGAGGTTTTGACATTTAAATTGCTTTCAACTCTTGATGTTTACATAGGACAAAAGATATTCGAACAAAAATGCTAACAGATCTAAGTTTATTAAAAGATAGAAATAAATATAAATATATAAAAAGATACAAAACATTCTAACCAACCCATAACATTTTTAAAAGGTTTTCTCTAACGTCTTTTACACCTTAGCCTGCACTGATATATTCCATCTCCATTTACCTGATCATTACCCTCCAGTTTGTTCAGCTGGAACCAACATACACTAATTACATAGACATCACAAAGTCCTATTTGTCCCCAGTACCTCCCCAGACAGCAGGGAAATAACACCAAGGGTAGGCAAGCTAAGTGATGATCCCCCCCACCTTGCTGTCAATCATCCCAGAGTGCTCACAGGGGCACCCCACTCAATCTCATTACCGAATCCTAAGGGTAGGACTACAGCACTCACCAGGAGCCACAGTTCAAACAGCAGGCTGCCTGGCCAACATGTGCGTCATAATGACTCCTTCCCTGATTTTAGGTTTTGGTATTAATGCAATAAATATCAGGTATTTCTCATTTAAATCCAACGTTACAATACACAGACAAAGCAACAAAATATCGGTAAGTTCAATTTAGGAATCTAGATAGGAAATACAGTCAAAGGTTGAAGTTCATTTAATCCCATTTAAAAACAAAAACTCACAGCCCTAACTTCATGTTTAAAACAAATGTAACAATATTTTGCGGTTAGGGGAAGGTTTAGTAAATCGTTTCACCTGAAAACATACACACATAGATAATTATCATAAAAGTAAATTAAGTTATCTAACATGCATTTTTGAGAAGTACAAAAATAACAATCTCTAAATTCTCATAATAATTTGTTCCCACTATTCACCAAACTAATGAGGCAAGATCTGACTTCCCATTTAAAAAGTCTTGGTCACCAAAACTGTCAGACACTTCTCATTACTTATCATTTCTTAACTTCTCTGGGGCTACCTCAAATCATAGCACATTAGGCATAAAACCCTACAATACACTTCTGCCTTTAACGTCAATATTATATTAATAAGGTCCTCAAACAAATAAAATCTCACACATCAGCCCTCTACCTAAAATCGAATGAATTTATTCCATAAATCTGTGTCTTCTGGCTCCAAAATTTTATGTAATGGTCCTAATAATTTCCACCTTATAAGGTATTAGTTTTTTTTTTTTTTTTGCTACACCACATGGCATGAGGGATCTTAGTTCCCTGACCAAGGACTGAATCCACACTCCCTACAGAGGAAGTTTGAAGTCTTAACCCTTGGAGTGCCAGGGAGTCCCCAATATTTTTTAATATCTGTTAGTGCAGACACTACTGAATCGACTTAGCAGCAGCAGCAGTCTTTATCTTGGAGAAGGAAGTGGCAACCCACTCCAGTATTCTTGCCTGGAGACTTCCGTGGACAGAGGAGCCTGGTGGGCTGCTGTCCATGGGGTCGCACAGAGTTGGACATGACTGAAGCGACTTAGCAGCAGCAGTACAGTTACCTCTTTGATTTTCCTCAAAATTTCCTAGGCTATTCTTGCATATTTTTTGTCAATTCCCCTACCCCANCCAGTATTCTTGCCTGGAGACTTCCGTGGACAGAGGAGCCTGGTGGGCTGCTGTCCATGGGGTCGCACAGAGTTGGACATGACTGAAGCGACTTAGCAGCAGCAGTACAGTTACCTCTTTGATTTTCCTCAAAATTTCCTAGGCTATTCTTGCATATTTTTTGTCAATTCCCCTACCCCATTACATTATTACGTTTATTAGGATTTAGATCTAGAAAAAAGTAGCATTTACAATATTGTTTCCCTATTAAAAAAAGAAGTCCTCATATAAGTCATACAAATTCACTTTAAATTCATATGTTAAAGTGTTTTATCTTCAGCACTATTTCTATGAGGTTAAATTTTTTTTAAGTTGTATTTCTACCTTGTTAATGTTTAGGAAATCTATAGATATTTGTATTTATTTTTTTAACTATCATAGAGGCTTTCCTCACTGTTTCTAAAGAGTTATTCAGTTGCCAGTGTAACTGGAAACTCAGTACTATCTTATCATTTGTGCCTTTCCTGTCCACCATTTTAGAAACTCCAGTACTTTGGCCACCTCATGAGAAGAGTTGACTCATTGGAAAAGACTCTGATGCTGGGAGGGATTGGGGGCAGGAGAAGAAGGGGACGACCGAGGATGAGATGGCTGGATGACATCACCGACTCGATGGACATGAGTCTGAGTGAACTTCGGGAGATGGTGATGGACAGGAAGGCCTGGCGTGCTGTGATTCATGGGGTCACAAAGAGTCAGACATGACTGAGCGACTGAACTGAACTGAATTGCACTGCCAAGTACTTCCTGGATGCTATTAAATATCAGTGGTGATAGTAAATGTATGGGTCTTCATCTGGACTTTTATGAAAATGCTTCCTATAAGGTATGACTTAATTTTTATTTGGGGATGGAAGTAGTTATCTGATCCTGTCTTACTAAGGATCTTACAAGAAGAAGACAGTGAATTTCTTTTAAATGACATTTAGGCTTCTATTGACGCTTTTGAACTGTGATGTTGGAGAAGACTCTTGAGAGTCCCTTGGGACTGCCAGGAGCTCCAACCAGTCTATCCTAAAGGAGATCAGTCCTGGGTATTCACTGGAGGGACTGATGTTGAAGCTGAAACTCCAATACTATGGCCACCTGATGTGGAGAGCTGACTCACTGGAAAAGACCGTGATGCTGGGAAAGATTGAGGGCAGGAGGAGAAGGGGACAATAGACGATGAGATAGTTGGATGGCATCACTGACTCAATGGACATGGGTTTGAGTGGACTCCGGGAGCTGGTGATGGACAGGGAGGCCTGGCGTCCTGTGGTTCAGGGGGTCACCAAGAGTCGGACACAACTGAGCGACTGAACTGAACTGAAGGCTTCTATCAAGCTGATCATACAGTTTTCCTCCACTAACCTTTTAGTATATTCAATCAATAGTATCTAATATTGAAACCATATTGAAATGTCATGAATACACTCTGCATGACTGCAGCATTTTATTTAAATTAATTTTATTCTAGTTCCTATTATTTAGGATTTTTCTAACAATATATATGTCATTTCATTTTATTTTCTGCTTACTTTCTTTCTCCAGATTTTGATTTCCAAGTGACTAGGCTGGTTTCAGAAAAAAGAAATAGAAATCTATTTTTCTTTCTCTAAGTCTAAGTAAGTAAAGTCACTCAGTCGTGTCTGACTCTTTGTGACCCCGTGGACTGCAGCCCACCAAGCTCCTCAGTCCATGGGATTCTCCAAGCAAGAATACTGGAGTGGGTTGCCATTTCCTTCTCCAGGGGATCTTCCCGACCCAGGGATCGAACCCAGGTCTTCCGCATTGGAGGCAGACGCTTTAACCTCTGAGCATAAATAGTGTCAAAATTTCTTGCTTCCTGAAAATTGCAAAGATTCCTTGTGACAGTCTCTAGGCATGGACACTCAGAGTTCTTTAGTCATTTTCTACCTTAGTGTTTTCAAGCGCAGGGTTGTGGGCCTATACTTGTCACCAATTTTATAAACTGAGCAAAACAAAATACTCAGTAATTTTAAAGGCTTTCAAAAGTATGTTAAACCCCACTTCCAATAATGTATTAGACCACCAGGCAATTAGCCAGGATAGATGACTTAAATATCTTTATGAACCAACCAGTCCTAAAGACAACTATAGAACACTCCACCCAGCAACAGCAGAATATAATCTTAAACTCACGTGGAACATTCTCCAGAATAGTTCATATGCTAGCCCATAAAACAAACATTAAAAACCTTTAAAGGATAGAAAAATAAAAAATACATTCTCTGACAAAAGCTGAAGGAAATTAGAAATCAGTGACAGAAAAAAAATTGGGGAAACTCATAAATATGTGAATTAAACAAAATTCCTAAATAATAAGTGGTTCAAAGAAAAAATCACCAGGGCAACCAGAAAATACAAGGCAACCAGGAATAATAATGAAAATACAAAACGTCAAAACACGGGATGCAGCTTAAACAGTAAGCGAAAGATGTATGGTGAAACCCCTATATTAAAAAGACCTCAAAACAACCTAGCCTTCTACCTTAAGAAACTTTTTTTAAAAGAGCAAACTAAATCCAGAGCAAGTAGAATGAAGGAAACAAAAACTAAAGTAAATATAAATGAAGTAGAGAGTTTAAAAGGAGAGAAATCAATGAAACCAAAAATTGGTTCTTTGAAAGATCAATGAAACTGAAAATCTTCAGTTAAATTGACCAAGGAAAAAAATGGAAAAACTCAAATAACTAAAATTTCAAAGGGCTTCCCTGGTGGCTTAGATGGGAAAGAATCCACCTGCAATTCGGGAGACCTGGGTTCAATCCCTGGATTGGGAAGATCTCCTGGAGGAGGGCATGGCAAACCCAGTCCAATATTCTTGCCTGGAGAGACCCCATGGACAGAGGAGCCTGGCGGGCTACAATCCATGGGGTTGCAAAGAAACAACACAGGAATAGAAGAGACATTACCACTGGCCTTACAGAAATAAAAACGATAAAGAAATACTATAAACAATTATTTAGCAATAAACTAGATAACTTAGGATGAAATGTCTTCCCTAGAAAGAAATAAACTATAGAACTAACTCAAGAAGAAATAGGAAATCAAGAGACTGAATTAGTAATCCAAAAACTACTCACAGGGACTTCCCTAGTAGTCTAGTGGCTAAGACACCATCCTCCCAGTATAGGGAGCCCAGATTTGATCCCTAGTCATGGTACTAAATCCCACATGCCACATCTAAGAGTTTGCAAGCCATAACCAAGGATCCTACATGTTACAACAAAGACTGACGATCCTGTGAGCTGTAACTGAGGCTGCCGCAGGCAAATAAATAAACTTTTCTTAATGTTTAAAAAAAAAAACAAAAACAACTACCTCAGAGAAAACCTCGGATCTAGATGGCTTCACTGGTGAGTTCCACCAAACATTAAAGGACTAATTAATGACAACTCACAAACTTCCAGAACAACGGAAGATGAGGAAACACGTCCCATAGTATAATATGAAGCCAGAATAATTCTGATACCAAAACAAAGACATCAAATGAAAAGTAAAGACTAGTATCTCTTACAAATATGGATGAAAAATCCTCTACAAAATACCAGCAAACTGACTGCAGCAATATATACAAAGGACTATATACATTGTGGCCAAGTGTGATTTATCCCAGAAACGTAAGGTTAAACATCAAAAAATTAATTAATTAATATAATATACCACTTCCCTGGTGGCTCAGATGGTAAAGCATCTGCCTACAATGCAGGAGACCCGGGTTCAATCCCTGGGTCGGGAAGATCTCCTGGAGAAGGAAATGGCAACCCACTCCAGTATTCTGGCCTGGAAAATCCCATGGACGGAGGAGCCTGGTAGGCTACAGTCCATGGGGTCACAAAGAGTCGGACCACATCAATGGAATAAAGGATAAAAACCACATTATCATCTTGGTAGACACAGTGAACACATTTGACCAAATCAAACACCCAATCATGATAAAAACTCAACAAGCTAGCAGGGCACTTCCTCAACCTAATGATGAAAATTGATGAAAATCCCAGAGCCTAAATCAAAAGTAATTATGGAATACTGAATGTTTTGTTCTTCATTTTAGGGGGAAAATAGAGTACCTGCTCTCACCACTACTTTTCAATAATTCTGAAAATTAAAGCTAGGGAAATTTGGCAAGACTATAAAATAAAAAGCATCCAGTTAGAAAAGAAAGAAGTAAATCTCTCTCTCTTTATACATGACATGATCTTCTAGAGAGAATCCTAAGAAATCTATTTTTTTAACTATTAGAAATAATAAGGAAGTTCGGCAAAGTTGCAGGACCCAAATCACTATATGAAAATTAACTGTATTCCTATATACCTGCAAACTGAATAAAAACTGAAATTAAGAAATTGCAATTCTAGGGAATTCCCTGACAGTCCAGTGGTTATAATTCTGCACTCCCAATACAGGGGGGCACGAGTTCAATCTAGGGAACTAAGATCCTGCAAGGCATGCAGTGCAACCAATAAAAAAAGAGAAAAGAAGAAGAAATTGCACTTTTAACAGATCGGAAGTAATACTAAAATACTTAGGAATAAATATAGCAAAGTAACTGAAAATCACTCTCTGAAAACTATAAAACTGTTGAAAGAGATTAAAGCAATGTGAACAACATCAGATGGAATGTCCATGCTCACATATAGGACTTCAAAATGTTAAGATAAAGATACTTCCTCAAATTGATCCACAGATAACACACAATGCCTATCAAAACACCAGCAGGATACAGTGTCCCACTAGGACCATTTTCCGCTCATAAACCATTCTCCACAAATCTTTTCAAAGAGTAATAAGGGCCTGGAGAATGACAGAAAAAACAATTCACGACTTGATAAGAGGTTTAACCCCTATTTTGCTCTCTGGTCCTGACCATTTCCCACTGGAGAAGTTTACACTGTGTTGACTCTCACCTCATCCCTGGAGGAGGTTGCACTAACCTCACCAGTACTTACAAACTGTTCTCCTGGGCGATGCCTGCCTCTGAGACTGTTCTGGGTCAGTCTTCTCAAAGAAAGCAAGAGACTGTTTTCAACAGAGGAGCAGGATAGCATACTATTTTAAGATAGTCCAATAATAAGCAGACTAGATAGAAAACCCACAAACCCTCCCTAGAAGCATCTAAAAATTCTAGATTAAATATAACAAATTTCCTTTAAATTAACAGTCTGGCTTACAAGAACCCACAAGCAATCCCTAGGGATCAAAAACAAAGAAGGAGCTAAACGTCAGACAGTATCCACTAGAGCCAACACCACTAATCTTGGAGAATGTAAGCGGGGATCTGGGTAACTAGAGAACTTGAGTTTTAACTCTCAGAGATAGGAACCACGTATGAGCTGAAGATTTGAAGGAAAACTCCTACATAAGGCCTTGCTGCTCAAAGATTACATTCTCAGTGAAGGGGGGGCGGGTCAGGGAGTGGGGGGATGAATAAATAATCTACTAAGTAGGGAGTAGACAAATACTAACAGCTGTGCTTAAAGGAAAAAGTCTACTCAGGAAATTAGAAATCACGAGCCTATGTAACAGAAGGAGGGGTGTGGGAGAGTGTGTGTGTGTGTTTGTGTGTGTGTGTGCATGTGTGTAGTTTCATCTTGTTTTGCCCATCCTAATAATTCAGCAGCCTTCATGCCAAGAAACGAATATAAAAATTAGTCGGTGACACCCTGGAGTGATCGGCAGAAGCCAATAGAATAACCACCCAACAGGATTACATCTACAACCCAAACCACACAGAATTCAACATTAAAGGTACCAAATATGGTATCACAAGACAAAATCTACCTGCATGAGGAAATAATCCATTGAGAGAGAACAGTCAGAAATAGAAACAGGTATGCAGGAACTTGAAATAATATGATAGAAACATTAAAACTAAGTTAGGCCATAACTAATACATGGAATGACTCAGATATGCAAGAAAAAAACACAAAACAAAAATCAGGCAGGGAATTCCCTGGTGGTCCAGTGGTTAGGAAATGAAGCATGCAAGATTCTTTCACTCCAAGTAATATTCAAAATGCTGACCTCTTGAAAACAAATACTGAAATATACATAATACATCTGAATGGCATGCCTTGTTCATAATATCAACATTGTAAAGCTGGCTAGATATGGTTAGATATGATGCTAACCTCTGGGATCAAGTGTTAAAAAGGCAAAATATGCTGTTAGAGGAATTCACATCTTTGTCTTTCTTGAGACTGAACCAGAAACCAAGCAGCGGATGTGGCCTTACTGCCAAGGCTTAAACCAAGCTCTGAGCATTCTAACCATCATGATTATTACCCTGTTTTTACTTATAGTATCTTTCTATAAACCGACTTACAGAAGGTCATATTAAGAGGAAGTTTTGACTTGAGCAGGCATTGCTTGCTTCCCATTGGGAAGCCTGGCAACTCTTATTCTAAACTATGAATCATAATCTTTGGTTTAAAAAAAAAAAGTGGCTAAAAGTTTTTAAAATATAAAAACTATAACCTCGGCTTCAGGAAGGATAAATCTCAAAGATTTAAAACTCACACCAACTCTTTTGAAAGCAGTTTTGCCAAAGTTTAGAAAGTGTCCACAAAGCTAGGAACAAAGTACTCCAAAGAACATGAGTGAACAAAGTACTCATGTTCTTTGAGCTAACAGCTTACAGAAGCAGACTACTCTGGAACATCAATATTGAAACATAAATAAATAGGAAAGAGTGAAAATATAAGTAATTTTGGACTATCTATGTCAACAGTCACCTCCAGGACAACACAGCATAGAGAATTAACTATTCTATGATATGAAAAAGAAAATTATAAGTGAAAGGTTGCTGTTACGCTTGAAATAAAAACAGTGACGGTCCACAATTCAGACACTTTTCTCTCTCAATTTATCTATGAATGAAAACACGGCCTGAGATAGACACACTGAAAATAAAAACATGATGAAAAGAGTGTCCCAATTAAAATTAAATTAAAATTTTTTAAAATGAGAAGAGTGAACTTTAAATCGACAAGCTTGATGATAACACCAGCTTTTTTCTGGAAGAGTTTACTCTTGGTAAATGCCTTAGTTTATCAATCAAGAATGATATCAAAGCAACAGTTTTCTCACTATTTCATGAATGTTTTATAGATATAAAGTAATCAGTCTATCAGTTAAAACAATTAGTAAAGAAGCCAGAAATGAATAGTCAAAAAAAATCAAACGATATATATGCAAATCAAGTTTTAATTGCTTGATTTAATTATTTTAAGCAAAAGATAAATATTTTAACTGTAGGGGCCAAAAAAGGAAGACAAGACAAAATGAAAGCTAGCGGAAGGGATGGAATTCCAGTTGAGCTATTTCAAATCCTGAAAGATGATGCTGTGAAAGTGCTGCACTCAATATGTTAGCAAATTTGGAAAACTCAGCAGTGGCCACAGAATTGGAAAAGGTCAGTTTTCATTCCAATCCCAAAGAAAGGCAATGCCAAAGAATGCTCTAACTACTGCACAATTCCACTCATCTCACATGCTAATAAAGTAATGCTCAAAATTCAACCCAGGCTTCAGCAATATGTGAACGATGAAATTCTAGACAGTCAAGGTGGTTTTAGAAAAGGCAGAGGAACCAGAGATCAAACTGCCAACATCCACTGGATCATCGAAAAAGCAAGAGAGTTCCAGGAAAACATCAATTTCTGCTTTACTGACTATGCCAAAGCCACTGACTGTATGGATCACAATAAACTGTGGAAAATTCTGAAAGAGATGGGAATACCAGACCACCTAACCTGCCTCTTGAGAAACCTGTATGCAGGTCAGGAAGCAACAGTTAGAACTGGA
>SJYX01021676.1:169685-212425 GCA_006410675.1 Oreotragus oreotragus
AGAAACGCTGGGCTGGATGAAACACAAGCTGGAATCAAGATTGCTGGGAGAAATACCAATAACCTCAGATATGCAGATAACACCACCCTTATGGCAGAAAGTGAAGAGGAACTAAAGAGCCTCTTGATGAAAGTGAAAGTGGAGGGTGAAAAAGTTGGCTTAAAGCTCAACATTCAGAAAACGAAGATCATGGCATCCGGTCTCATAATTTCATGGGAAATAGATGGGGAAACAGTGGCAACAGTGTTTTGGGGAGCCTCCAAAATCACTACAGCCATGAAATTAAGACACTTACTCCATGGAAAGAAAGTTATGACCAACCTAGACAGCATATTAAAAAGCAAAGACATTACTTTGCCAACAAAGGTCTGTCTAATCAAGGCTATTGTTTTTCCAGTGGTCATGTATGGATGTGAGAGTTGGACTGTGAAGAAAGCTGAGCACTGAACAATTGATGCTTTTGAACTGTGGTGTTGAAGAAGCCTCTTGAGAGTCCCTTGGACTGCAAGGAGATCCAAACAGTCCATCCTAAAGGAAATCAGTCCTGGGTGTTCACTGGAAGGACTGATGCTGAAGACAAAACTCCAATACTTTGGCCACCTCATGCGAAGAATTGACTCATTGGAAAAGACCATGATGCTGGCAAAAATTAAGGGCAGGAGGAGAAGGGGATGACAGAGGACGAGATGGCTGGATGGCATCACCGACTCAATGGACATGAGTTTGGGTAGACTCCGGCAGTTGGTGATGGACAGGAAGGCCTGGCGTGCTGCGGTTCATGGGGTCGCAAAGAATCAGACACGACTGAGCAACTGAACTGAACTTCTGAATAAAATTTTAAAGTCACAAAGACGGAAAAGTCTCTGCATTAAATTGCTATACGATAAAAGCTGACATTACCAATAGGTCCTGTTATCAAAAGTAGCGTGAAAGCGTGAAAACCAGTAACTTATCAAAGTACAACTACTTACATTTCATTCCATACAGTTCCAATAATTTATATGCTTTCCCCACGGGATTTTTTTCTCCTCGTTCATAGTCTACTACTGCTACAAATGCCTGCTGTGATTAAGAATCTCCAGTAACATTAGTTATCATTCACCACTTTATGCTATACCTTCTTTTGCTCATGCCCAATCAGCATTAGTCTTCCATTTTTTTAAATCAAACTTTCAGCTGAGCACAGTACAGCATTTAGGAAGGTCAAACAGTTAGAGCATCCCCTTAGTGACACGGAGTTACCCTGTGGGGAAATGTGCTCCCATAAGGCAGCACTGCATAAACATTTCATTAACAGCTAGCTCTTTTAACCTTCTCATGTTCTGCCTAAATGTACTTGGCAACCAGAATCCCTCTACAAACTATTTATTCTAGTCTAACGCCAGTGTTCTTGCCTGGAGAATTTCAGGGATTGAGGAGCCTGGTGGGCTACCGTCTATGGGGTCGCACAGAGTCGGACACGACTGAAGCGACTTAGCAGCAGCAGNGCCTAAATGTACTTGGCAACCAGAATCCCTCTACAAACTATTTATTCTAGTCTAACGCCAGTGTTCTTGCCTGGAGAATTTCAGGGATTGAGGAGCCTGGTGGGCTACCGTCTATGGGGTCGCACAGAGTCGGACACGACTGAAGCGACTTAGCAGCAGCAGCAACAGCAGCAGCCAGCTTTTAAAGCCTCGAAAATAAAATAGTTAAGACACATATTGAAGACATTATGAAGCTTCCATTTTGCTTAATACAAGAATAACAGGTATTTTTTTTAATTGTGTACCTTTTCAGGCCAACAACAACAAAACCCTCCATCTTTCACTTTTTTCTATTTGATCCAAAGTAAGATTCTAACTCAAATAAAGCAAATATACTTACAGAACTAGCATCGACATCACTGTGGATGGCAACCGTCTTAATGCCCATCTTCTTGCAAGTTTTAATAACCTATATTAAAATACATTAATGTTATCTACAATAGTAATTCATGTTTAAAGGGATTTAATAGTAAAATTCACAGAGTAAAATGAAAAATAAGATTAAAATTCTACTCACCCGACATGCAATTTCTCCTCTGTTAGCAATAAGAATTTTATCAAAAGTCTAAAGAGAGGAAAACAAACACATAAGAAACTGTTAACTCTCATTGTGAGACCAGAAAACATCAAGCTTTGTTTGCCACAGTCACCACTGGGCATAATCCTAACAAGCACTACTTCCTACATGGTATTAGATACTATGCACATGTTCACTTACAACCAGGCTATTACTAAACTCATCTGGCAGGATCTGGCCTTACAACTACCCTGTTAAAAAAAGTATCAATTGATGAGGTTCAATAATTCATAAAAGAACTACATTTCTTGCCAAAAGATAATCTTCAAATGAGATTTCAGAAAAACTAAAAAACTTTAGTTAAAACTGCTTGAGAGTTTACTTGATTGTTTTCTAAATTCAGAGAAATTCTAAATGTTATATTTCTCAAAGTCAAGTCTGATATAATTTATATTCCATCTTTGGGATTGGGGCATAGCATTAAGTGATATTTTCAACAACTCAGAACAGATAAACTAGTTATGCTTTTACCCAAAGAGTTCCAGACTACGCAGGTTATGCTATTTGAGTGTAATGTTGAGTTAATGCTATTGAGTATAAATGTTGAGTATAACATTAAGTATAATGGTAAGTTTGAATAACCACATTTTGAAACAGGTAAGGCCACATAATAGAAAAAATGCTCCATTTTGTGTAGGGTGAGACACCTAAATTCTAAGCCCAACTTTGCCATTATTGATCTATTTCACTCTAAGTAAATCAGCCTCTGAGGACTGCAATTTCCACATAAATAAATTGATATAGCATTCTAGTGGGAAACTATATAACAAAGTTCTCTCATGACTCTAGAACTGAACAAGCTACTCTTTTTAAAGAAATGCACACAAACAATTGTAAGTAACTTGGATGCTATACATTAGTACACAATGATTGCTGGGTTAGTGAACTGTTGCATGTTAAATGGAGCCTTTTTTAAGTTTTAGTCATATTTCTAAAAGAAAAGTTAAAGGTATATATGATCTTAAAAGTACTCTTAAATAACTTAAAGTAATATGTTAACCTGAGAGCAAATTACAGAATCTCAGAACTGCAAAAGGCCTTTAAAGTCTTGACTGAACCTTTATACCGTACACACGGGCTATCCCACCCAACTGAGACAAGCCTCCACCTGGGCCCAAAAAACAGCCTAATCCCACCTAGGGCTTGGAGCTATAAAATCGTGTGTGTATGTGCATGTGCGTGTTGAGTCGCTTCAGTCATGTCCGATTCTTTGCAACCCCATGGACTGTGGCCCAGCAGGCCCCTCTGTCCTTGGGATTCTCCAGGCAAGAATACTGGAGTATAGCTATAACATCGTGTGTGTGTGTGTGTGTGTAAAATCGTGTGTGTGTGTGTGTGTGTGTAAAATCGTGTGTGTGTGTGCGTGTGTGTTCAATTGCATCTGACTCTTTGTGACTCTATGGACTATCACTTGCCAGGCTCCTCTGTTCATTGGATTCTCCAGGCAAGAATACTGGAGTGGCATGCCACTCCAGTAATCATAAACAGTAAGCATATACTAGGAAAACCTGTTCCTACTTCCCTGAACTGTATCTTTAAACACTGATTAACTATTAGGCAGACTACCTCAGATAAAAGCAGCACAAACACTGGAACTCAGACGTTAAGCAACACGTTAACAACCGATTATAATAATATTACAGGGAGTACAGATTCCATCCTGATTTCTATGGAAGAAGTAGAATGAAGGCTAAGAGCTGGTCTGAAGCCAGCCTGGCCCAGTTGGAACCCCAGCACCACCACGTGCTCCTCTGTGGACAAGCCAGCCTACTGAACGCTCATTTCCCGGTTCGTAAAAAGGGAGTAAGAGCTACCTGACACGGAGGTCGCAGGGATCTGAATCACACCGTAAAGGGTCTAGTGTGGGGCCCAGCGTGCACTGTATACTCAATATGTGTTAGCTAGAGTATTGTTATTCGATCCTTTGGGCGGCAAACCAGATTACGAATCTAGGAATGAGATTCTGTCTCACGGGGACAAATCTGTGCCGGCGTGACTGCAGCACCTGACACATTCCCATTCGTCTCTGTTCAGGGCTTCTGATGGTGAGCATTATGCGCACCTTGACTGGGCCACAGGGTGTCCAGGTGAGACATTTTTTCTGACCATGTCTGTGATGGTGTTTCCAGATGAGGCTAACATGTGAATCAGTGGACTCGGGAAAGCAGACAGCCCTCCTCAGAGTGGCTGGGCACCATCCAGTCCATGGAGGGCCTAACAGACTAAAATGTGGAGGAAAAGAGGACTAGTTTTGCCTGCCAGGTTGAGCTGGGATGTTGGTCTTCTCCTGCCCTTGGACCTGGGACTTACACCATCAACTTTCCTGGTTCCCAGACCTTTGGACCTGGACTAGACTTACACACCAGCTTTCCAAGGTGTCCAGCTTGCAAAGAGCAGACTTCAAGGGACTTCTCAGCTTCCTTAATTAGGTGTGTTGGTCTGCTAGTTGTGTCTGACTCCCTGCAACCCCAGGGACTGTAGCCTGCCAGGCCCTTCTGTCCATGAGATTCTCCAGGCAAGCACACTGGAGTGAGGAGCCTTTCCCTTCTCCAGGGGATCTTCCCAACCCAGGGATTGAACCCAAGTCTCCTGCACTGCAGGCAGATTCTTTACCATTTGAGCCACCAGGGAAACCCAGGAATTAGGTGAGCCAATTTTAAAAAAAAAAAGAAATTTCCATATGTCTCTTATTGGTTCTGTTTCTCTGAAGAACCCTAACAGAGGACTACTACTGGATTACCAATTAGTACACAAGTTCAATAAAGCTAATACCAATTAATCTTACATACCTAAGATTTTAACTAACAAAGGAATATGGTTCAGATCTTAGAAGGTAAAAACGGGGACACATATTAGGGACATCCAGGTCTTTGCCCCAAAGGCAACAATTACTACTAGTTTGCTGAATATTCTTCCAGATAGGCTATGCGTATAAAAGAATATACACACGAATAAATTTAAACCAACTTCTTTTTTTTTTTTGGCCGCATGACACCGTTTGTGGGATCTTAGTTCTCTGACCAGGGATTGAACCTTCGCCCTTGGCAGTGAGAAAGCAGTCTTAACCACTGGACCACCAGACAACTCCCGTCTGCATCAACAAGTACAGGTAAACGTCAAGTGCATTTGATAACTTCAATGAACAATACGGCACAATCACAACAAAGTGTGTTAAGTGCTGTGTTAAATGCAGCAAAAGGAGAGAGTGAATAGTGTATGTTAATAAGGCAGTGACACTGAAAGCAGATGGAAGCACAAAAACCACAAGTAATTTTTAAGATAGCTCAAGCAAAAACACAGTATGGGGTACTGTGGCAAATAAAGCTGGGGTAAAAATGCCTGATTAAAAAAGGATTTATATGTCATTTAAAGACCTGAGACTGGGACATCCCTGGTAGTCAAGTGGTTAAAATTCCACACTTCCACTGCAGGAGGCACAGGTTCTATTCCTGGTCAGGGAACTAAGATCCCACGGGCCTCTCAGCATGGCCAAAAAACAAAAAATAATAAAATAAAACACATGAAAGTTAATTTCACCTGTTTATTTTTAATATGGCTATTAGAAAATAAAAAATTATATATGTCCTGCAATTGTCTCCATTCTACATTTCTATTGAGCTATGGTGAATATAGATCCTTTACTCTCCAAATTTCAAGATTCTTTTGAGTAGTTTTGTATACTTTGGCTATTTAGAAGACCACTTCATTCTCAAATAATCATTCATATTAGTTCTACTTTCAGTTCAGTTCAGTCACTCAGTCATGTTCGACTCTTCACGATCCCATGAATCGCAGCACGCCAGGCCTCCCTGTCCAACAACTGCTGGAGTTCACTCAGACTCACGTCCATCGACTCCATGATGCCATCCAGCCATCTCATCCTCGGTCGTCCCCTTCTCCTCCTGCCCCCAATCCCTCCCAGTATCAGAGTCTTTTCCAATGAGTCAATTCTTCACATGAGGTGGCCAAAGTACTGGAGTTTCAGCTTTAACAACAATTCTTCCAAAGATATCCCAGGGCTGATCTCCTTCAGAATGGACTGGTTGGATCTCCTTGCAGTACAAGGGACTCTGAAGAGTCTTCTCCAACACCACAGTCAAAACCATAAATTCCTCGCCACTCAGCTTTCTTCACAGTCCAACTCTCACATCCATACATGACCACAGGAAAAACCTTGACTAGACGGACCTTTGTTGGCAAAGTAATGTCTCTGCTTTTCAATATGCTGTCTCAGTTGGTCATAACTTTTCTTCCAAGGAGTAAGCGTCTTTTAATTTCATGGCTGCAGTCACCATCTGCAGTGATTTTGGAGCCTCCAAAATAAAGTCTGACATTATTTCCACTGTTTCCCCATCTATTTCCCATGAAGTGATGGGACCAGATGCCATGATCTTCGTTTTCTGAATGGTGAGCTTTAAGCCAACTTTTTCACTCTCCTCTTTCACTTTCATCAAGAGGCTTTTTAGTTCTTCACTTTCTGCCATAAGGGTGGTGTCATCTGCATATCTGAGGTTATTGATATTTCTCCTGGCAATCTTGATTCCAGCTGTGCTTCTTCCAGCCCAGCGTTTCTCATGATGTACTCTGCATATAAGTTAAATAAGCAGGGTGACAACAGAGAGCCCTGATGTACTCCTTTTCCTATTTAGAACCAGTCTGTTGTTCCATGTCCAGTTCTGTTGCTTCCTGACCTGCATATAGGTTTCTCAAGAGGCAGGTCAGGTGGTCTGGTATTCCCATCTTTTTCAGAATTTTCCACAGTTTATTGTGATCCACACAGTCAAAGGCTTTGGCATGGTAAATAAAGCAGAAGCAGATGTTTTTCTGGAACTCTCTTGCTTTTTCCATGATCCAGTGGATGTTGGCAATTTGATCTCTGGTTCCTCTGCNGAATTTTCCACAGTTTCTTGTGATCCACACAGTCAAAGGCTTTGGCATAGTCAATAAAGCAGAAATAGCATTTAAATGGACGTATATAAGAAGCAGGCATGGTTGACCTCATTTCAAGCTAGGATAACTTAAGAAACAAAATGTTGCATTATGTGGTGGACTCAGTCTTCCTTTTCCTATTTGTTCAAAGATGAAAAGAGAAAGGTCGGGATGCATTTTTCTATCTTACCTATTCTTAGGCAATTTATCATTTTGGAATTGATTAGAGCGAAGAGAAAATACTATTTTAAAAATTTATACATGATGTTCCTACTCTAAAAAGACTTTGAAGACTGCTTGCTATTAGAATTCCATGAATGGAGGTTGGAGTCACACACTCAAATGTGCACAGAGACTGTGCAAGAAAACCGTGTAATCTTGATACTAAATAATCCCTGGAATTTAGACTGTGGAAAACTGGAAAGGAACATCTATGTCTAAAGGGGAAGGCAGTTTTCAGCATCAGTATAGCTTTTTTTAAAATGAGAAGCCAGAAATCTGTATTTATGTTATGTTTCTCAAATCTTAAATGTTGATGTATAATCCAGTAGTATGTGGGTCAAGCAAAACCGATTTGTGGGCAAGATTTGGTTCTCAGGTTGACAACCTGAGACATCTTATCATACAGGAAAAACCGAAGTGGAGTGTTGGCAGAAGGGGCCGAATGCACATTGTGTTCTGGAGGAAGCTTGGTAGTGAACTGGGTGCAAGGAGAAGAACGGCTTGAAGACCTGGGAGAAGTCAGGATTGTGAACTGAAGGAGGGCTTGCTTTGTTATAAGGAGAGAGAGGGAGAGTGTGTGTGTGTGTGTGTGGTGGATTGGGGCAGGAAGATGAGTTCAGATGAGAAACCAGAGGAAAAATGAGTTCTGTTTTAACAAGTTGCATTTGAGTTCATGGCTGGGCATATCCAAGAGGCAAGGACAAGGAGGATGTAGTTAACCTTGAATTCAATACGCACTTACAGCAATAGACAGCTGCAGTGTTATATGATCAGAGTTAGCGTCTGGCATCATCAAGGAGGCATTTATCTGTAGTGTCTTGTTCTCTGAACTTATCAGGAGATCATACTCTGTTCCAAATACTATTTTAAAATATATTATTTTTCTCTTAAATTACAAAAGTAATATATTTTCAAAACAGAAAAGTAGGAAAAATGTTGAAATTGAGAAAAGGAAAATTGCCTATCATCCTACCATCTATAATAATTAATGGCTTCACAGATATCCTCCTTGTCTTTTATTTCTATACGTATATCTTAACTAGTTTACAGAATTGGAGCTATATGGTAAATACAACATTGTACAGTAAGCCCCCTACATACAAACCTTCAAGTTGTGAAATCTCAAAAGAGGTAAATATGTTTTCTATCAGTGTCAGGCATGAGTGAAATTGCAGCTTTCCCTCCATCTCCTGTTGCTGATGATCTTTCAGCTCTACCATCTCCCACCTCCAGCTTCTCCAATCAGTAACTCTTCTGTTCTTGCCTGATCACTTGATTTCAGTTCCTGTATGCCAGCTGTTGTACTGTGCTACTGTATTTTTCAAGATATTGTACTGTAAAGATTAAAAATGTTTTCTTTTTTTGTGTTTGTCTTTTTATGTATTATTTGTGTGAAAAGTAACATAAACCTATTACAATACTATATAGCCAATTATGTTAGTTGGGTACCTAGGCTAACTTTGTTGGACTTAGGAACAAATTGGACTTAAGAACATACTCTTGTAATGGAACTCTTTGGTATACAGGGGACTTACCATAATATGTTTTTTCGCCATATCTTAAACACATCAATAAAATGTCAATACCATATCAATTAAATAATCTGCTACAATATGATTTTTAATGACTATTTAGTATTTATTCCATTTGATGAAGGAATCAAAATTTAGAGCTAAAAATGCTTTTGCACACATGCTGCTTCTTCAAATTAAACAATGTTGTCTTTAGTGCTAAATCTTTGCACACATTCCGGGCTATTTTCTTAGGAGAAACTCCCAGAAAATGGAATTATTAGGTATGCCAAGTCATGAAAGCATTATTGAAAGCTTGAAACAGATCTATTTTCTGTGAAGAAAAGGAAAACTGCCTTGAGACACTCTTCCTAAACAAAGTAAAAGAATTCAAGTATTAGCTGAAGTTTCGGAAGTGAGGGTGTTAAGGATTGGTTGACCTTTAGCTGTGGAGGTGTGGTTTACTGAAGTGCAACTATTGCTGATTGGCTGACAGAATCATAGGGCTGTTTTTGATTGGCTGGCTATCAGAAGTGTGGGTCATTCATTGATTGGCTGACCCTCAGAAGCTTGGATTCTGGTTTGAAGCCTATGAATGGAACAAGTTTCAAAGTCTCATGGCACTTATTTCTTACTATGGTTGAGGAACAATTAGTCATGACCTACAAGAGAAGAACTTTTTATTCTCAAGTCAAAAGGCCAAATTGCTGAATATATATGTACACACACACATACCTGTATATCCATAAGATCAATCCTCTTCACAAAATTTCAAATGTACAATGCAGTATTGTTAACTATAAGCACAGTACTGTTTAGCAAATTTCTAAGGCTTAAAAAAAAAAATCTTAGATGACTGAAATTTATACTCATTGAAAGCAACCCCCCATTTCCCTCTCCCTTCAGACTCTGGCAGCAACCTTTTTACTTTGTGCTTCTATGAGTTTGATTACTTTAGATACCTCATATAAGTGGAGTCATGCAGTATCTGTCCTTCAGGGACTGACATTTCAATTAGCATAATGTCCACAAGCTTCACCCATGATTGTTAACTATAAGCACAGTACTGTTTAGCAAATTTCTAAGGCTTAAAAAAAAAAATCTTAGATGACTGAAATTTATACTCATTGAAAGCAACCCCCCATTTCCCTCTCCCTTCAGACTCTGGCAGCAACCTTTTTACTTTGTGCTTCTATGAGTTTGATTACTTTAGATACCTCATATAAGTGGAGTCATGCAGTATCTGTCCTTCAGGGACTGACATTTCAATTAGCATAATGTCCACAAGCTTCACCCATGTTGTAGCATATGACAGAAGGTTTTTGTTCGTTTGTTTGTTTTTCATTTTACAGCTGAATAATATTCCATTGTATGCATATACCACATTTCTTTATTCATTTCTTTATCCATTCATCCCTCAGTGGACGTTTAGGTTGCTTTAGTCTCTTGGATATTGTGATTAATCCTGCATTGAGCATGGGAATGAAAATATCTTTATGGAATCCTGATTTCAATTCTTTTTGATAAATATCTAGGAATGGGACTTCCTACGGTTTTCCATAGATGCTGCGCTAATTAACAGTGCTAACAGCAGTGCACAAAGGTTCCAGTTTCCCTGTAACCTTACCAGCACATGTTATTCACTGTTTTTTTTTTTTCAATAGTAGCTGTCATTACAGGTGTGAAGTGATATTTGATTTTCATTTCCCTGATGATTTGTGATGTTGAGCATTTTTTATATCATTATTGGCCATTTGTATGTCTTTTTTGGAGACATATCTATTTAAGTCCTTTGCCCAATTTTTAATTGGGTTATTTGTTTTTTGTTATTCAGTTTTGAGCTCTTTATATATTCTGGATGTTAATCCCTACAAGATATATGGTTTGAATAATTCATTTTGAGTTGATCTTTATTTCACGTAAGATAAGGATTCTGTTTCATTATTTTACATGCAGATATTCATTTTTTGTAACACCAACTGTGGAAGAGATTGTATTTTTCCCCATTGGACATTCTTGGCATCTTTGTTGAAAATCTGTTGACAGTATATGCATGGGTTTTTTCTGGGCTCTCTGTTCTGCTCCACTGGTGTATATGTTTGTCTTTATGTCAGTATCATATTGTTTGATTACAGTAGCTTTGTAATATGTTTTGAAATCAGGATGTGTGACACCTTCAGCTTTTTTCTCTTTTTCAAGATTGTTTTGGCTATTCAGGTTCCTTTGTGGTTCCGTGTGAATTTTAGGACTGGTTTTTCTATTTTTGTAAAATATACCATTGGGATTTTGATAGCGGTTGCATTGAATCTGTGGGCTGCTTTGGATAGTATGGACATGTTAACAATATTAAGTCTTCTTAATCTATGATTAAGTTATGATCTATCATCTCTGATCACATTATGTCTTTCCGTTTATTTGTGTCTTCTTTATTTCAGTGATGTTTGGAATCAGCGAACTAAAATGGACTGGAATGGGTGAATTTAACTCAGATGATCATTATATCTACTACTGAGGGCAGGAATCCCTCAGAAGAAATGGAGTAGCCATCATGGTCAACAAAAGAGTCCGAAATGCAGTACTTGGATGATTCTCAAAAACGACAGAATGATCTCTGTTCGTTTCCAAGGCAAACCATTCAATATCACAGTTATCCAAGTCTATGCCCCAACCAGTAGTGCCGAAGAAGCTGAAGTTGAACGGTTTTATGAAGACCTACAAGACCTTGTAGAACTAACACCCAAAAAAGATGTCCTTTTCATTATAGGGGACTGGAATGCTAAAGTAGGAAGTCAAGAAACACCTGGAGTAACAGGCAAATTTGGCCTTGGAATGCNAATGAAAACTGACCTTCTCCACTCCTGTGGCCACTGCTGAGTTTTCCAAATTTGCTGGTATATTGAGTGCAGCACTTTCACAGCATCATCTTTCAGGATTTGAAACAGCTCAACTGGAATTCCATCACCTCCACTAGCTTTGTTCGTAGTGATGCTTTCTAAGGCCCACTTGACTTCATATTCCAAGATGTCTGTCTCTAGGTGAGTGATCATTGTAATTATCTTGGTCATGAAGACCTTTTTGTACAGTTCTTCTGTACAAGAAGAACTATTCTTGCCACCTCTTCTTAATATCCTCTGCTTCTGTTAGGTCCAGACCATTTCTGTCCTTTATTGAGCCCATCTTTGCATGAAATGTTCCCTTGGTATCTCTGATTTTCTTGAAGAGATCTCTAGTCCTTCCCATTCTGTTCTTTTCCTCTATCTCTTTGCACTGGTCGCTGAAGAAGGCTTTCTTATCTCTTCTTGCTATTCTTTGGAACTCTGCATTCAGATGCTTGTATCTCTCCTTTTCTCCTTTGCTTTTCACTTCTCTTCTTTTCACAGCTATTTGTAAGGGCTCCCCAGACAGCCATTTTGCTTTTTTGCATTTCTTTTCCATGGGGATGGTCTTGATCCCTATCTCCTGTACAATGTCACGAACCTCTGTCTTTAACTCATCAGGCACTCTATCTGTCAGATGTAGTCCCTTAAGTCTATTTCTCACTTCCACTGTATAATCATAAGGGATTTGATTTAGGTCATACCTGAATGGTCTAAGTGGTTTTCCCTACTTTCTTCAATTTAAGTCTGAATTTGGCAATAAAGAGTTCATGATCTGAGCCACAATCAGCTCCTGGTCTTGTTTTTGTTGACTGTATACTTTACTGACATTCAATTTGAATCATGTCTTCTTAACCAAAACTCTTCTTCTGCCTCTTTGATGCCTTCATTATCACCAAATCATGTTTTACCTCCGATCACCACTTCCAGTTCCTTTATTTCTCCATTACAGGCTTCAGATATTATCATATACCAAGATTTTAACCGATATTCCCCTGTCCCAAAATTTACAATACCCGTAATTGCCTTCACTCAAAAATAATTACAAATATTAAGTAAATCAAAAAAAAATTAATAGTTTAATTAAAATCTCTCAACTGCCTAGTCTAAGAAAGAATGTATTAGTGATCCTGCTGAAAACAAGGGAAATACATTGGGAATTTATTCAATTTGCGGTATAGTTACAAACACAAAATTAAAGCCTCGGGTTGTGGTCCACAATGAAAAAAGGGATAAACACTGAACACCTATAAAACCTATGATGTATAGCAATAAAAAATGACACAGCATCAATAAAATGCAACCTGCCCAGTGAACACAATGTGGAGAGAATGAAACAGTTTAACTTAGCTGTTAAAACGATTTTTGAAATACTTACTTTTTCATCAGAATCATATCCAGCTGAACACAGAGTACGAGACGCCACTAAGTACCGTCTTGAGTAATAAGGAACATGCTACCAAAAGAAAGAAAAGAAAAAAAATGAAAGTGAAATAAACGACAGATACTTGAATGAGCTTTAAAAATATTTTTCAGGGTAATTCTTCCAGTATGCTTCTGGCTACAGTGTTTCATCGATCAATATATGTAGTTCTAAGCAATATACCTTAACTATAGACGGTAAACCCCAACTAGACACATTCCCTTGGCACACATGAGAATCCAAAGACATCAAAACAATCTCCAGAAAAGCGTAAGAGTCAATGGGTCAAATAAAATCTGAGGAAAAGTCTTTCTGATCATGCAGACAGATATAGCAGGATCAGAATGTCACATACCACATAGAACTTTATACAACATAAAACAAGCTTCTTGGCTTTCAAAAAGCTTCAATTTTAACAGGGTTCAGAAAATAACAAAATAGTTTTTATTTGCTAATGTCTGACACATGATTTCTTATTCTACTTATTCTGGTATAAATGTGGCTTGGCAGATAAAAATGAAAAGGTTAACACTAATAATCAAGCTCACTTTAATTCATTACCATATATGTGTGTGGGAAAAAGTATATCTTGAACCTTTAAAACATTAAGAAGAATCACTAATAAAGGTTATAGCAAAGGTTTAAGAAAATAATTTATCCTATAGTCACTGATGAAGGTAAATCAAAAAAGCAGGGTGAGGGTGGTGGGAAAAGGCAACAAGTACTCAGAATTTTCTAACAGCTTAAATAGGAAGCAGGTAATTTACAACAACATTTTAAAATGAAAAAGATGAACCCAATTATCTTGTTTAGAAGTAACAAGCGCCAAATTACAAAATGTAATCTTTATGCAGAAGTGAAAGTAACAGGGAAGAAAGATACACTTTACAAAATAAAACCTAGTAAAACTTACCACACCAAGTAAAAAGGACTGGTGATGAATAATGAGCTGAAAATGGGAAGAAAACTGACTTCACTACTGTCTCCCTTTCCCAGACCAAAACACTCTTACAGTTCTGCAAGCATCCCTGTGTATTCCAACTCCAATGTAGAAAATTGAGTCTCAAGAATTTTAATTTTGCAGAAATGTCAAGTCTAGGCTGCAATGGCAAAGAAAATTTAAACACAGATCTGGTAAAAGCATTAATAATTTATTTTGAGATAATATAAATAGTGGCAGTTCCACATTAATACTAAACATCTGTGCAAAGAGATGATTTGGCATTTTTTTGTTGTTGTTTTTTTAATGTACCAAGGGCGTACTCCACCACTTCTTTGTGATCAAAAAAAATTCAGTCTACCATTGCCCTCAGCAGAATAGCTATAATCTGGCAACTTTACTCTCACATCAGATTTAACAGCATAAAGGTAACACCTCCTCACTTAAAAACCATATATTGTGTTCACAGCTTAGCCAATGCAGAAGGCAAACTCAATAAAGAAAAGGTCTTCCCTAGTGGCTCAGTGGTAAAGAATGTGCCTGTCAATGCACGAGGCGGGTTCGATCCCTGGGTTGGAAAGAACACCTGGAGAAGGAAATGGCAAATCACTCTAGCATTCTTGCCTGGGAAATCCCATGGACACAGGAGCCTGGCGGGCTGCAGTCCATGAGGTCACAGAAGAGTCGGACACGACTTAGCAACTAAACAACAACGAAGAAAAAAAGAAAAGCAAAAGCTACCTGGGATTTCTCACATTTAGTCTGCACCAAGGCAGCACTAGGATATTTACACAAGAAAAGTAAAGGGCATACCAGCTTCCTAACAATTTTATAAAATGAAAACAGTTTACAGTTTTACCAATTTTCCCTAATATCATAAGGCACATAACAGTCGGTTGTAGGAATGTGTCAAAATATCCTTTCACAAAAGTATATACAAGAAAGGATTTTACAAAAATCATACATGTGTCTTTAATTACTAACAAATAAAGGGCATAACTGATTCCTGATGGCAAAAGCCAAATGTGAGTCTTTCAGAGACAAAACACAGTCTGGGGTAGACATTTCAGGTATTCTAATTAGCTTTGGGGAGAGTAAACAATGATGTTTATGTCTGGGGACGGCAACACTTCCCAGCCTACTGCCTGGAACAGAACTCTGGGGTAAGCGATCAAAGAGCCTGAGTTCTAATCCTAGCTCAGTCCGACACCCGTCCAGAACGAGAGCAAACCACGTTAACTCCCCAGGCGTTCTTCCTAGGTGCTTGCGTGCTAGGCCACTCAGTCGTGTACCACTCCGTGCGACCGCATGGACTGTCGCCCACCAGACGCCGCTGTCCACGGAATTCTCCAGGCAAGAATACTGGAGTGGGTAGCCATTCCCTCCTCCAGGGAATCTTCCCGACGCAGGGATCGAACTCGGGTCTCCTGCACTGCAGCCAGATTCTTTACCATCTGAGTCACCAGGGAAGCCTAGTTTCCTCTAAAGTCCCTACTAATCTATACCACTGTCATTCAAAAAACAAAAGCTTATTACAGAGATTCTAACATGCATGAACATCTGACAATTATGAAGAATTTGCAGTTAACCCAAACCAAACGTGTGGTCCAAGAAGACGGTGACAGGACAGCTCCGAGGGCAACAAACGCTGAGTTGTTTGGTAGAAATGGAGCTAATTTCACAGATTCGAATAAACATGACTGAAGCATTAAGTTTCTAGAATACCTTTGGGAATAAAAGCCTCAGGATTCTATCTCATCAGATGGGCTCATGAAAAAATGGACTAAACTAAACTTGGTCCCCAAGGGACAGTTTCTAACCCAGAAGAATCAGACATCTTCAAGTGGACAAGCTCTGGGAGAGGTTTGGGTCAGCCGACTCAGTGTAATCTACATTCACTCAGGAAACTGCCAATAACATAAAATTCAAATTTTAAAATGTCTACACCACACAGTTCTTGAAACTAAATCAACTCTATTACAAATCGTTGCTGTCGTTCAGTCACTAAGTCGTGTTCATCTCTTTGCAACCCCACAGACGGCAGCCCACCAGCCTTCCCTGCACTTCGCTATCTCCCAGAGTTTGCTCAAGCTCATGTTCCACCATTACAAGTTGCTGCTGCTGCTGCTGCTGCTAAGTCGCTTCAGTCGTATCCGACTCTGTGCAACCCCATAAAGCACCTGGCCAAAATGTAGGAGACAAGCTATAGCAGTACAGATGGATCAAATTGGGTTGGTTTGTTTGTTCATCTTTTTATTGCTATTTTTAAATACTTGGTTCTGACGATCTAACAGCCTATATTTTACCACCATTATCAAAAAAAGAAAGCATACAGCTTGTATACAAATGAATTTGTGATCATTGGACCCCAAAATTGAAAAACACAGGTGCCCCTAATTAGCCAAGTACCTGGAAGCAGAAATGATGCAACCAGTCAGAACCTTAGCAGCAGAATACACCTACAGAGGAAAAACAGGAGGTTGAGCCATTCCCACTGTAAGCCCAGAGTGGTTTGCAGTCAGCCGTATACTGCTCTCTTGCCCTCCTGTTTACCCCGGCAGAGCTTCAACAAAGTTCAAAGCTATAATGTACACCCATCAAAAATCAGATAATTTTGTAGAGCCACAACATAATTAAAAAAAAAAAAAAATACAAGGAACAAGTTGGTAGAAATCTGCTAATTTGGACCTCTACATAGAATTTTTAATGTTTCTTATTTCTGTTAGGCATATAAAAAACAGGCTACAAGCCCAGTCCAGAACTCTTTAAAGGTATGTCCTAGAATAAGAGTTCAAAGGAAAAATGTTAACCAAGTCCATCTATAAAGACTATTTAGCCTAACACAGCCGAAAGGAGAAAGGTCAGTGTGTGCAAAATGACTTCCAGAGAACATACTGCTCTGCTTCTCTTCTGCAAGAATAAAGATTTTCTATAGTTTCCACACTTAGATGAGAAGTGCCAGCTAACAAGGCAGCCCATGGGAAGTAGCATGACCTTCTGAGTTCACCACAAAGGTGAAGACCCAGGTCAACCCTTACTCTACTGCTTCACAGGTACACAACGCTGAGCAAGGAATTTCTCTGGACCCCAGTTTTCATCTGTAAAGTATACAACATGACACCTCCCTTGCTTTCCTGCAGAGCTGTCTTTAAAAAACATACAAAAAACCCAAAACACACAAGCCTTTATAAACTGTAACACACCAATGAAATGTGAGGTATTACCCAACAACTAAATCCAATTATGCAGCTGTAACTTTCTTTCTTAAAATTATCCCAGACCATTTGGGAGCTACCATTAGAGTAATAATGGATTAATTAAGAGCTCTGACCTAGACTCAGATTCAGGCCCTGGTTGGGAAACTGGCTCAGCCATTTCTTCAAAACAAGAGTTTAAAAAAAAAAAACAAGAGTTTTTCTCGTATATACTGGGCATAAAACCACTTATCTAGGACTTAACACTGACGTGAGGATTAAATAAGAATGCGTAAAATGCCTAGCACAATTTTGCATATGTTATAGTAAGAATGAAGCAACTGTTAACCAAAAAAAGGGTACAGCTTTTACACAAACTGTTCCGAGGCCTTCCAACCACTGCCAACAGGGAAATACCCTTTTCTAACCTAAGCCAGCACCTACTTTCACATTTTTCTGCTTGTGGCCTCAGGTGGCAGCTCAAACTCACAAATCCACTAAACTCAAGTTTAAAGCACAATTTAAAAACTAAACCCTACCAAATCCAGAACTCTTAACATAACCACAGGGGCATTCAAGTGAATAATACTAGAACAACTCTACTGACAGGCTAACTCATTAGCACAATGCATTCTACTTCAAAGAAGCCATCCTCAAAACTATGGGCGAATGGAGCAGTAAGATGACCCTACCAAGGAAAACAAAACACTTGTTAGTGATTTATCTTCAAAATCTCCAGGAAAAGCTCTCCTCCCACGTTTCATGACACAGAGCTGCATCTTTCGCATTTTAAGAGACACAGAATGACGCGGGAAAACGCCCTCTTTAAAACACCGCCAGAAGTCGGGCCTTTTCACTGTGATGTCCAGGCCTTACCACTTAAAAATAGCTTTTCTCACTTACACTGACTATGTAGCCTTCAGGACTTCACTAGCTATCCCAATCTTCAGCTGTCTGCCAAGACTTTCATTTGGCAAGCTAGGCTGAAGACCTAATATTTGAGAGAGATGATAAAATCTCAAGATTTACATCAACTATTTCTCAATTATGTCTCAATATTAGGGCTTCCCTGATAACTCAGCTGGTAAAGAATCAGCCTGCAATGCAGGAAACCTCGGTTCGATTCCTGGGTCGAGAAGATATGCTGGAGTAGGGATAGGCTACCCGTTCCAGTATTCTTGGGCTTCCCTTGTGGCTCAGCTAATAAAGAATCTGCCTGCAATGCAGGAGACCTAGGTTCGATCCCTGGGTTGGGAAGATCCTGTGGAGAAGGGAACGGCTAGCCACTCCAGTATTCTGGCCTGGAGAATTCTATGGACTGTATAATCTGTGGGGTCCCAAAGAGCTAGACACAACTGAGTGACTTTCACTTTTCAATAAAACTGAGGGAGGGGGGAAAAAAAAGTCAAGATTCTCCAGTTTTGCCGCCATGGTAAGCTGGAACTGTGTGCATTAACTCTAAAGCCTCTTCATTCCAACACAGCCCCCTACCCAGGCCATCCCTCCCACCCCACCTGTAGCAGATGCTGTGGACATGCATCCAGCACCCGTTTTCCAGGTGGGAAGGCCCCCGCTGGTGTGCTGACCACCCACAGTTCACACCTGCTCCCTGCTTTGCCTCATCTGCCTCAACCAGACAGGACTTCTCTCTCAAGCCTGGAGCTACATCCCTCCCAGGCCACAGCCCTGATTTGACTATCATGGGGTTCAAAAAGCTGCCCCCACTTCACCCTCAAGGTGGGCTCAACTTAGTACTGCAATCTGTGCTTTAGAGCTGGCTGTCCAGTATGGTAGCCGCTAGCCATGGGCAGCTTCTGAGCACTTGAAATCTGCCAAATTCCTGTGTCTGCCAAGTGTAAAATACACCCCAGGTTTGAAGACTTCATACGAAAAACAAAACAGAAACCTTGTTAAAGTTTTAGATTTACATACTAAAACATTTTTTATATTGGGTTAAATCACTGGTGGTGTTTATTGCTAAGTCGTGTCTCTTTGGTGACTCCCATGGACTGTAGCCCACCAGGCTTGTCTGTCCATGGGATTCTCCAGGCAAGAATACTGGAGTGGGTTGNTTCATACGAAAAACAAAACAGAAACCTTGTTAAAGTTTTAGATTTACATACTAAAACATTTTTTATATTGGGTTAAATCACTGGTGGTGTTTATTGCTAAGTCGTGTCTCTTTGGTGACTCCCATGGACTGTAGCCCACCAGGCTTGTCTGTCCATGGGATTCTCCAGGCAAGAATACTGGAGTGGGTTGCCATTCCCTTCTCCTGGGGATCTTCTGGATGCAGGGATTCAGCCCGGTTCTCCTGTATTGGCGGGCAGACTCTTTACCAGTGAGCCACCAGGGAAGCCACTGGGTTGCCATTTCCTTCTCCAGTGCAGAAAAGTGAAAAGTGAAAGTGAAGTCGCTCCAACTCCTAGCAACCACATGGACTGCAGCCTACCAGCCTCCTCCATCCATGGGGTTTTCCAGGCATGAGTACTGGAGTGGGGTGCCATCACCTTCTCCAATGTGAGTGCTAGAAAATGTTAAATTATATTTACAGCTCACGTTATACTTTTTATTGTACTAGAGCAGTGCTTGTCAAACTTGACTATGCATCATTTTCACCTGGAAGAGCTTATTAAAACAGACTGCTGGCTCTAACCTCAGAGTTTCAAACTTGGCAGACCTAGGGTGAAGCTAGAAAATGTGCATTCCTAACAAGTACCCAGGTAATGCTGCTGCTGCTGGCTACAGAGTTCCCTGCTTTGAGAACCACTGCTCCAGGGCTCCTCTGTGAGATGAGACTGAATCTAGTTTCTACCTAGATCCCCTTCCTTGCTTAGATTTTTTTTAACCCCTGCTCTAGCCTGCCTTCTTTACACTTCTCAATTACCACCACCTGCACGAAATCCCTCTTCAGGCTCTGCTTCTGGGAAACCTTATGATCCCACTGCTACAGACGGTTTTGTTTACACACTATAACTTCCACAAAGTGCTATATTAATAGCAATCAATGAGATGTGAGTTATCACTGCATCTTTCACAAAAGAGTAACAAAGAAGTTTTTTTTTTTTTTTTACTGGATTGCTAGTTGCCTTTATATAATGTGGAGAAGGCGATGGCACCCCACTCCAATACTCTTGCCTAGAAAATCCCATGGTGGGAGGAGCCCTAGGTAGGCTGCAGTCCATGGGGTCGTGAAGAGTCAAACACAACTAAGCAACTTCACTTTCAATTTTCACTTTCATGCATTGGAGAAGGAAATGGCAACCCACTCCAGTGTTCTTGCCTGGAGAATCCCAGGGATGGGGAGTCTGATGGACTGCCATCTATGGGGTCGCATAGAGTCGGACACGACTGAAGCCACTCAGCAGCAAGAAAACTGTGGCTCAGACAGTAAAGCGCCTGCCTACAGTGCGGGAGACCTGGTTTCAATCCCTGGCTGGGGAAGATCCCCTGGAGAAGGAAATGGCACCCCACTCCAGTACTCTTGCCTGAAAAATCCCATGGACGGAGAAGTCTGGTAGGCTACAGTCCACGGGGTCGCAAAAAGTCGGACACGACTGAGCGACTTCACTTTATATAATGAATTCTACACATTCAGTGCTAGGACAAGGTTTGTTTATCCTGATTAATGAAATGTTCCTTACTATAGGGAAGGCTAAACGCTTCCCTCTTTTCCATAACTGCTATAAAGCGCAAACTAGTTTTGTCCCCCGACATGTATTAATTTGACCTTTCTCATTTTTTTCTCTTCACCCCAGAAAGACACCCCAGTTGTTAGCAGTCACTCCCATCTCCTCCCTCACCCCTCTCCCCAGCCCTTGGCAACCACTGACCCACCTCTGCCTCTATGGCTCTGCCTACCCTAGACGTTTCATACTAATGGAATCATACACTAATGTGGCCCTTTGTGTCTATCTTTCAAAGGTCCTTGATACTTCTCTTTCCTTTTATCTCCCTTTGGTTACAGCAAGTACTATTGGTTCTAGTTCCAAAACATATCCCAAGTCCTACCAGTTCTCACCAACTCCAATGCTACCAGCAAATCAACATGACTCTTGGAACCCTCTGAGTCCAAATACCTAAAAGGAAACACTACCGCTCTCCACCCCTGTTAAAAAAAAAAAACAAACACCTTTTTCCTTCCCAAATTTCCTTTTTCATCCCTATTCTCCCATTTATCCACTTGTTTAAAAACTGGAATCACTTAACTTCTGTTTCTTCCCTCAATCAACATGGCACCATCTCTTCCTCTTATTTAGAAATGAGTTTTACCAATCACTCCTCTGTTCTGAACCTCTTAAGAATAAAATTTAAAAAAAAGCAGATGTATACACGAATGTCCATAATCATTTTCATTCATCAAAAACTGCTTTCTGTAATAATGTTAGAAGATTTTTTTCCCAAACGATTGTCGGAAATCTATCAGCAGGTGGAAAGATTTACCTCCAGGCAATGCTAAAGCATTCAGATTTGCTTAAACATTCTCTTCCATGACTAGAAAAGAAAATCACTTGAGCTTGAGCATTTGAACTTCATGAATGCACCATATAATGAGACCATGACCCAAATGAGAGACAAACTGGAAAGGCAAGGCTTTCAGAGCATACTATCCAAGGTTCAACATCTATCTTAGCCAGTTGTTTCCTTAAGCAAGTTACTTAACTGCTCTGAGCTTTTGTTTCCTCTTCTGTAAAGTTGGAATTTTTTTTTTACCTACTTGTTACAAGGCTAAGAGGAAATATCTGAAAATCATATAACGCATAAAAATTCAATAAACTGCAGCAATTACCGCAAGTCCAACATCCTGGAGCCCCTGAAAAATGTAGACAGAAGGGGGAAAAAACTAGTTATTTAAATAGAATGTGTTTAAAAAGCCAAAACAAAATAAGACTAAAAGGTGAACTCTATGGACAGAGGAACCTGAAGGACAGTCCAAAGAGTGAGACACAACTGAGTGAGTGCACGGGTGCAGGCGTGCACGTGCGCACACACACACCCTACACACATACACACACATACACCCCCCTACACACACACACCCCCTACACACACATCCCCTACACACACACCCTACACACACACACCCTACACACACACCCACACCCTACACACACACCCTACACACACACACACCCACCCTACACACATACCCTACACACACACACACACACCCTAAAAACAAACTATTAACTGGTTAAAATAATGGTTAGAACTCTCTAGACTAGAGTTGGAGAAGGCGATGGCACCCCACTCCAGTACTCCTGCCTGGAAAATCCCATGGTCAGAGGAGCCTGGTAGGCTGCAGTCCATGACGTCGCGAAGAGTCGGACACGACTGAGCTACCTCACTTTCACTTTTCACTTTCATGCATTGGAGAAGGAAATGGCAACCCACTCCAGTGTTCTTGCCTGGAGAATCCCAGGGATGGGGGAGCCTGGTGGACTGCTGTCTATGGGATCGCATAGAGTCGGACACAACTGAAGCAACTTGGCAGATTAGAGTTAGTCTGCTTTCCAACCAACCAAACGATTTACAGGGATGGAGAGAGAAAGGGGAGGAATAAAATCTTCAAAAGGTTCGGCTTCAAACACAGACTCAGTAATGCATGTTTCAAGTTCATAGAAAAGAAGCCTGGAGAGAAGCTAAGCAGCTCAAGTTCCCTGCTTCCTCCCTCCTCCCTCCGCCCTCCGCCCTCCTCCCACCTCCCATCTCCAGGAGAAATCCTTTACTGGCACAGAAATAACTCTTCCTTCAGTGTCGCCACACATTTAGCACTACTTTGTCAAACGCTGTACTAAGAAAATAATAGACAAGATGTAGGCTCTGCCAACACGTTTAAAGGAAAAAACTGGTAAAGAAAAATCAAAGTTTACATGTCATACAATAAGTGTACAGCAGTAAATAGCCTAACAAATTCCTTCTCTCTTAGCCTCTCCGCTCTAACGTGTCAATGTAACAATCCCTCCCAACTTCAACATAAATGGCTCCCCGTAACTCTGATAGCAGGGTCTAGAGTAAGGCCCAGCATGGCCTGACTCCTGCTGCCTCCTGGGCACTATCTGGTCCCCATGCCAAAGCCTGAGTGGGCTTCTCCAGTCCCACTGTCTCGGCATTCCCTCTGGCCCAGGCCTTTTGCATGTGCTGCTGTTACATGCAACACTTCTGCCTTCTCTTTCTGCCTCGGAAAAAAGTCACTCTGTCCTTCAAAACTGTTCCAATTTTCACTTCCAAAGGAAAACAATCCCTTAACCTTAAGCACGGTTTGAGCAATTCACATAAAAAATTTCTTCATCTAGAAATGGCTGTTGTAAGGACTGAATAGGTTAATTCAAATAGAATACCAGAGCAGTATCTAGGACAAAGCTACAAAGCTCAAAATCTAGACTTGGTTAATCCCTCCATTTTATTTTCTTTACAGCACCAAAGCCTCTCCCCTAATGGCATTTTACACTTGTCTCCATAACAGACTAAAATTTCTAAAAGAGAAATTATATTCATTCTATAGAGACAGAACACAGGATGTAGTCCAGAAAGATTTGTTAAGAAACAAAAAAATACCCATAAGCAAGAAGCTGAGAAGAGACTTGTGTAATATGCAAAACTTCCTAAGTGTGATTCCAAAGTCCATGCCTTTCCATATCATGTTGCCTCCTACATAAATTACATTAAGAGCTTTCACAACTCCAAATGAGGAGGCCAAAAGACATTAAAACATGAGAGAACAATCAAGATTAAGAAACAAAGGTCTTAATTGTGTGCCAACACAAAGAAATCCAGGGATTTTGAGTGTCAGCATTCTAAAGCTGACCCTAAGCTAATGTGTGTGCAGACTTACTTTCACTTCCATGATCAGTTCCAGCTGCATCATTTCTCACCTGGGCCTGAGTTCTCTTCTTTTTAGTAGAGTAGGATGGGCTAGATCATCTCTATACTGTCTACCAATTCTAACGTCCATGACAATAAATCAAGTTATGTGCCTATTTTGTTTTTAAAGGAAGAAAACAGGCAGTGTCCAGAGAAACACTTTAAACAATTTGTTCCAGTGACTTGAACTCTATTAATAAAGTCAGTTAGGTAGTCTTTGTTTAGAAATTACAAGAGACTCCATTCTGAAGACAGAAAGTGTTAAGAGTCATAAACACTCCAAGGTGTAAGTCAAGGCTGCCACCATGAAACATGAGGAAATACAGCGCAGAGATGCTGAGGACAACACAAACATCAGCCTAACCACTACAGAGGAAAAACAAAAAGCAAAAAACGGACAAGATGTGTAAACAGTAAAAAGTGATGTAATGCAATTAAAATAGGCTCTCCATTCAAATAAAGGTAGTAGCCCATCCTGACATGGTACTTTAAAAGGTGAGATAAACGCAAAATCCTAACTCTTAACTGAGCAGCAGTTGAGGGTCTCTACAAAGGAGGAACAAGGCAGGAGAAAATGGTAACTGTAAGGACCCTTACAAATGCACCTGAAAAGCTCAGAAGCCAAAACCGCACGGCCCAAGAATCGAAGGGCGCGAATGGCTGTCAGCGGCTCCCAAGGAAGCAGAAAACTCAACGCCGGCGGGCTCTTTGGGCCGCGCTGCCCTCCGTGATCCCCGGAGACACAGCTGGCACCAGGGATGCCGGCTCTGACCCGCGCCTGGGCGAGCTCCGCGGGGAGGAGAAGTTCGGGGGTGGAGGGTGGGGGGGTTTCAGCACCGGCCAAAGCCAGGCGGTGCGGGGCAGGCAGCCCAGCAAAGCCCGGGCCCAAGAGGAGTCCCGTCGCTCCTCACCTTCACGGTCCACAGAGCCACGCTCCGCATCAAAGGCTGCGGCCACCGCCGTCCGCGCCGTCCCGCAGTGACCAGCGCCGCCGCCCCAGTCCAGAACCCCGCCATGGCCGCCCCTGCAGACCAGAGCTCTTCTGACCTTTCACCCCGGCGAAGGGGGCGGAGAAGGGGAGCGCCGCGACTGCGGCCAATCACGAGCTGGGGATCCAAGGCTCCGGCCCCGAGGCGGGCAGGGGCGGGGCCCCGAGCCACTAGCCCAAATGCTGCAGGAGGCAGCCAGGCGGCTGGGCCCGCAGGCAAGCGGCCGCGGCGGCTGGCCGGCAGCCAGCCACTGGTGGCAGCCGGCCCGACCTGATCCCGGGGTTAAACCAAGCCGGGAGGACACGCGAGAGTTCTGGCTGCCGCTGATCCGCGCCTGCTTGGGGTAATCTGCATTCAAATGAGTATATCTTTCCTTTTCTCCTTTGCCTTTCACTTCTCTTCTTTTCACAGCTATTTATAAGGCCTCCTCAGACAACGATTTTGCCTTTTTGCATTTTTCTTGCGGATGGTCTTGATCCCTGCCTCCTGTAGAGTGTCACGAACCTCCAACCATAGTTCTTCACTCTATCAGATCTAATCCCTTGAATCTATTTGTCACTTCCACTGTATAGTCATAAGAGATTTTATTTAGGTCATACCTGAATGGTCTAGCGGTTTTCCTTACTTTCTTCAATTTAAGTCTAAATTTGGTAATAAGGAGTTCATGATCTGAGCCACAGTCAGCTCCTGGTCTTGTTTTTGCTGACTATATTGAGCTTCTCCATCTTTGGCTGCAAAGAATATAATCAATCTGATTTCGGTGTTGACCATCTGGTGATGTCCATGTGTAGAGTCTTCTCTTGTGTTCTTGGAAGAGGGAGTTTGCTATGATCAGTGTGTTCTCTTGGCAAAACTCTATTAGCCTTTGCCCTGCTTCATTCTGTACTCCAAGGCCAAATTTGCCTGTTATTCCATGTGTGTCTCTTGACTTCCTACTTTCGCATTCCAGTCCCCTATAATGAAAAGGACATCTTTTTTGGATGTTAGTTCCAGAAGGTCTTATAGGTCTTCGTAGAACTGTTAAACTTCAGCTTCTTCAGCATTACTGGTCAGGGCATAGACTTGAATTACTGTCATATTGAATGTTTGGCCTTGCAAAAGAACAGAGATCATTCTGTCATTTCTGAGATTGTATCCAAGTACTGCATTTTGGACTCTTTTGTTGACTATGATGTCTACTCCATTTCTTCTAAGGTATTCTTGCCCACAGGAGTAGATATAATGGTCATCTGAGTTAAATTCACCCATTCCAGTCCATTTTAGTTCACTGATTCCTAGAATGTTGACATTCATTCTTGCCATCTCCTGTTTGACCACTTCCAATTTGCCTTGATTCCTGAGCCTAACATTCCAGGTTCCTATGCAGTATTGCTCTTTACAGCATCAGAATTTACTTCCATCACCAGTCACATCCACAACTGGCTGTTTTTGCTTTGGCTCTGTCTCTTCATTCTTTCTGGAGTTATTTCTTCACTGATCTCCAGTAGCATATTGGGAAGCTACTGACCTGGGGAGTTCATCTTTCAGTGTCCTATCTTTTTAAAAGCCTTTTCATTCTGCTCATGGGGTTCTCAAGGCAAGAATAAGTTCCAGTTATGTACCCAAACTAAGGTCCTATATGTTTGAAAGTGCATATTGCGAAGAACCAAACCAAGGTAAGTATTTGGACAAGTGCTATAACGTATGGGCTTCCCTGGTGGCTCAGAGGTTAAAGCTTCTGGCTGCAATGCAGGAGACCTGGGTTCGATCCCTGGGTTGGGAAGATCCCCTGGAGAAGGAAATGGCAACCCACTCCAGCATTCTTGCCTGGAGAATCCCATGGACAGAGGAGCCTGGTGGGCTACAGTCCATGGGTCGCAAAGAATCAGACATGACTGAGCGACTTCACTTTCTTTCTCTCTTTCTATAACGAGTGTAAAAAATGCTCTAGGTCTAGAAATCAGAGATCCCAGTTCAAGCCTAACTCTGCCGCAAATACTAACATATGCGTGTCTGAGGAATTACTCATAACCAGAGTCAACTGCTCTTGCTTGCAAGTGGGCAACCTTATTAACACAACTACTAAGGGCCAGACCTTGCTAGATGCTCAAATTTTGTCTCGTTTAATCTTTGCAAGAACCCTATTGGCCTACACAGTTCCCATTTTGAGAAACTGAGTTTATAGAGAGAAAAAGTTACTTAACTAGTAAGTACTGAGACTACATATTATGGGCTTCCCTTGTGGCTCAGCTGGTAAAGAATCCACCTGCAATGTGGGAGACCTGGGTTCAATCCCTGAGTTGGGAAGATCCCTTGGAGAATGGAAAGGCTACCCACTCCAGTATTCTGGCCTGAAGAATTCCATGGACTGTACTGTCCAAGGGGTCACAAAGAGTTGGACACGACTGAGTGACTTTCACTTTCACTTTTTAGTGAAACTAGGGTTTGAATCCAGGTCTGACTGTATTCAGGGATAGGACTTTTGTTTCATTAGGGGCATTTTCTAATGTGCACAAAAGGAAAAAAAGACCCCTATGGTCACCCAGGCACATGTGACACAGCTTCAACAAACAAACCTTCTGTTAGTCTTGTCTCATCTGTCCCCCCTGCTTATTTTGTGCTGGAGTATTCTGAAGCAAATCTCAGACACAAGATCCTCTCACCTTACATACAGATGTGCCAGTGTCAAGGGCTCCCTCATAACCGTTTTGCTTCTCCTACAGAGTCACCTTGACAGCCTTACAAAGCTGGGAATGACATGCAATGTCTTATAACATGGCAAGTGCCAAAAGGAATGCAAACAGTTTAAGGACAACCAAGAGCTGACACTCAATGGAACTTTAAAATTCTAAGTAGGAACTGTCGTGGCAGTCGTCGTGACACACAGAAGAGAAAGTAGTGTCAGTTTCACAGGATTTCTCACTTAGGTGTCTTAAGGCTGGGCTCACTTCCTACCCAGGATACCTGTTGTTTTAAAATCCCTCCCCTTTTCACCCTTTGGATGGATTCTCCCTGGATCCTATGTGCTTTATCTTACAGATGTTTCTTTAAAGGCATCAGTGGCAGAAACTAATTGTTGCATAATCACTATTCTCCACTCTTTCCTTTAGTAAGAGAGTCCCTGAACTTCAGCTGAGCACATGGCCACCCAGCTATAGGCTGCATTATCAGCCCTCCCTAACAAAGTGTGGGCTTGTGACCACGGTGTACCTGATAGAGTGGAAGAACTGTGCCCTTAAAGAGTAGACATTACTTTGCCAACAAAAGTCCATCTAGACAAAGCTGTGATTTTTCCAGTAGTCATGTATGGATGTGAGAGTTGGACTATAAAGAAAGCTGAGTACTGAAGAATTGACGCTTTTGAACTGTGGTGTTGGAGAAGACTCTTGAGAATCTCTTGGACTGCAAGAAGATCCAACCAGTCCATCCTAAAGCAAATGAGTCCTGAATATTCATTGGAGGAACTGATGCTGAAGCTGAAACTCCAATACTTTGGCCACTGATGCAAAGAACTGACTCACTGGAAAAGACCCTGATGCTGGGCAAGACTGAAGGCGGGAGGAGAAGGGGATGACAGAGGATGAGATGGTTCCATGGCATCATTGACTCGACAGACATGAGTTTGAGCAAGCTCCAGGAGTTGGTGATGGACAGGAAAGCCTGGTGTGCTGCAGTCCATTGGGTCATCAAGAGTCAGACACAACTAAGCAACTGAACTGAACTGAAAAGAGAAGAGTAGGGACGTGTCTTCCATTTTCTCTTCCCTCCTTCCTGAAAGAAGACATCCTGGAAGTGCTGGAGCAGCCACCTTAACCCATGAGATAGGAGAAGCCAAGGCCCCTGACACTGTGCAGCCATCTTATCAGTCTTCTACTGCTGAATGCATAGACTGCTACGTGACAGAGAAATGAACTTTATCTTGTTTAAATCATTGCTTTTTCTGTCTTTACTGCAGCAACCAAAACTGTACCCTCACCCACTCATAAGGGAAACGTTGAAATGTGAAACCTGATCTATATGGTGATAACTCAGTGGTGACCACCCCAGTATAGCAAACCAGAAAGTGAATGCTGGTGACCCCTTATGCCATGGTCTTTCAAAGTCTTGAATAATACTCTTGTCGCCTCCTTTGATAGAGCCTGTAAGTCTACTATGGTGTTTTGCCAGGAACATAATTGGCATCTTTGAGCTAAACAGGTCTACCTTCTCTGAGCTATGCCATGCATTCTGGGATGTTTATCATCTCCAAAACCCACTTCCTGTTACCACGGTCTGAAAATAGTTGTTTAACATATTTGGTCCAATTTTCTATTTGTCTCTAGTGGTGAAGTGAAAGCGTTAGTCACTCAGTCGTGTCCGACTCTTTGTGACCCCATGGACTGTAGCCCACCAGGCTCTTCTGTCCATGAAATTCTCCAGGTAAGAATACTGGCAGGGGTTGCCATTCCTTCTCCAGGAGATCTTTCCAACCCATTAATCAAACACAGGCCTCCTCCACTGGAGGCAGACTCTTTACCGTCTGAATCACCAGGGAAAGCCTATTTATAGTAGGAAGGTTCCAGTTACCCCAAGTGGAATCAGTCTGGAACCACTTGCTCTACCTTTGCCAGAAATAATAAATCTCTCAGAATTTGGAAAGCATTTTACATCATATACTAGCTTCCAGAGCTGCTCTGGAGAAGTCAGATGCCAATCTTTGCTGTGATGCCTTGTCTTATTACAAGACACAGCCCTACTGTTGTGTGGTGGGTGTGGAGCCGAGGGAAGCTGGGGTGTAAATCAGGGAGACACGAGCAGCCACCTGGGCAACAAACGGTATAAATCATTCCAAAGTTGGAGACCCTCAACTTTGAGCTACATACATGTATCTGGCCCTCCCTTTTCTGCTTTATTGACTATGCCAAAGCCTTTGACTGTGTGGATCACAATAAACTGTGGAAAATTCTGAAAGAGATGGGAATACCAGACCACCTGACCTGTCTCTTAAGAAATCTGTATGCAGGTCAGGAAGCAGCAGTTAGAACTGCACATGGAACAACAGACTGGTTCCAGATAGGAAAAGGAGTACGTCAAGGCTGTCTATTGTCACCCTGCTTATTTAACCTATATGCAGAGTATATCATGAGAAACGCTGGACTGGAAGAAACACAAGCTGGAATCAAGATTGCCAGGAGAAATATCAATAACCTCAAATATGCAGATGACACCACCCTTATGGCAGAAAGTGAAGAGGAACTAAAAAGCCTCTTGATGAAAGTGAAAGAGGAGACTGAAAAAGTTGGCCTAAAGCTCAACACTCAGAAAACGAAGATCATGGCATCCGGTCCCATCACTTCATGGGAAATAGATGCGGAAACAGTGAAAACAGTATCAGACTTTATTTTGGGGGGCTCCAAAATTACTGTAGATGTTGATTGCAGCCATGAAATTAAAAGATACTTACTCCTTGGAAGAAAAGTTATGACCAACCTAGATAGCATATTCAAAAGCAGAGACATTACTTTGCCGACTAAGGTCCGCCTAGTCAAGGCTATGGTTTTTCCTGTGGTCATGTATGGATGTGAGAGTTGGACTGTGAAGAAGGCTGAGTGCCGAAAAATTGATGCTTTTGAACTGTGGTGTTAGAGAAGACTCTTGAGAGTCCCTTGGACTGCAAGGAAATCCAACCAGTCCATTCTGAAGGAGATCAACCCTGGGATTTCTTTGGAAGGAATGATGCTAAAGCTGAAACTCCAGTACTTTGGCCACCTCATGTGAAGAGTTGACTCATTGGAAAAGACTCTGATGCTGGGAGGGATTGGGGGCAGGAGGAGAAGGGGACGACCGAGGATGAGATGGCTGGATGGCATCACGGACTCGATGAACGTGAGTCTGAGTGAACTCCAGGAGTTGGTGATGGACAGGGAGGCCTGGCGTGCTGCAATTCATGGGGTCGCAAAGAGTTGGACGCGACTGAGTGACTGAACTGAACTGAAGTGGGAGCACTTACAGACTAGGTAAACGGGAGTGGAAATTATGTTTCCCCAGATCCTCTGCCCTACATGATTCCTGGTAGAGTTAGCCAAAAGAGGACCTTCTAAGATTTTCAGAAAGCAAGAGCGAAGCAGCAGCCAGTACTTCCAGTTTATTACCGTAAAGTAAGGAGCAGTTTCCAAAAAGACCACGTGTCCTCAGCCTCTACTCTGCATCCAGCTTGTTTTTCCCAACTGCTGGCCCTACTCACCACCAGCAACCCCAAGTCCACCCCCAGACACTTGGCTGCAGACTCACAGACATGGGAGTTGTCTGGAGCAATTGCTTCTCGCTCAGCTCTCCATGAGAACCTTCTTCTAATTCCTATCTGGCTGGTAGCCAGGCTTAGCTTCTCACCTGTCATGGCTCCTCCAACCTGTCCCAAGTTGTCTACCAATGCTTCAGGCAGAATCGTGGAATCACTCGTTCTCTGACAGTACCTACAGCCACCAATGAAGTTGAGTCTGTACTATGGGAAGGGAAAATCCCAGAATTTTCAGGCAATACTTCTAGCTCTGAATTGACACTAATTCCTAGAGACACAAAGTGCTGTTGTGTTCCCTCGTAAAAGAAGTCTTATGGAAGTGTACTTCCTTGACTGAACCTATACTGGTACACCAGTGAGAAGGTGAGAAGCCGTGCACAACTCTGTTGAGTGAAGAAGGGGTGGACTGGGGCAGAGACTGCTAGTTGTCCCCTAATATCTGCCGGGATCCAGCCCTGCTGGATCCAGGGAATTCAAAGGGTGGATGGAGTCGGCTAGGAAAAACTTACTTATTTAGAAATATAAAGAGAGATTAGGAAAGAATAGTATAGTAGGATATTTAGAGGAGGAAAGAGGCTGTATTCCTTGGTTTACTTGGAAAGCTAATAAAACCTCGACACAAGAGGTTTGCACCATCTACGTCAGGCCACAGGCGCCCGCTTGAATAGTGGAGGGTGCCCTGCCTTGGGCTCCCTCTCGCGTGGGTCTTAGAAGCCCAGGCAAGTAAGTAGACTCGGAGAGCCTCCGCGCTTTAAGGGATCAGCCTGAAAAGGAGAGGGAGGAAGAGGGAGAGAGAGAGAGAAAGAGAGTCGACACGGGGGGAGCCAGATTTCTAAAAAACCAGTTCAAGAAACTAGTCTGAGAACCTGGTCCATCCTTTATTGTTCAGGAAAGCTTTTTCTACTTTTGGTTGTACATAGAGATCAATAAATAGATAATACAAAATTATGCAGCGTCAGCAGCCCTGACACATCAAGACCAGGCTTTCTCTCTGCATACCTAGCTGTATACACAAGTCTTAGGTGATTTACATCATCTTCTAACCAGAAGGCCAATTAACATTTTATGACCCTTTTCTGATAAGGGTCTGTCAACCAGAAAACTTATTTGCCTTAATAGTGTTGTTCTTCCCAAAGTCCGGTGCCACTGTCAGAAAGCACTAAATAAAGTTACATTCTTACATAGCAAGGACACCACAATTTATAACAAACAAAGAGGAGTATAGTGCCGGGGTCCAGCCCCGGTGGATCCAGGGTAATTCGAAGGGGAGACGGAATCGGCGTCCTAGGAAAAAAACTTATTTAATTACATATATAGAGAGAGATTAGAAACGGATACTGTAGTAGGAAATAGTGGAGAAAAAGACGCTGAATAACTTAGTTTATGTGGGATACCAAAAAAATTCCAAGACAAGGAATTTGCACCATCTATATTGGGCCATCGGCGCCCATTTCAATATCAGAGGGTGCCCCGCCTTGGGCTCCCTCTCTCACGCATCTTAGAAGCCAGGGCAAGTAAGTAGATGTGGTGAGTACCCACGCTCCAGATGGGAATTCAGCCAGAAAAATGGGGAGCAAGAAAGAAATGACACGGGGGAATCAGTCTTTCCAGAAACTTTCCAGAAACTGATCTGATTTCTTTTTCGGGTTTGCTTATATACTTTTTGTTATAGGTAGGGATGAATACAGAGTCACGCGGGGGTCAGCAAACCTGACCCTTGTCAAAATCAGGTGCTTCATATACAATTATACAAAGGTCTTATGGGTTTTACATCATCTTCTGGCCATGAGGACTGCTGACATTTTATGGCCCTTTCTGATAACGGGCAGTCAACCAGAAAACTTATTTTTTCCAGGGGTTATTTTTTCTTAAACCAAGCGCCACCTTCCAAATAAAGTTGCATTCCTATAGGCTGAGGGTGTAGTGGGTTACAATCAAGAAAGGAATTTACTTAGCCTAAGGTTTAACATGATTAAACTTAAAGGTTAATACTTATTTTTCCTATATGCTAGTTATATTCATTATAAGGACAAGGAATATGGAGATTTAGCAGCAAATACTGGCTCAACAAATGAAAACCCTTCACCAATATAATTTCTAATCAACCCACTATCAGTCAGTCAGTCAGTTCAGTCGCTCAGTCGTGTCCGACTCTTTGCGACCCCATGAATCGCAGCACACCAGGCCTCCCTGTCCATCACCATCTCTCAGAGTTCACTCAGACTCATGTCCATCGAGTCCGTGATGCCATCCAGCCATCTCATCCTCGGTCGTCCCCTTCTCCTCCTGCCCCCAATCCCTCCCAGCATCAGAGTCTTTTCCAATGAGTCAACTCTTCGCATGAGGTGGCCAAAGTACTGGAGTTTCAGCTTTAGCATCATTCCTTCCAAAGAAATCCCAGGGTTGATCTCCTTCAGAATGGACTGGTTGGATCTCCTTGCAGTCCAAGGGACTCTCAAGAGTCTTCTCCAACACCACAGTTCAAAAGCATCAATTCTTTGGCACTCAGCCTTCTTCACAGTCCAACTTTCACATCCATACATGACCACAGGAAAAACCATAGCCTTGACTAGGCGGACCTTAGTCGGCAAAGTAATGTCTCTGCTTTTGAATATACTATCCAGGTTGGTCATAACTTTTCTTCCAAGGAGTAAGCGTCTTTTAATTTCATGGCTGCAGTCACCATCTGCAGTGATTTTGGAGCCCAAAAAAATAAAGTCTGACACTGTTTCCACTGTTTCCCCATCTATTTCCCATGAAGTGATGGGACCGGATGCCATGATCTTCGTTTTCTGAATGTTGAGCTTTAAGCCAACTTTTTCGCTCTCCTCCTTCACTTTCATCAAGAGGCTTTTTAGCTCCTCCTCACTTTCTGCCATAAGGGTGGTGTCATCAGCATATCTGAGGTTATTGATATTTCTCCCGGCAATCTTGATTCCAGCTTGTGTTTCTTCCAGTCCAGCGTTTCTCATGATGTACTCTGCATATAAGTTAAATAAGCAGGGAGACAATATACAGCCTTGACGTACTCCTTTTCCTATTTGGAACCAGTCTGTTGTTCCATGTCCAGTTCTAACTGTTGCTTCCTGACCTGCATACAGATTTCTCAAGAGGCAGGTTAGGTGGTCTGGTATTCCCATCTCTTTCAGAATTTTCCACAGTTTATTGTGATCCACACAGTCAAAGGCTTTGGCATAGTCAATAAAGCAGAAATAGATGTTTTTCTGGAACTCTCTTGCTTTTTCCATGATCCAGCGGATGTTGGCAATTTGATCTCTGGTTCCTCTGCCTGTTCTAAAACCAGCTTGAACATCAGGGAGTTCACGGTTCACATATTGCTGAAGCCTGGCTTGGAGAATTTTGAGCATTACTTTACTAGCGTGTGAGATGAGTGCAATTGTGCGGTAGTTTGAGCATTCTTTGGCATTGCCTTTCTTTGGAATTGGAATGAAAACTGACCTTTTCCAGTCCTGTGGCCACTGCTGAGTTTTCCAAATTTGCTGGCATATTGAGTGCAGCACTTTCACAGCATCATCTTCCAGGATTTGAAACAGCTCAACTGGAATTCCATCACCTCCACTAGCTTTGTTCTTAGTGATGCTTTCTAAGGCCCACTTGACTTCACATTCCAAGATGTCTGGCTCTAGATTAGTGATCACATCCTCATGATTATCTGGGTCGTGAAGATCTTTTCTGTACAGTTCTTCTGTGTATTCTTGCCACCTCTTCTTAATATCTTCTGCTTCTGTTAGGTCCATACCATTTCTATCCTTTATCGAGCCCATCTTTGCATGAAATGTTCCCTTGGTATCTCCAATTCTCTTGAAGAGATCTCTAGTCTTTCCCATTCTGTTGTTTTCCTCTATCTCTTTGCATTGATTGCTGAAGAAGGCTTTCTTATCTCTTCTTGCTATTCTTTGGAACTCTGCATTCAGATGCTTATATCTTTTCTTTTCTCCTTTGCTTTTCGCCTCTCTTCTTTTCAGTGCTATTTGTAAGGCTTCTCCAGACAGCCATTTTGCTTTTTTGCATTTCTTTTCCATGGGGATGGTCTTGATCCCTGTCTCCTGTACAATGTCACGAACCTCATTCCATAGTTCATCAGGAACTCTGTCTATCAGATCTAGGCCCTTAAATCTATTTCTCACTTCCACTGTATAATCATAAGGGATTTGATTTAGGTCATACCTGAATGGTCTAGCGGTTTTCCCTACTTTCTTCAATTTAAGTCTGAATTTGGAAATAAGGAGTTCATGATCTGAGCCACAGTCAGCTCCTGGTCTTGTTTTTGTTGACTGTATAGAGCTTCTCCATCTTTGGCTGCAAAGAATATAATCAATCTGATTTCGGTGTTGACCATCTGGTGATGTCCATGTGTAGAGTCTTCTCTTGTGTTGCTGGAAGAGGGTGTTTGCTATGACCAGTGCATTTTCTTGGCAAAACTCTATTAGTCTTTGCCCTGCTTCATTCCGCATTCCAAGGCCAAATTTGCCTGTTACTCCAGGTGTTTCTTGACTTCCTACTTTAGCATTCCAGTCCCCTATAATGAAAAGGACATCTTTTTTGGGTGTTAGTTCTACAAGGTCTTGTAGGTCTTCATAAAACCGTTCAACTTCAGCTTCTTCAGCATTACTGGTTGGGGCATAGACTTGGATAACTGTGATATTGAATGGTTTGCCTTGGAAACGAACAGAGATCATTCTGTCGTTTTTGAGATTGCATCCAAGTACTGCATTTCGGACTCTTTTGTTGACCATGATGGCTACTCCATTTCTTCTGAGGGATTCCTGCCCGCAGTAGTAGATATAATGGTCATCTGAGTTAAATTCACCCATTCCAGTCCATTTTAGTTCGCTGATTCCTAGAATGTCGACGTTCACCCTTGCCATCTCTTGTTTGACCACTTCCAATTTGCCTTGATTCATGGACCTGACATTCCAGGTTCCTATGCAATATTGTTCTTTACAGCATCGGATCTTGCTTCTATCACCAGTCACATGCACAACTGGGTATTGTTTTTGCTTTGGCTCCATCCCTTCATTCTTTCTGGAGTTATTTCTCCACTGATCTCCAGTAGCATATTGGGCACCTAACGACCTGGGGAGATTCTCTTTTGATATCCTATCATTTTGCCTTTTCATACTGTTCATGGGGTTCTCAAGGCAAGAATACTGAAGTGGCTTGCCATTCCCTTCTCCAGTGGACCACGTTCTGTCAGACCTCTCCACCATGACCCGCCCGCCTTGGGTTGCCCTGCAGGCATGGCTTGGTTTCATTGAGTTAGACAAGGCCCTGGTCCTAGTGTGATTAGATTGACTAGTTTTCTGCGAGTATGGTTTCAGTGTGTCTGCCCTCTGATGCTCTCTTGCAACACCTACCATCTTACTTGGGTTTCTCTTACCTTGGGCGTGGGTTGTCTCTTCACGGCTGCTCCTTACCTTGGACGAGGGGTATCTCCTTACCGCCGCAGTTCCTGACCTTCAACGTGGGACAGCTCCTCTAGGCCCTCCTGCGCCTGCGCAGCCCCTGCTCCTCGGGTTGCTCCTCCCGGCCGCCGGCCGTGGCCTCGGGCGTGGGTGGCTTCTCCCAGCTGCCGCCCCTGGCCTCGGGCTCAGGGTGGCTCCTCCGGGTCACCACCCCTGGCCTCGGGCGCAAGGTGGCTTCTCCCGGCCGCCCCTGGCCTCGGACGTGGGGTGTCTCTTCCTGGCCGCCCCTGACCTCGGACACGGGGTAGCTCCTCCCGGCCGCCGCCCTGACCTCAGACGCGGGGTGTCTCCTCCCGGCCGCCACTGACCTCAGACACAGGGTAGCTCCTCTCGGCCGTTCCTGCGCCGTCGCAGCCTGGCACTCTAGGTTGCTGCCCCTGACCTCGGACGTGGGGTAGCTTCTCTCGCCCGCGCTGAGTGCGCCGGCCCGGCTCTCGCAAGCGGCCCGCGCTGAGTGCGCCGGCCCGGCTCTCGCAAGCGGCCCGCGCTGAGTGCGCTGGCCCGGCTCTCGCAAATGAGTCTGTAACTTGCCTGAGAAAACCTTATAATTACGTGATGGAGATCACAGTTTGAGTACATGTCCACTTGGAAGCAAAGCTCATCCACTTTTGACCAATGACTCCTAAAGACTGGCACAGTCATTCCTTCTGCAAGGATTTGGCAAACACAAGCTTCGGAGATGGAGGAGGGTATGATGTGTAATTAGCCCGAATTAGGCAGTTCCTGCCTTCTCGGGGATGAGCACTTGGAAGGAAAGACGAGATGCAGAGAGAGGCATCGATGCAGTGCTTATATGATCTGGTCTTCAGAGCTGTTGAGATCAACAGAGGACAGTCTAATGCTCCCAGGAAAATTTTCAGAATAACTCTTATTCACTTATTGTAATTCTCCAACACTAGGTGAGGACTCGTGATCCACAGAAATATCTCTTAAACCTCTTTTTCCATCCCAGCCACACTGCACCCCAAACCCCCTTCTCCACTCTTAACTGATGCAGCTGCCATGTGTGTGGACGCAGACACACACACACACACACACACACACACACAGCTTTGCTAATCATTTCAGGGTAAGAGCGCCCATTTGCGAAAGGAAAAGAGCTTCTCCTCTTGTGAGTGAGAGAACTTCAGAAATTTACATAAAAATAGGTGCGCGCCCCGCCTCCCAAACGACCAAAGCCCATGCTTGCTGCTTCAGAAGCTCCTGGTTCTGCAGTTCCTAGCCTGGATGGAGAGAGAGAGAGTGCTCTGGACTGAGGAGAGGAGAGGACAAAGGCTCTCCAGCTGTTGAATCTCCAGCAGAAAGAGCTCGAGCCAACTCTCTCCTTTTATAGTCTGAATTTGAGTTCTTGATCCTTAAGGTGGTTTTAATTCAACCACATGGGATGGTTCTGGAGGCCAGCAGTTCTCAACCACTGCATGGCATCACCATTTCATGGCCATTAGTTATCAGAGACGTTGGAAAACAACCTGAGCCGTTAGATTATTGTTATTTCAACTTTGGTGAAATAGCAAAGTTGGCAGATTATTTGCTTAAAAAATAAATGTGAGAACATTTAAGTTTCTCTCTATAAGCACCCTGCTTTCAATGGTTTGCTTTCAAATGCACTTTCCCGCAGGTGGGGAATGAGTGGGAATGGACAGTGGGAACCGTCTGGGGAAACTGAAGGCAAAAGGAGAAGGGGGCGGCAGAGGATGAGATAGACGGCTAGATGGCATCGCAGACTCAGTGGGCATGAATCTGAGCAAACTCTGGGGGATGGTGGAGGACGGAGGAGCCTGGCCTGCTGCAGTCCATGGGGTCCTCATAGAGTCGAACGTGACTTAGCAACTGAACAACCTTCTGGGGAATTCAGAACAACACCGGATACCCACAATCTTACCCTTCATGGTTACTGATTTTTAGTGTTTAAAATATAGACATATATTTATGCTAACCCCAAGATTTGCTCTGCTAATCCTAAGATTTTTTTATGTCACCATTTTCCTCCTTCCAGAACAATGTTTCCCAAACCTCAGTTACTTTAATATCACCTTCAAGATTTCTACCCTCTCTTCAGTTACACAGTTTTATTTTTTTAAGGATTTTTTCTAACAGTCATCCCTCTGTAGCCATGGCCCAGGCAATCATGGTCACCAAATCACGAGGCTGAGTGTTTATTAGTGCATCTTCAAGGTGCACTAATTTAAGTGCTGCTGCTGCTGCTAAGTCACTTCAGTCGTGTCCGACTCTGTGCGACCCCATAGACGGCAGCCCACCAGGCTCCTCCGTCCATGAGATTCTCCAGGCAAGAACACTGGAGTGGGTTGCCATTTCCTTCTCCAGGGGATCTTCCTGACCCAGGGATCAAACCCGAGTCTCCTGAATTGGCAGGAGGATTCTTTATTGCTGAGCCACCAGGGAAAGCCCAAACTTTCACAGTAATGGGGTTTTCACAAAGAAGCATCTTGTGGGTCAGATTTCTGTTTTTCAGTGTGATCTGGCTATCACCCACCTGTATGTTGGGCCTCTCTCACTTCTCAACTTTTTCACTTTCTCTTCAAATCTTCTAATTTCTCCTTATTCCTCCTTAATATTTGTCTTTTCTCAGAACTCAGTAAAGATTGGAAAAGAGGAATGTGAAATGTGATCGAGGTTCAGTGTGTAACATTTTCTTCAGTCACATCAAGCTCTCAATAACTCTTGTCTTAAATAAAGGATGGAGAATTGGGGAACTTTTGTATCCAGAATGCACAGTAAGGTTTGTTTTCATGTATTGCTGTTCAGTCACTGAGTCATGTCTGACTCTTTGCCACCCCATGGACTACAGCATGCCAGGCTTCCCTGTCCGTATTATCTCCCGGAGTTTGCTCAAACTCATGTCCATTGAGTCTGTCGCCCCCTTCTCCTCATGCCCTCAATCTTTCCAAACTTCAGGGTCTTTTTCAATGAATTGGTTCTTCGCATCAGGTGGCAAAAGTATTGGAGCTTCAGCTTCAGTATTAGTCCTTCAAATGAATACTCAGGCTTGATTTCCTTTAGGATTGCCTAGTTTGATCTCCCTGATGTCCAAGGGACTCTCAAGACTCTTCTCCAACACCACAGTTCAAAAGCATCAATTCTTTGGCACTCAGCCTNCATCAGGTGGCAAAAGTATTGGAGCTTCAGCTTCAGTATTAGTCCTTCAAATGAATACTCAGGCTTGATTTCCTTTAGGATTGCCTAGTTTGATCTCCCTGATGTCCAAGGGACTCTCAAGACTCTTCTCCAACACCACAGTTCAAAAGCATCAATTCTTTGGCACTCAGCCTTCTTCATGATCCAACTGTCACATCTGTACATGACTACTGGAAAAACCATAGCTATTTGGACCTTTGTTGGCAAAGTGATGTCTCTGTTTTTAATACACTCTCTAGGTTTGTCATAGCTTTTCGTCCAAAGAGCAAGCATCTTTGAATTTCATGGCTGCAGTCACAGTGATTTTGGAGCCCAAGAAAATAAAGTCTCTCACTGATTCCATTTTTTTCCCCATCTGTTTGTCATGAAGTGATGGGATCAGATGCCATGATCTTAGTTTTTTGAATGTTAAGTTTTAAGCCAGCTTTTTTACTCTCCTCTTTCACCTTCATCAAGAAGCTCTTTAGTTCCCCTTCACTTTCTGCCATTAGGGTGTGTCATCTGCATATCTGAGGTTACTGACATTTATCCTGGCAATCTTGATCCCAGCTTGAGATTCATCAAGTCTGGCAATTCGCATGATGTACTCTGCATAGCAGTTAAATAAGCAGGGTGACAGGGTGACAATACACAGCCTTGACGGACTCCTTTCCCAATTTGGAACCAGTCTCTTCTTCCATGTCCAGTGCTGTTACCTCTTGACCTGCATACAGGTTTCTCAGAAGGCAGGTAAGGTGGTCTGGTATTCCCATCTCTTTAAGAATTATCCACAGTTGTTGTGATCCAAAGTCAAAGGCTTTAGTGTAGTCAATGAAGCAGAAATAGATGTTTTTCTGGAATTCCCTTGCTTTTTCTATGATCCAAAGATTTTTCTATGACCCAATGGATCATGAGATTTGTTCTCATGAACAAATAATAAAAAATAAAATAAATTTTTAAATAAATGAAAAAACAGATGGTGTATATTCAGGGGTTCTCTCTCCTTTACACACCTTACGAGACTGGCACATCACTTAAACTTAACCCTGAGCTCTTCTGTTTTACATCTAGCTCATGATTTCTCTTTGGAGAAGGAAATGGCAACCCACTCCAATGTTCTTGCCTGGAGAATCCCAGGGACGGGGGAGCCTGGTGGGCTACCGTCTATGGGATCGCACAGAGTTGGACACGACTGAAGTGACTTAGCAGCAGCAGCATGATTTCTCTACTATGAATTCAGTCACTGGCACTGNGGGATGACAGAGGATGAGATGGCTGGATGGTATCACTGACTCAATGGACATGAGTCTGAATGAACTCCGTGAGTTAGTGATGGACAGGGAGGCCTGGCATGCTGCGATTCATGGGGTCGCAAGGAGTCAGACAGGGCTGAGCGCCTGAACTGAACTGAATAGTATTTTTTAATATGGAGTAAAGGCAGCCCCCTATCATTGCTCTTCCTTTTGAAGACTTAAAGGTGTATGAGTGTGTTTGTGGGTGCATGCTAAGTTACTTCAGTTCTGACTCTTTGCAACCCTATGGACAGTAGCTCCATCAAGCTCCTTTGTCCATGGGATTCTTCAGGCAAGAATACTGGAGTGGGTTACTATGCCCTCCTCCAGGGGATCTTCCCATCCCAGGGATTGAACCTGTGTCTCCTGCGACTCCTGCACTGCAGGCAGATTCTTTACTACTGAGCCACCAGGGAACCTCCTTACATAGGTACTCCTAAGCAGGAATGATACTAATAAATTCCTTATTTATTTTTCCATTTCAAGTTTAGGATCCAATGCCAGGAAAATTTTTGCTAGTATCTTTTTGGGGAATTACGTTAAATTTATATACTAACCTCAGGAGGTTTGACCACTTATGATGTTAAATGGTTCTAAGAACAAGGAATGCGTTTTTTATTTTTGTTGAACCCTACTTTTGTGATCGTTGAAGACTGCTTCAAAACCTTCCTCATACAGCATTTGTGCATAATCTTTCAAGGCACAGTGACCCCGTTCTGTGTGACTAGGTCGGTTGACTATGACAAATCATATCAGCAACTCGTCTCTATGAGGACAGGTAAGGAAGTGGACTGACAGAAAGGGCAACAGAAGAACAAACATCTTCTATGTCCTACTTTCCCTGATCTGAGTTCCATGAACCCCCCTGAAGATCTCTATGTGTATATTGCTGGCTATGCGATTATGCAGCACTCACTCAAACGCTGTCTTTAGTAAGCTTTACTGGACAATGTGGCTGAGCACAAAGCACAATGGGAAATAGACGAGAGTGAATTTTGGGGTCTAGTGTATAACAGAGCTTTGGAGTTGGACCATTTTATGCTCCATTCAGAGACTTGTGAAGAATACCTCTTCTGCCCAATGAGCTGATTCCAGCAGGAATCAAAGGAGAAATACCAAGCATCCGGAAAGTGGTTTACCAAAGCTGAAAGCAGGACTTCTCTGACACTGTCAGCTGTCATCTATTTCTGCTTTATTGACTATGCCAAAGCCTTTGACTGTGTGGATCACAATAAACTGTGGAAAATTCTGAAAGAGATGGGAATACCAGACCACCTAACCTGCCTCTTGAGAAATCTGTATGCAGGTCAGGAAGCAACAGTTAGAACTGGACATGGAACAACAGACTGGTTCCAAATAGGAAAAGGAGTACGTCAAGGCTGTATATTGTCTCCCTGCTTATTTAATTTATATGCAGAGTACATCATGAGAAAAGCTGGAATGGAAGAATCACAAGCTGGAATCAAGATTGCAGGGAGAAATATCAATAACCTCAGATATGCTGATGACACCACCCTTAT